>CP135559.1:11900533-11915164 GCA_032401905.1 Swietenia macrophylla | reverse complement strand
TGGAGCAGAAAAGGAACTTATAGATTTACTTGAAGAACTTTCTGCTCCACCATTGAATCTCTAATCCATATTTGTGCAGTTATTAAACAATGAATAAATTTTGGGGGCTTTTACCGACCCGGAAGAGTCAAAAAGTTCCTTAACTTTTTGGAACATGTTAGTAAGAGTCAAAACTCCTAGCTAGATAGCTAGGCATCGACATAACAAAAATCTAGCTCTAACTACAGAGGCCTGGATTGGAGGCACTAGTATTTGTCCCCGTAATCGATGAAATTTCTTCTAGCAGGTTTCTGCTGCCCTATGTTTGACACGAGAAGACCAGATAAAAACAATGGATCCAATATTCGAAGGAAGATATTATGAGAAACAGATCACACAAACAGAAAATTAACACTTCCAAGTCTATACGAGGGAAAAATGTTATTTGTCTACAGCATAATGCATGATATGACATCTGATCCTCCTATTTCCTGTTAACCAAATTACTAGCTCATATAGCACTGTCAATAAAAAATCAACTGCCTTGTGTAACTCTCCAAATATTTCTAATCAATTAGGCAGCTTCTCGGTGTCCCCAGTGCCCACAAGGGTTTATTTATATATGTAAAAATATGTAGACCATTTTCGACCATTTGAAGTCCTTCAGATAAGGACAAAACCATCAAAGCGATAAGAACATATAAGAAAATCATGGGGAACAAACAATCAGAAGAATAGGACAAACATTTAACTGTTTAAATATAGGAGAGCCGGAAATTGTTTATACATAGGGTAGGGTTGAGTCGATGGTCCTTTTCTCACAGAACGATGATCACATTTTCTAATAAAGAAAACTTTTGGATGGAATTTCTTAATCTACACTGACAAAACAAAGCATTCAGTCCCCCAGCAAAGGTCAACTAAGAAAGATTACCATGGATTTATCAAAGAGAGATGTGCATGCAGCTGTCAAAAGGCAATGATAACGAGAATGGCTCGAAAATTCAAATGATTTTCAACAATCCAAGAGGGTGGTCGTATTTTTTTGTAATTAATAATAATACTATAATTGAAGTGTGAACAGAACAAGTTGATGTCCCGGCCCTTGTCTTCTATATATGAATCATTATTGTATCTAGTTAAATGATATATCATGTGGAGCACATTTTAAGTGTCAAGAATATTTGAAGTTTTATTGACTATTGGCATGATACAGCTCAATCCGATCAAATTGTTTCCTTGTAGATCCATGATACAGCTCTTTCATTGTTTGCTGGGTAAGTTTCCATCTGCCTCTCTTTTAATCTACGGCTAGCTAGCCAGTCTTTTGCTATAGTCCTCTGATAATCAAATCTTGTATGGTGGATCCAGTTAGGAGTGCTAGCTTGGATAAAATTAACATAAAAGAACTCCCTGGATTGTTTTCAATGATCTGACGATATGTGTAATCTTCTATAGAGAGAATATACTATCATATTATCTTTCGGAAGCAAATATTCATAACATTTGGCACTCGCAAGCTTGCTATTAAATTCGAATCCACTTCCGAGTTTCCATGTTTTGCTATTATTTTGCTTTGCAAGCTTCTTCTTCAATACAGAAGCTGGGGGTTTTATTTATGACTTGGAGGTCATGTTGGCAACTTAAATGATTTTTTTGTCCTTCTTCTATTTTAGACTCCCAAGATAATTTCGCTTTGTTGTATGAAAGAAAAGAAATCATATGTTCTAGTACAATTAGTTCTGCATATCGTTTTTAATAGAATGTTCTTTGTTTCTGCATCTGCTGCAATTGCGTGGGCCGGTAAGATCATTCAGAAAAGGATTGTATTTATGTTGTCCTTTAAGTCTATAAGTTGAACACAAATAAATCATTAGATCTTTTAATGTCATTGCTCTTTAAATTCTGCTTTAAGAAAAATCTCATTTTTATGTTATATTTCTTCCTGTAATCCTCACCTTCCACTCTACCATGTCTATCCCTAACAGTGACGTAGCTGTCGACAGTTTCGTAGTGTAGAAGACTAATATTGGTGTGAAGAAGAAGAGGATACACACATCAATTGAAAGCATGGCCGAGTTGATTGAGAGCAATGCAAGTGAAATTCAGGCTCAAAACTCTTCTCTTGCCAGTTCTCAGAAGTGTTCATCCTTCGACTTGAACTTGGAAGCAATCCACGATGAGAGTGACAGCACAACAAATGTACCATGCAATGAAATTATTAATGATCGATCATCTCCGGAAGGTACAAGTAGTACTAATAGGGACACAGCCATGGAAGGGAAAGAGCGAACGACTATGGTTAGGCAATACGTTAGATCAAAAATGCCTAGGCTCCGCTGGACAGCAGATCTTCATCTAGCTTTCGTGCATGCTGTTGAGAAGCTTGGAGGTCAAGAAAGTAAGATAAACGTCGGTTAAGTATCAGTGTTTTCTTTTTATCATATTTAAGAGTTTGTTCTTACTCGGTTTTCTTTGAATGGGTGTAGGAGCAACTCCAAAATTAGTTCTGCAACTGATGAATGTGAAAGGTCTCAGCATTGCTCATGTAAAGAGTCACTTGCAGGTAATAAACTAAAAGGACATATCAGTTCCTTTGCATTCTTCTTATCCGAGCGATTTTCTTTTCTCCACTCACGCTCTTTCTCTGTTGATCAGATGTATCGAAGTAAGAAGCTGGATGCATCTGGTCTAGGTATATCTTCAGAAACTTAAACCTTGCTTAAATCTTTTGCTGGGAATATATGTATATAACGTCACAAAGTTTTGAAATTTTTTTTTTTTATCCTGCAGTTATATCTCAAACTAATAGGTCAATGCAAGGAAGACATCACATCCTAGGAATGTTCCGAAGATTTGATCCACATGAAAATCTTAAAATGGGCAGCAGAAACTACATGTCATCTCCACTGCTCGAACAATCGTATGGTCTCAAAGCTGACTCTTCAGGGTAACAGCAACTTAAAACTGAGAAGTGATCGAATTTTTTTTCTCCGGTTCCTGCTTTTTACTTCATATTCTATATGCAATTAACTCTTGATTCTTTGCCTCTAGTTATCATCCATGGACTTCGAATGGTCAATATCGCCCCAGATTTAGTCCACCGTGGAGCGTAGATGCGAGTGTAGACAAGAGCATTGTCCACCCAATAATCTTTCAGAATGAGACAAAGTTGGCTAGTTCAAATTTATTTGATGTAAAGAAAGCATTAGCGGCGAGAAATAATGAACCAATTAGGCCCAGCAGATTTCTCGAATGGAAGAGATGGCCTCCACGGGAAATGATTGGAAATCAAGGGAACCGTAGAGACAATTCTCAAAGTATTTCCAGGGCTCGATCTTCTACTTGCAACGACCAAGCCATGAGAATCGACAATCAATTTCAATCCAGAACATGTAGTTCCGCGGTCATGTCTAATGGCTGTGATTCCAAGTTTCAGACTTCTCCTCTGCTAGAGGTAACACATGCATCTCTCTTTCCCTCCTCCAATCATTTTGTTAATTACAAGAATTGAGGAAAAGAATTCCTTAAAAATCACTTATAGATTAATGCATTTTCCAATGCAGTCTCAAGCGGGGTTCCATGTACAAGGGATCACTGGTAATAAGAAAATAGAGAGGTTGACAGAGGAGGATTTGTTACCCGATTTGCAGCTGAGTTTAAGTCACAACAAAGATACAAACACTGTTGGAATCAATGATAATCAACAGCAAAGCTCAAAGTGAATCGACACAATACTTTCTCTTTGTTCTTGTTCGAGTCATCAGGCACAGTATAGTAGTGTAATAAAAACTAAAGAATGTTTAACCCAAACTGAAAAGTGGGATTTACAAACGAACTGCAATGGTTAAGGATAGATTTTGAGATGAGTACTTGGGATCTAACCAAGTCAATTTGAACATAGGAGTGAGATGTTTTAAGTACTTATCTTCAATGCAATATGTCGATGTTAATTAGTTAATTTTGAAGTTAATTAAATGATTAGTTAGCTTTTTTTCATTGATGATTATTACTGTTTAAGTTGAATCAAAATTTCAGACTCTTGGCAGTTTGGGAAGTGCAACATTAATGATGGTTCTTCTTGTCAAAAACAGGCGATGATGTTGCAGAAATTTTAGCGGTCAGTGATCCATGTAGGATTTCACTACGGCCCTCTATAGTAAAAAGGCTAATAAGCATAATGGGCATTTCCTCCACCAACCAGCCTAATTTCCTTCTCCACTTCTCAGCAGATTCTTACAGAATTTGAACGTAAAAGCAACTGGTATCCAAAGAAATTGGAAATTGAAGAGTTACAGGATTTATCAGCTTAACGAGAAAACCCATCTGACAAATTCTGAATTAAATTGAAGAGTTAAAAGGAAGAAGCATCTACTACCAGCTCAAACAAATATTCAACAATACTGCGTTAGATTGACGGTAACATTTTTCTTGGATTGAAGAATGAAGATTGCACATTTGCGAAGACATGCATGACCTTGGACATATCAAACTCAAAAGATACATCTAAAAACATCTCTGTTAATAAACAACAACAATGCTGAAATACAAATAAAAAAATTAACAGCCAAAATATGAGTACGTCAACTAATTATTAACAATGCTGAACTATGTAGTATTACCGCAGCCTCCACCACCACAACCTCCGCAGCTTCCGCCTCTAACATCATCACCTCTACAATTTCCACCACCGTACCAACCTGAATTATCCCCACCATGACATTTCTTGGAGGTGCGCTTGCGCTTATCACCACAAGCCAACATAACCATTGTTATAATTGCGAGAGAAGCAACGATCATGCAAAATAGGAAAAATCCCCAACCCATGGGTTGCGAAACTCGCTTTCAATACGACGAGGGAAGACCTGCTCTCTCGCCAATTCTTAACTTTGGTATATCTGTTCCTCAACATGCAGCACCGTTATCTATAGAATGTGAAAGCTGTATATGCAATAAAATGTGAAGATGCCCGCCTCATTCAGTAGTGGCGGGGCCTCGGAGTAATTACCTTTCTCTCTAAATTCACTAGCAATATCTGTTATCGGAGTTTCCAGTATTCTCAAGCAGACAAGGTAATATCCTTGGGGAACCATGACGAGAAACACATGGTAACTCCCTTTTACTTGGTTATAATTTGTACAATAATTATAGATCAATATTGCACAAAGACATGTTTGTTATGATTTACGTGACATGTCTGCATGTCGAATTAATATAAAATCTTCTTCACAGTGTAAGGAATTTTAAAATTTGTCTGTAATTATTGAATGGTTCTCTGTCAGAATTATGGCATTGAACATTAATGGCTTTTCGTATCCAGCTCAATGGCTACAAAATGGACAAGCCCATTGCATGGAGAAAAGATTATCGGTTGAAACAGTAGGACTTGGTCACCCGATTTGCAGTCTCAACAACAAAAAGTACAACAGCTAATATGCCCACTTAATTGGCTTTTTCTTTTAACAACAATCTTCTTCTTCAAATAATTGTGACCGCTGCCTCCGCTTCCATCTCCACCATTAGAATATCTGCCACCTTCCGTCCCCATAAGCACAACTTCTGCCACCATACGACCTTCATCTCCACCATGGCCCCCTTTCTTGGAGGTGCTATCCAAATAAAATCATCATTATAATTAAGAAGGAAAGAGAAACCATGCGGAGATAGGAAATATCCCACAAGCAATTTTCATTCTACATGAGAATTGAAAGACGATCGCTCCCGCCAATTCTTTGATCTTTGCTTCTTTAGCATTGTATATAAAAGATAAGAAAGCAGCATACTTTCATCGTATAATAATTTTTGCTATAAAAACGACAAGCACGTACTTCCCTTTTCAATAATAACATAATATGTTAAATATCCCATGTAAAAAGGGTCATGATCTTAGTTTAAGGGTGCATAATTATCTTCGTGTGTGTGTGTGTGTGTGTGTGTGCATAGGTGCGTTGTACAAATTGGAATGCAATTTAAGAGGCGGGAATTGTATAAATGCTGTCCAAACCACCATTTTATAATCAAGAGGGAACAATCTCTGGACCTCAAATCATAATATTAACTTTGATGAAGGGCAATTCAATTCATGGATAAAAATAGCGTAACTTGCTTTCTGAAATTTGTTGACAAAGTGGTTTCTCTTCGCCAATCTAAGGATATTCAAAATTTTCACCTAAGATGCCATTCTCTTTGAATAAATCTCACTTATCTCGTCTCGATACATGGATATGCTAATGCAGTCCAACACAATGATTGCCATCTTGATCTCGATGCTTATATTAGAGGAAATAAGCGTCCCAGGCCTCTTAGCTAGGTTGCCTGACAGCATTTTAACATGCAAAAACACTAAGTTAAGCATGCATAAGGATTTTGTGCTTGATATTCCTGACTCCTTGTGTTTCCCTAGCCTTAATATCCTTCATATTATGGTTGAATTTCCAGACGGTGATCTAATGAAAAAAATAAAAAAGTTTTGTAATTGCCCTATACTTGAAGAGGTGTTTAAGACGCTGACATTTAATATCACCGCGCCAACTCTTTAAGGCTGAGCATTAGGCCCTCCTTGCAGCCCATGTAGGGTACACATGTTTCGCGGCACAAGTTCGTGATTATGTCCCCTAGGCCCAGTCTTGAGCACCTTAACGTAGGTATTCCTTAGTATGCCTTGTCGCGAATGACGATATTGGACATTGTTCAGTTGAAGTTGTAGTCTCTAAGAAGGTAGCTTATGGCACAGTGGAACTTCTGATAGGAACCAACCATGGAAAGTTCATTGCTTTCGATGGAAACTGCTGCCACACTTTCTCAATAGCTCACCAAATCTGAAAGCCCTTACCTTGAAAAAAGGGAAGTCAGTAAAAACATATTATAATAAGTGGGATTTTGCTTCTGAAATGTTTGATCATTCAATTGTCGCTAGGAGGATTCTGAACGTGAAGAATGTATAAATAGGAACATGGAAAAAAGTGTTTGATCCAGGGTATGTTGATTGGGTGGAACAAGAGAATGTGCGTTCTTGTTTGCTTTCGCATGTCAAGGAGATCCGGATTAAATATATGATGGCGAAGATGATGAGTCGGAAGTGGTCAAGTATTTGTTGAAAAGTGGTAGTGTTGCAGACGTTTTCCTTGGAGGAAAACCTGAAGCAAAAAGTTCTTATGTTTACAAGGGGAAACATCACTTGCCAGATTGAATTTCTTTCAATGTTATTCATGGGAATTTGACATACACTATCAAGTGAAAGAAATGCTTTATTGCTTTCCTGGCTTATTCTTCCCTTAAAAAACAGAGTTGTTATCGTGGGCAGACTCAATTCTGTGTAGCAAATGCAGACTATAAGATTTGGCACCCTCGATGTCTCTGATATTTTACAGGATTTTGTCAAATATGAAAAAGAAATATGCTTTGCTTTCTTGTTTTTGTCGCAGCCTTTTTCCCAATTGTGACGTTTTCCAGGTACAAAATTGTAAATTTAAGGAAATGAAAGAACTAGATACAGCACAGGCTGTGATCTGAATTTTCTATACTCTAGATGGGATCGTTTTCTTGAATTGATAGTAGTACAAACGAGGATGCGAATCCATAATAAGTTTTATTGTTGAATACTTGGAATTCAAAAAGGCGCCGCCTAGGTTTTTTGCAGAGACCTTGAAAATTACAGAAACATATTAGTCAATAAGCGAAGATGACTGCAAATAGCATAGTTTATTTTAGACAAGTCATTGATTGGAGATAGAGGCTGTGACATTTAGTCAAGTCAGCCAACATGTATTACGCACCAGTGATTTAGCAGTCGTCTTCAGACATCAGTGACAAACTTAATCATCCAATTAAGATTGGGTTAAACCTATTAATAGAATACTGATTTTTATTAAAATATAAGTGTAAAAGTTATCCTGAATGACTTGGATTAGTTTTCCACAGTTACACAGAAGTCATCCTGCGGTTGTCATCTTCCAAATAAAAGTCCAATGTGTAAACACAAGAAAGTATGAAGGATCAGAAAGCAAAAGCCAGCCCCACATGGCAGATGAAATATCTTTTATAAAAAATCCGAACATCAGTTTCCAAAAACCAATCATCTTTCCCGGAAAGAAATTATCATTAACAGATCATACATACGAAGGATTCTTCACCTTTTATTACAAAAATGACACACAACTGTAAAGATTCTCTTTCATGGAGATAATATATATCACAAAATTTATTGAAAAAAAAATTACAGTTCTTGGAATTTTGAAAGGATGTACAAGAAACTGACTAGAGGTAACTCTTCTCATTATAAGTTGTATATTATATGAGTATGTGAATTTACAGTTTCCCATTGTATATTGAGTACGGCAATCAAAGAGTTGCGCCAAGGAGTAGACTTTGAAAGAGATGCAAAAAGTATCTTTAGAACCCTCTAAGCAATTAAAACTATGGACATTTCGAACAAAGCATATACACTAGTCCATTGATGGGCTTGAGGCTTCTAATTTTCTGGTATAGGAGTAAGTCGTTCCTGAGACAGTATGAATTAGGGAGTAAAGTGAGCATAAATCAATTTGCAGAGTAGTCAAAACTGGAAACAGAAAGTGGAAAGAAGAATTGCAAATTACCTCAGACAAACCCAAGTGCCCGTGCTGTACATTGGAGGTGTTAATAATAGTTTCCCACTTGGGATCAACATGGGGAGTCCTTGAAGTCTGAACTCTGGTGCCACAGGAGGTACCAAGGGAAGACCATGAAGATAAATTCTTTGCAGAAACAGTAGGCAAAGTACGCTTCAGCCAAGAGTTTGATGGAGATTTTGGCGGAGGTAGAGAAAGAGGAAGTTTTGAATATCTGCCAAGAGGTCCTTCTTGACTGCTCAATTCCACTTGTGGTTGCCATTTTAAGTCATTCTTTCCATCAGCAACCAATTTTGAGCTAGTTGATGAAGTCAAACTTAGGATGAGGCCATGCGATTTATTTTGATTACTTAATTTCTTATGCAGTTGGCTTTCAAGAGCAATCCTCCCACTGCCGTCCACTTTTGGGCTAGCCAGTTTCATTGAATTGTTACTGAAATCCTTTGTTGAACTACTCTTTGCATCAATTTGCAGGCCAAGAGTAGATCTTTCAGGAGAGGACAGAAAATTGGAGTCAACAGACTCGAGACTTTTAGGTAGCGGTTTTGCTTTCTCGCCTGTGACATTCAAAAGCTTGATATCCTGAAGTGAAGCATCTGTTGTATGTGTTGCTTCGGTTACCCCATTTTTTATGGGAGCAGCAAAATCATCCCCTTGGAGATCGCTTAGTTTGTTTGTATCTGAAAAATTGGAATTTGATTTTTGAGATTTTACCTTAAGTGCAGAATCTATGTACAACGTTTTCTCAACAGGACTAGCTGAACATGTTTCGTATTTAGAGCTCTCATATGCCAGTAGATCCCGAAAATTGTAGCTGTCTTTTCTCGGTGGATCAGAGTCATTAACCTTGGAATTCTTAGCCTTTTCAGGAGCCTCACGGCAAGAGCTAGCATGTCTAGCTGGCGCTCGATGGACCAAATCAATTGGTTCACGAGCCTGCACTTGCATCCCAGGTACAGGATTCAGAAGGCAAAAGGAATTTTTCAGGCTAAATCGAGGAAATAGCCCGCAAACTGTAGCTGATAAGTTTCCAGGGTCATCATTATCATCTTCATCCTCACTTTCCTCCCGCTTCTTATTGTGGGCAGGAAAAGGTAAGTAGTTTGGATTGTATTGTTTGGGAGGACGCCGCGTATCCATATTGACAATCCTCTTCATATTTCTTGGCTGCTTTTGTGCTATAGGTTGCTTCCTATTAGTATATTGAGGTGCCTCCAAAGCCATTGCCTTTGCTGCAGGCAGAAAACGACCCATCATGAAATCCCAAGTCTGTGGATCAGTAGAGAATGTTCCCGATGGCTTCACTTCTGCATCATCCAACCCACTCACGCCAGTTACACTACAGTTGAAGAACAATGAATTAGTCTGGGAAAGTGTATCAAGTGCGTCCATGTAAGCCTCATCACCATCCTCTGTGCTAGAGCTTTCTGTTTCCTCCCTCCCCTCAACAGAGCTCTGGCAATTAGTTGTATTCTTGTCCGAAGAAGAAACACTTTGAGAACTGGAAAGGGTATAGCCTTTGTGGGACCATTTGCTGTTCGTACCTTGAGAACCTTTGTCCAGAGCTTGCTGTCTAATATTTGAAATTCTTCCGGGAGGAAGCTTTGGACCACTGAGAGGCCGCTCAATAGATTTGCTTTCATCCTTGGGTCTGCCTGGGATCTGCTCCCACAGAAAAGGAACAGTTCCTGGATTCCTGATTGGACCTGATTTTAACTCTGATTTGTAAGCAGGAAGAGGAGGTATTTTGGGCAGTGATTTATCAGTTTTCCTTTTAGCCTCAGCTTCTAAGGTGGCCCCTGTTGCTGAAAACCGCCTTACAGATAGAAGTGGCTGGTTAAAATCCAGTTGCTTGTCTTCCATCAAATTCTTTAGTAACATGTATTTCTTTCTAAAAAATACCAATTGTGAACCTGATCACAGCCCACCTGTGCAAGATACAGATATTAAAGGTTATACATGCATATTGGTATTAAGCTAGAAATTTCAACAAATTCCACTTCCAAGCAAGACTTCTCTGTCCCCCACTCGTGTAATTAGAATTACCACCACTAACACAAAAAAAGGTGTCCTTTTGTCACTAGACAAGGAGTGATTGTCAGGCATGCATGAATTTGAATTTTTCTACTGAGATATAGTCCCAAGCAATTTAAAATTTCCTGAGATGATTAATGTCAAATTTTAATTGACTGATAGAGTCTCTTCGCATAAGCCTTAAAGTTTGAATGACGTTGATTTGCTTGCCTACCATTTTAAGGGGAAAAAACACATTCTCATATTTCTTTCACCCTTAATCGTTTTCTCAGAAACTTTTTGCTTTTATCAACCCCAAAAAAAAAAAAAAAAATCTCTGCAGCCAAACAGTGGACTGCGACAGTGTAGTATCAGCTTACCAACTAGCAGATAATTCTATCTTAAGAAAGTAAAATGATTAACGGAAAGCATTGCTGGTTCTCCTAAATTCAAAATCAACAATAATCACTAATCTGAAGAACATAAATTCAAAATAACAAAAAGAACAATCAAACAGATGCCAGACTCAGAGAGAAAATAAAATTTTTTATTGGCCACTGAATTAGAAACATTGACAATCTTCTCCGTGGTATTCTTCCACAATCGTCTGTGTTTTTCCTTTTTGCTACACAATTCTATGTAAGATCAAAATACAGCAAAAATTCAATAAAAAGGTGCTTATTGAAGCAAATTTCATCAATGTCTGCACCAGATTCCTTTTACCAAGAACACAGTCGTGAAGTAAAACATACCCCCAAAACAAAGAAATCATTTTGTTGAATCAAACACCAAAAACCAGAAATACAGATCTCATTTACGTTTCAACGCATCAATCACAATCAAAGTAAAACAACCCATTCGAGTTCAAGAAACACTGAAAGAAAGTTAACGAATAAAGGAAGAGAACATACCTCCAAGACTTGGCGAATTAACTCCAACCTGCTCAATTTCTTGAAAAGGATTGAACAAAATAAGAGCTGTAAAACCCAGAAAGAAAAATAGTTTTCCGAGAGAATCAACACTTAATCAAACACAAGAAAGCAGAAAACTTTAGAAAGAGGAAGAATCAGAGAATAAAGAAAAGAGAAAGAGAAGAATAAAATACACTGTACGCTTGTCCTTTCTTGCTTGTGGAGCTGAGCTAAGCACCTACCCGCCCTCAATGGAAATGCTGAGACTTCTTGAGAAATTAACAATTGATACTTTATTCAAGTTCACTGTAATATTGTGTAGTTTATGAACACTTGTTTTTTGGGTCATGTGAGAACATTTATTAGAAAGAGTTGGCGCCGCGACGGTCGTAATCACATACATCATTGAAATGTGAAACTTGTGAAAGCTAAAGAAGAACGGCAGCCCGTCAACTTTGCCTGCCTGCTTTCTCCGTTCTTGGTAATATCATATTCCCAATTCGTACTTGATTAAGAGTGATATCTTTAGGCTTTAAATTTTGCAATGTCTTAATCATAATCAGCTTTGAATCCATAACGACGATTGCATGCCCTGCATGCAAATTAATAAAGTTTTACAAATTTTGTAATATAATTAATTATTTTTTAATTAATATTAAATTCAGTAGTAACAAAGCAAGCATCAATAATTATTTATATATATAAAAATGCCCACAAATTATGATATTTTAATAGGAAATAATAGATTCTTTGTCCAGTAAGAGAGGGCGTACATGTCATAATATATGGCAACATACTTTCTTTAACTAATCATATCCTTCAGTTGCATGATTGCTTGGTACACCTTGCATGCATGTAGACTACTCTACCAGCCATTCGTACAAACGGTGGCACCAACGTGAAATTACTAAATTATCCTCAATTCAGAAGTCAAATAATCACCTGCCTCAATATCAAATGGTAATAATCACCAGCGTTGATCAGTCATGAAACCTAGAAACCAGTCCAAGAAAATTAGACATGGTCAATGGCTTCTTGATTCATTAACACTTCTGTCTTGGTTGGCTGCAGATTTACTGATGAAAGTCTCCAACGCGTTTTCCAAGCATAGATTAAGCGTCAAAAGCCAAGCACACATATTTTTGTAGTATAAGTAAATGAAACAAGACAAAACTTTCATTTTATTTAGCATGTTTGATGTCCTGTTTCCCTCGTTCTAGGCTATTTACTGTAGTAATAAATTGGTAGCTCTTGCCAGTCAAATGAAATTGTCAGGCCTTTTCTAGCCATGTTGCATGGGCCTTGCTCAACCCAAAGTTTCACGGGGTGCAAGTTAAACGGGCCAGACTGTCCACCCAGCCCGAAGTCTGGCAGGGCAAGAGTTAAATGGGCCGGGCTATCGGCCCAGCCCAGACTCGACCCAATACGTACGAGGCCATATCTTCAAATGGTTCTCGTGGTATGGAATTATTCCATTTGACGACTTGTATAAATGTAGTCTGTCTTCTAACGTGCTTGCATAGCCGAATGCTTTCATCTCTTCCTAGAATATTTTAAAGCAATTTTCTATGTAAGCTAAGCTAACACGGCCCTAAAAGCAGGCCACGATCATGCTGGTTTTGATTTTCGTGCTTGTTTGATATTGACCAATACGGGATTGGGAAGCTTCCATCCGGTGGTTGAGGTTCGAATTAAGGCTGGCTGTATTCTTGTTATATTATATTCCGATTAGGCAAGGCAAGGCAAGGCAAGGCAGCCCTCCAATCTCAAACCTGGAATCTCTTTGCCCGTTTGACCAAAAGCACTTAGACTGTTCCAACCCAAATCACCAAAATATTATGGAATCTATATTTATATATATCTGTTTTTACAACTTTATCTTCTCTGTTGTATTTGCATCTCCAAGCAAGTTCTAATATTCAAACAAACAATTTCTTATTAGTGGAAAGATGAATTGAACTTTGACCAAGCTATAGATGATGGTTAATTTACAAGCGTGAAAGTTTGGTAGAGTGAGATTTTGTCCTTTGTTGATCTCAATGGCAGTTAGCCTAAGTTCAATGACCCTAATTAAGTATGTCGAGGAAGACAGTATTAACAAGCTTGCGTTGGTTGTGGGGAATCGCGTAGAACTCCAGTCAAAACCAGCCTCCCATCACCCAACTAACTCGAAAGTAAAGAGTTAGGCATGGCGTAATTTTGACAGCATTCGTTGCAAGTGCTGTTGGTAAAAACATGGGCTGGATTGCATCTGAACTGATTTAATCACCGGTTTCAATTCAACAAATGTCGATCTTTGAAATATAAATAAATAAATAAATAAAATAAGAAAATCCACGCGGAACAAAAGAATATGCCCTAAACTTGGTTCAATAATTCATAAAACTAATCATCTAGCCAAAGATTCCGACCGCATCCCATATACAGGGCATCAAACAAGTTTTGTGGGTTTTCGGCAAATGCATTTTAAGCTCAACTTGCATTTGCATTTGTATTTATATAATTTCTCACGTGGGTATTGTCGATTTATCTGTCATTTTTCTCTTTGGAATGGCTCGAGTTCTTGATGGAGCCCATTCTCGTACAATTAGAGTACAGACGTGAAAGGACTCGTTCATGTTCACTCGATACCAAAACGTTTAGCTTTTGTAATAAAAATAACTACAACCGACAATGATTCAACACTGTATTGAAACATGCTATAATGGCAACTGTTTTTTATCTAAACAAGACCCTTAATTATTATAGTGCATTTATTTGAATCAACACATTGTTATATTACAATATATTTTTAGATTTACAATAAACGAGTTATTTAAAAAAAAAAAAAAAAAAAAAAAAAGAGGAGAATGGGAGTGTGTGTTGTGAGGAGAGGAGTCGGGGAGGCTGTGAATCACGCGGACGGAAAAGTGTGGATGTTGGTGAGCCACCCCCCGATGCCAGCTGGCTGTCGGAGAGAGGTCCCCAGATCGCTCCTTGCACGTGACTCACCATCTCTCACTCTCTCTTTCTATCTCTAAACTGAACAAAAAAAAAAAAAGAAAAAATCCATCGCTTTCTTCGTCCATCAAAAACAGGATTGCATTAAAACTCAAAAATCAAATCCCTCTCCCCCCCCC
>CP135559.1:11784601-11900436 GCA_032401905.1 Swietenia macrophylla | reverse complement strand
CCCTCTCTCACTCTTTCTCTCTCTATCTTGTCCACATACATTACCTCGTTCTTGTCCCCGCTCTCTTTGTATTATAAATATAGGGAGTTATTTTGTTTCATTTATCAATTCTCTCTATTTATATTATTCTCTTGGTTCACACTCTTTTTCTCAAATATTAATTATTTATTTAATGATATAAATAGAGAGACGAGGCTATTTAATGTGGAGGAAGAGTTGAGATTCAAATGCTATTGATTGGAGATTCAAATGCTCGGATCTGCTGGTGGTAAACCTTCTTCTTATTACTTGAGTTTTTTTTTTTTATTCAAATTGTTGTTGATCTTTTATGTGTTTGTTTAATTACTTCTTATTCAAATTTTATCTTTGCTGGTTGATTTCTTGTTACGGGATGTTGTATTTGATTGATGCACGTGTCGGAGAGCTTCTTTTGATGTTGTGATTGATTTGGAGTTTTTAGTTTTGAATTTCGTGTAAGCTAATTATCGAGTGGAAGGCGAGCTGGATAGAGTCGAATTCAAGAATGTGCAGGTGATTTCTAGTTGCCGAGGTCACGATTTTAGGTTGAGGTTTTCTCTTTTCTGCTGGTTGCATGCTTCCCTTTTTGAAGATCCTGATTTGAGGCAATTTTGTTGTAGTTGATTGGTGCAACGTGGGCTTTTTTTTTTTTTTTTTCAAATGTTTGGATTGGTCTAGAGTTTTGATTTTAGTGCAAGATAATTATCAAATTTTTTAGTAGAAGGGAGATTATTAAGGTGAAATTCAAGAATGTGCACTGGTTTCAAGTGATTGCGTGTCACAGGTTGTACGATCATGTTTTCATTTATGTGAGAACATATCTTTTATTAAAGATCTTGATTTGATGCAAAGCTGTTGTATTGGATTGGTGCAAGGTATCAAATTATTTCATTCAGTATTTGAACGGATTAAAATTTGAATATCCATTATATTGTAAGTTTGTCAAGATTTTTTGTGGAAGTTAAAGATGATAGACTGCAATTTAGAATTTAAGAATTGTATAGCTGAGTTATAGCTGAGTTCAAGTGATTAGAGTCAAGAATTGTATAATTAGGTTTTCTGTTTTTTTTTTTATTATGGATATTTTACCCAATATATTGATTTGTTCCAAAAATTGGCTTTATTTAATCATTCATGATTATCTTTTTGTTATTGGTCGCTGATATGCTTTCTATGTGGCATAATAATCATTATTACTGCAAATGGTAGTGGAAGCTGTTTCTGAAGATATTGAATGAAAAGCTTAATTTATGAGGAGGAACCAACAGCAGTATTAGATCCATGCCAAAGTGTTAACTGACAAGGGATACAAATATCTTAGAAATCACAGTTGACATATTTTCTCTTAAATCTAGGAGCTAGGGTTTCATTAGGAACACAAGATGCTTTTTCTTTTTTAGATAAAAGAACATAGGTTCCAAAGGTTGATAATTGCTAGAACCTACAACTTTGTTAGTCAAGAAACATGTCGAATAGTGTCACAAGTAGGCATTCCTTAGGGTTTGAACTCCAACCTCTTGCTTGGCATGTGATTTTCGCATGTAATGCAATTTTTTCAACAGGGGACATCTTTTTTTCGCATGTGGGGAAATTGTGTGTTACTGTTTCAGTTAGTGGTTTGTGCATTCTGCTCTGTTTTGCTCATTTCTGGAAGAACATCTTGCTGTTATATAAAGGTTTCTTATTTGCCATAGAATTATACTCTCTTTTATCCAAGTCTTACCATGTGGCATTTGTTTTACAGGTCAGATGACCTCCAGCTTAAAGAAGTCACAAAGCAAGGAGTTTAATCAACCGTTTTGTTGTCTAAGAAACATATTCAAATTGAAAGGATCTTTCATGGGGTAAGAAGTGGGGGCGAAATGGTTATACATGCCATATACATAAGGACATGGAGGAAACACGAGACGATGTAGGATCGGTGGAGCATGGGCCTCCTAATTCTTCATGGTGGACTCAAGATTTCGTTGAAAAATTTCAATCTGTTTCTTTGGGATCTCAAGAAGAGACTTTGAGCAATAAAGAATCACCTAGAAATGTCGAGGAAGATGGGTTGTCATGTCAGACAGCATCACAAATTCTCTGGAGAACTGGAATGCTTACTGAACCAATTCCAAATGGTTTCTATTCCATCATTCCGGTGAGCTTTAATTTATATTGTGAGCATTGACAGTAACCATTGTTATAGTTGCTGCTGAATTTAGCTACAGTCTGATGTCTGCTTTAACCTGAATGTTTTAAGTGATTATGTCGCGTGTCTGAATAAATCGTTGGTTTCCCCTTTATACCTCTCTCTCTATATGTATACCCCATATTTTGATATCTAAATATTGCTCTGAGGGATTCATTTTTTGTATGTATCACAGTTCTCTTTTGCTTAAGGGAAAGTGATCTGTATGGTAGATCTATATTTGTTGAAATGCACTTGTCATTCCTGTTTTTGAAAAACGAATGCTGATGCTTGTTTCTTAATGTCTCTGTTTCCATGCCAAAACCTACTACAAGCTCTGACAGGATCAAATTAAGTTATGGACATTTATTCCCCATTTGTTTTGAGAGATGCAAAAATGGACAATGTCAAGCATTCTAGAAAAAAAATGCACTTAGTTTTCAGATCTCAAATCCGGTCATAACTATGATTGTCATGCTTTTATTTTATCTAAAGATAGTTGCAAGGTTCAGAGTTATTATTTGGAAGTCAGTAATGCTTGCCTTATTGTGAAGTAGTACGGAAAATGCTTACCTTTGTGGAAGGACAATATTCAATCTAAATTTGAGTTATGCACATTGTTTAAAGGAGGGTTTATTTTGCATACTTTTTTCTGCCATGATGTTTATAGGATTCAAGTGTCACAGATGCCAAATGATTGAGTGGTAGCAAGTCAAGGTCGTGCCATATTGGTGTTGAATGCTTAGTTTTATCCTTTTCTTGGAGCATCTAGTAAAATAACTGGCCGCTGCAATGTATAGTGGCAATCAAGGATTTGTAATGATTGGCAACAACAATGTATGGGGTGAAAAAAATCAAGGATTAGAATGCATCGGCTAAAATGGACTGAAATGAAGCATTCTTGACAGAAATCTTGGTGGTTTTAATTACTTTAAGCAGTTCCTCTGGGGATGCTCCAGAAATATATAATGGTCTTTGAAGTTTTTGTTTGCCACTGCTGGCAGAGTTGAAGTGCAGAATATTTAGTGCTTCTCTGCTGTGCTGGCATGATTACTTCAATTCAAGTACATGTTGCAAGCATTAATGGGACTGTTAAGTTGTGGTAGCAATACTACTGGAATAATTAAATCTGGTTGAAAATTTTTATACTTCTTCTATGATGGCTACATTCATTTGGTTGAAACTCTTAAAGCCAACAAATTGATTTTGTGTTTGGAGGCGTGGTGCAGCATCCTGTAGTTCTAGCAGGAAAGCCATGTCTCTCAGGTTTTATTTCTTGTTAGAATTTCCTTGTAAACTCAGAACTAATCAACTAATGATTCATGTTTGAAATAATTTTATTAAGAGCTGGTGTAGTTGGAGTGGTGGTTGAACAGGAAAAAGTGATTTGATTTGAACTTGAGCAAATAAGCAAGATAAATTTCATTGCGAAGATACATAATGGTTTTGAGAGGGTATGTTAGGCCTGGGAAGGAAATTGCTCTTAGTAGTTCATGAATTAAAGATTCCTCTTTTTCCCTGGTGTGTAATTTGTTTACGGGTAATGCCTTGAGACCAAGGGAGGTTCAGGTGTTTAGTTGTTAATTGTTTTAGTGAAGGCTGAAATAGTGCTCTTGCTTGGTTGCCGGTTTCCTCTCAAGTTGGAGAACCAAGAGGTTATGGTAGAAAGCCATCAATTTCTGGCCTTTCAGAGGATGGACCATTTGTAATACTGTTTTTCTGTCTGATAAAGAGGTGTTCTGTGAGTTATCAATGAGATGAAGATTTTGGATCAAATCTCACTTTATGAGCTGAACATGATGACGTGGCCTTGGAGTTGACTTCCTGAATTTTTCGCACAAATAGACATGTACATATATTGCATTTTGAAGCACACTCAAATTTTATTTTGAACCGAGAATATATTTCCTGATAGTTTCACTGGCTTACACAGAACTCAATTGACTTTTGTGGCACCAGAAATTAACACCATTAAATTGTTCAAATGTTCATGGCAAAAGTTATATAGTGATTGGATATGTTGAGTTTCTTAGGCTTTCACCCTCTTGTTGTCTCGAAATTGAACTTCATTTCAGAAACCCCATAATTATTTTCGCTCCTCTCTGAGCAACATATGTGGTGCTAGTTTCCATTCTAAACATAGAATATCCTTTGATCTAGCTTGATCTGACTTGGAGATTGGTCTCTTAACTTGTCACATTCACCAACATCATAAAACTTATCTGGTTAATGCCTGTTGTTTTTGTTTATCAGTTGTAAAATCTCATCATGTTTCTCACATCAAGTGCCTTCTAATCTGATCAAGGGATCAGTTCCTTCATTTGGACATTACAAGTTTTCACTCCCATTATTATCTGTCCCATATAAGCACAGGCATATGACAAATTTAATTTATTTCCATGTCTTGGTCTCTTGTAATTATGATTTCATTTGATAGAATGTAACTGTGTACAGGATAAAAGGCTGAAGGAGCTTTTTGACAATATTCCTACTGTAGATGAGCTTCATGCACTGGGGGAAGAGGGCTTCAAAGCAGATATTATTCTTGTAGATTCAAAGAAAGATAAAAAGCTATCCATGTTGAAACAGTTGATTGCAGCATTGGTAAAAGGATTGAACTCGAATCCAGCTGCTATGGTTAAAAAGATTGCTGGATTGGTAATATTGGTTAGATAACTGTTGTTTTGTTACATGATTTTTTATTTTAGTATTCTCACCTCGTGCCATGACTGTGAGTTGTCCACTTGTATGCATTACTACTTAAACCTTGTTAGATTATGATAAGTTAATTGTTTTTAATCTGTAAGAGTGAAAAATTTTCTATATTATTTTTTATCTGGATATTTGCTAAAATATGATGGAAGATGGTCCCTTATTTTACCAACAATGTATTGAAAGATTTAAGAATCAGAGGAGTTTTCTCTGTAGCTATAGACAAAGTTGTCACTTAACTATCTGTGAAGTACTCTTTGTCAGAAACAAATTGCTATTATTAAGTTCATTTCTAGTGCATAGGAAAGAGATCTTCCTAGAAAAAGAGGAATACTAAGACTAAGAAAAGCATTTGGACACTAGGTGATCTAGAAAATTTTATGATGAAAGGGAGGAGGCAAAACATACAAAAGGGATCTTTAAAAAAAATTTCTAATGGATTTGTGTCTCATTATAGTTTTGATGCTGGAAGCATGCTAGATATTGCTTTCTTATACAAAATAATCCATTTTTCTTGTATGTCCAAGTATATACACTTGGGTGGTGCTCATGCATGTGCCCTGGGTGTCAAATTCTCAATAGACACATCTATACACTAATAAAAGGCTTGAAAAATTTTTCTGTTTTAGTACTGATATGATTGAAATTAGTAAATTCAATGAAGTTATGTTGTCTAACCAGTGCAGGTATTGTATGCCTGCTCCCTAAAAAAAAAAGAGAGAAATTGGTTTGTCAAAGATATTGGGACAATGGAATAAACATCTTGAGATAAACAAAGATAACCAAGGGTTGGCCATCTAGTCTGTATGGGCTTAATCTGATTTTACTTAGCTTAATGATTTTAGATGGAAAACCTTAAGACTGAATAATTAGAGTTGTTACTGTTCACGTAGTAACTTCTGATTGTTTCTTACATATTCTTGCTCTGTATGGACAGGGATAAACCTCTTCTACTAGCATTTCTTTTGATCTCTTTAATTAGTGTTTCATTTTCACTGTTAACTATACTTTCTTAAACACCTGATGTTCCTTGAACAGATATCTGATTTTTATAAACGGCCGAATGTGGAAAGTCCAGCAAAAGTTGTACTAGAGGAAACGTCTCACATGTCTGAGAATCGAGGTGTCCAGTTGCTGGGGCAAATAAGGCACAGTTCATGCCGTGCTCGAGCTATTTTGTTTAAAGTTTTGGCGGATACAGTGGGTTTAGAAAGTAGGCTTATGGTGGTAAGTTTAAACTTCATTATTTGGTTAAGCTGATCATTTCTTTCCACTTGCAAGTGATTCTTGTTCGAGTATCAGTTGAAATAGAAACTCTATTGACCTTTTTTATTACTTATTCTTCATAGTTTAACTCTTGAAATTCCATGCCTATTCCTCAACATTTTTACCAGGGATTACCAAATGATGGGACTATGGAGTGTGTGGACTCATATAAACATATGTCTGTGATAGTCGTGTTGAATTCTGTGGAACTACTGGTCGATCTTATGCGCTTTCCTGGTCAGCTAATACCTCGCTCGACCAAAGCAATTTATATGACCCATATCTCAGCTGCAGGGGAGAGTGATTCTGCAGAAAATGATTCCTGTGATTCACCATTAGAGCCAAACAGTCCTCTGTATGGGTTCTCAGAAAGACTGGATCCTGACAGGTCAGCAGATGGTGTTTGACTCAATTGAAAGCTTTATATAACTCTCTCATTCTAAACTTATGTTGAGTGATATCTTTAGTCAAAAAAAGCTATATAGACTTTGTTGTGTTGTCATTATTCTTTTTCATTTTGTCACAGTGCTGAAAAAGATGAAAGTCTTCTGTTAAATCAGAAATTAGAAGCATCTTCAAACATACCAGATCCTTCATTGCGTAATATGATGTTGCGGTCCACTGCCTCTATTGACAGGAAATTGAGGTATGGTAGTTTCTTTTTTGTTTAGTTCCATATGATATTCTAACAGCTCTTTTGTTTATTATCTTTCATTTGTCATATTTGAACTTCATTTTCACTCCCTCAGTTTATCACATAGTGAACCCAACATTGCAACTAAATTTTGGCGACGTAGCCGGCGAAAGGTTATTGCAGAACAGCGGACTGCTAGTTCAAGGTTTTCTTTGATTCCTTCGGCAGGATTTACTTATTTACAGTAATTAAATCATGTTTTCCTGAAATTCTGAGGTCCTATAATCCCTTGGAAAGCAAACCTTCTGCCCCAACAGGAAGAGTGTGTGTGTGTGTGTGTGTTTTTTTAATTTTTTTTCCTGTTTTTTCAATGCATTACTTATATTTGGTTGATATGTATATTATGATTTCCTGCAGTTAGTGTTGCTTGAGAGTTTGCGTTTGTTTTTATTGAGATAAGTATTATTTTGTATGCAATTTTTTTTTTTTTTGCTAGTTCTGAAATGAATCCCAATGCTATTTTCTGGTTAGAGTGCACATGAGAAGTTGTGAGTCGAATGATTTGAATCATATAAGACTTTTTGAGCTTCTAATAAGCAATGGGTTTTGTTCATAAACTCAGTAACATGTTGCTGTATGAATCTATTATAATTTTATTTTGTTTCTATCAATATTAATCCTTCAAGAAATATTCTGCATTAATATGGTGTAAGAGCAAATATTTAAGTTTCATACTGTTAGGATTAAAGAAAAGTGGGTATATAATGTTGATAATTCCTGTACTTGCCTTCTCTATTGTTTTAATGTGTATTTTCCCTATAACTTCTGCCGAAGTGGATAATAATGTTTCAAAGAGCTTGTCTTTGCTATTGCACCAATAAGTAATGACATGATTTCTTTATGTCTCTCTCTCAATTACGTGCACACACACACACACACATAAAGGCACAAAAAATACACTGATTTGCTCTCAACATCAGCTCATCTGATCCATTTGTCGTAAGTTTTACATCAAGTGCATATTTAGTTTTCCTGAAAATAATTTTCAAACTATTGGCAATATATTTTATTTGCAAAAACCCCATCCTTGTTTTTAAAATTTTATTGGTTTTTGCAGTCCAGAGCATCCTTCTTTTCGAGCATGTGGGCGATCCATGCTAAGTGGAGACAGGAATTCACTTGGAGATGATGGTGATGACGTGGCCACATCAAGGTCCTCTCATTTTTTTTGTATACGTCTGTTACTAAACTTGGTTGAATTTCACCAATTGTGCTTATGTTCAAATGGCTCAATTATATTTATTAAAGTATAAGAAGTTATGTTTCTATTTGTGGTTGTTATGTTATTTTTGACCTTGTGCCTTGCACGTGAGGGAGCAAGTTCAATCTTTTGGGTTAATTGGCTAATTAATAAACAAAAGATTTTTCGATCATTATTTTAATCGACTGAACTTCGAAGGAAAAACTCCCACAGATTTTGCTGTTATTAGTCTTTGCCTGTAGGATCAAGAAATCTGACACACTATATATGAATGTTGTCTTAACTTTTAATTCCATTGTGAATGTTTTTCTTTTTCATTATGCCTCTTTAACCTTTTGATTGGCATGTATCTTATTAGATCAGCACTTTCTTGTTTGTTAGTTGAGTTTTATTATATTGCTGTGACTAAGCTTAAACTAGTATATCGTACAAATTGTTTCATAGAATGATTTACCAAAACATTTTTGTTTTAGGATGCATGCATACATAGATGTATATGTGTTTCTGTTGGGTTGAAAGTAGCAATTGTGGGTCTAAATTATTTTGGTCTTCTGTTTTGAATTGGATGCAGCACTGAGAGCATGGCCCAGGTAAAGTTAGAATTTGTTGAGTTGTGAACTGAAATCTGCTTTTTCTATCCAAACTTAATCATAGTTACAGGTCAGAAGGTGCATCAACATCAGTAGCTCATAGAATAAGAAGAAGAAGCATTAGCATTACTCCTGAGATTGGTGATGATATTGTAAGGTTGTTTTTTGTTCCTTTATGTGTCATATATGTTTCTGCATTATTATAACTTTGTTTTTCCTCTTTGGTTGTTTTGGTTCGGGAGTAAATTGATTAGTTCTGAAATTATTTATTGCAGCCCTACGAATAGTGACTTCTGTTGATAACAGGGAACTTTTTTATTTATAGTTCTGTAGCATTTGTTGTACCGTTGTTATTATATGCATTTTTAAAATTTTTTTATTATGTTTTGTTGATTTGGATTTCAAGAAAGTTAGAAACCAAGATTAATGCTTTCTTAGCGAAACAAAAACAGACAAGAAATTCAGTGGACAATCCCAGGACAGATGAAGGAAAGATAGATGCAGGAAGTAAAGAAAGTAGAGTCTAATAGACATACTTTGGGGCTACAATTATGCAAGATAAAATTGCTGCTTGAAATTCTGTCAATAACATTAGGTCCACAATTAATCTCTCTTTCTTCTTTTCCCCAAAAAGATAACATGGGGGAAAATTTTGCTTCAGGTTTCATGTTCACGCGAAAGCAAAAGATGGGCTTTGATTTGGGCCTAGTGTACTGCAAAAGGAAATAATTTTACAGATTTCTTTTACTTTGGCAAGAATTGGTCCAGTTAGTGGTTCAACATCTTGCCTTTCAACCTTATTTGTTCTTAATATAATTTACCTCACTTATTGCCCCCCAGACATTGCCTTCCTACCCTAATTCGTCCTTAGTTTCATATATCTAATTTATTGCCCCTGAAGTTTGTCCGTGTGCACATTCAACGTATGAAGTTTATCTTTCTAAGTATTTGCACATTTATAAACTATTCAATGGCCTTAACAAAATGATTTGAGGTGGTTACCTGGCTTTTCTTGTAGTTTTATGTTGTTTCATGTCACAAACAGAATGGTTGTTGGTTTGCCTTTGTTTACGTATTCTTCTTGGGTCAAATATGGAAATAAAATAGTAAGTTGTCAGATTGGTTTCCTGATGTGTTCAACTAGATGGTCCAATACAGTTTTTGGAACAACAAAATAGTTGGATTAAGGGTGGTGAATTTAGTACCCTGCAAACCCATTTCTAGGATTATGAAGACAAAACACCTAGCAGTCTTTGAATGATTTTCATACTTGGATCATTAACTTGATGTATACTGTTTCAGGGCTGTGCGAGCAATGAATGAAACGCTGAAGCAAAATCGTCTTTTGCGAGAAAGGGGGGAAGATAGGTCATTCACCCATTCTTCGAATGACAATACTTCAGATCTTCAAAAAAATGTATGTTTTTCTAATTCTTGTAAAAGAGGACTGAACTTTACTACTTGCTGATGTTCTCTTAGCTTTGGCATCAATTCATTACATTCTGATGTTCTGCATATACTATTTGCTGGTTAAAGGCATGATGTACATGAATGTTGTTTATTTTTTGCTCCAACAAAAGTGTTTATTTTGATGCTTTCGTGTCAATTATGTTGGCTTTGTTGATCATTTTGAGGAGAATGGTTGTGGATCAGTATATCAATATCAACTACATATGTAAAGTTTGTGCTTATGGAACTGCAGTAATTAAGCTCTTTTCGTGCATGTTCTGTACTCTTGTCTCCCTGTTTCACCATTATTATTGATATTTTATCACCATTTTAGATATCCATGACACAGTATTGGATCTTTTTCGCTAAGATTTTCATTACTATGATTTTAGTTTTCGTGTATATTGTTATTAAAACTCATTATGTACCCCTCTATCTATCCTTTTATACGTAATAATGACAATGTAATGAAATTATTATGTATTTTAACGACATAATGCACTCTTCTTAAAGCATGCTATTAGCCCATGACAGTTGCAGTGAACAAATCTGTCGAAATAATTAATGATGAATTTGATTGGTATCAATGATATAGTTCAATGATTTGCATTGAACAAATCTGTCGAAATAATTAATGATGAATTTGATTGGTATCAATGATATAGTTCAATGAACTAGGAACTTAAAATAAAAATGGAAAGCAGTTAAGAATCAGAAAGGCACATGGAATCAGTTTATTTTTCTTATAATGGTGGCCCCATATGACCACTATAAATGTTTCAATATTTTCAAATTATGGTAAGCTCCTTGTCTGTAGGCTGTGTAAGCTTTTTGCCTGTGATCAGCATGTAAGATTTTTTTTATCATTACTTCACCATTGAGCAAACTCCATGGCAAGCCTCTATAAAGGGTGTGAATTTTTTTGTTTTCAAAATGAATTTTAAGAATTTTAGCCATCTTGACATGTCTGACCGGATATTGATGCAGCTTCTCTTAAGTGTTATGCCTGAGATCTGAGTAAGCGGGTACCTAGTTTTTTTAAATTCTTTATACTCTCTTGTGTTTGCTTTTTATTTGCTGTATTCCAGTTTTAACTATCATTTGAACCTCCAAGTAAAATACAACTCTGACCTTTTAGTTTTTGGCCTAGCTTATTGCCCGATTCTTCAAACTAGCTTTAATGTTCTTAATTTACCATCTGTTTGCTGCTGAAATTGACATCTTGTATCATATTTACAGTAGTAGTTTCCAAACACCAGATAGTCTTCTGTCCATCTCATTGATGGGTTTGTGGGGAGGTAAATAAGAAGTGAATGTAAAATAGCAGATTGCATAGAAGTTAAAGATAGGAGATTTAAAATTTTCATGAACTTCAGTGCCCCAGGGGTTTACTAATTCTGCTGTCTATTAGCAGTTTCTTTTTGGTAAGATTTTATATAGTTACATTCTTCTTTTTGTTACCAAATTTTTTACAGAATTTTGAAATATCTTATTCTTTCTATGTTTTAACTTTTCACTATTATACTGTGTATTGTAATTCTTACAAACTTAATTTCAGTGTAGCTGTCATGACTTTTCAAGGGATAGCATAGTTAGTTAGATCTCTTGTAGTCAAGCAAGACTGGAAGAGATAGATGGATTGAGCGCCCCTTACTCCAACCTTGGAGAAGTCTCAAAAGTAAAATAAATAAATAAAAGTTTGATACTGTTACCTGTAGATCACAGGGTCTAAGGCGGTTGGGATAGCATGGATGTCTTATGATTGGATTTGTTTTTTCCTTGAGCTGAAGTATTAAATCCCTTGTCATAAATTTGGTATTATTAAATTTTGTTTGCCACTTTTGTCTATCAAATCCTGAGCCTTGCTAGCGATTGAGAGGATGGGATTAATACAACTTGTCTTTCTGATGGTCACTAACAATTTTTACACTACAGGTATCAAATTGCCATCTGGGTGCTCACGATGAAATATCTGGTGGAAGGTCTGCATTTTATAATCTTTCGCATGAGCAAATGAACTCTCAGAAAGCAATATCTTTGCCCTCATCTCCCCATGAATATACGAGTCGTGCTTCTGAGAGAGGACCTTCTGGTTACACGGGTAATGCCGAAATGGTCTCAAGATGGAATAAAGTCTTGGAATCTCCCATGTTCCAGAATAAACCTTTATTAGCTTATGAGGAATGGAACATTGATTTCTCTGAGTTAACTGTTGGAACTCGTGTTGGAATTGGTAAGCATTACTTGTTATCATTCTCTGAGGTACTTTTTGCTACAAAACTTTTAGAGGCCTTTGATATTGCTGGAATTAATCTAACCAATATTGCTGGAATTAATCTAACATTAAACTAATATTTGATCCATGTAAAATAGGTTTTTGATAATCCTAATACCTTTGTTGTATCCTTCAATCATAGGCTTCTTTGGAGAAGTTTTTCGTGGCATATGGAATGGTACAGATGTTGCAATCAAGGTTTTCTTGGAGCAAGATCTAACTGTGGAAAATATGGAAGACTTCTGCAATGAGATATCCATTCTTAGGTATATTTCGCCAATAAGTTGATTAGTTGAGTTTTCTCTCACCCATATATCTTTCTAACTTTATCCTTGTTACTGTTTTGTGTGGGTATTTCACTACCTTCAGCCGTCTTCGGCATCCCAATGGTAATCTCTTCCTGCCCTTATCTACGTTTCAAAATTGATTAGATTGTTGAAATAGAACACGCGCGCGCGCGCGCCCCCGCACAACACCACCACCGTCACCACAACATAGAGCTTTAAGAAATCTGATTGTGACTGGTAATTGTGTTGGCTTCCATTTGTTGTTGAATCGAGCAAATGCTGGTTTTGCAGTTATCTTATTTTTGGGTGCATGCACAAGGCCCCCACGCTTGTCAATGGTTACCGAATACATGGAGATGGGGTCCTTGTATTATTTGATCCATTTGAGTGGTCAGAAAAAGAAGCTTAGCTGGAGGAGAAGAGTAAAAATGCTTCGTGATATATGCAGGTATATTCAGCTTGTTCATACCACCAGAAGTTCAGTTTCTTTGCCTCTGCCTTAATGCTCAAGGATGTAGTGGTTTGAATATTTATTTTAAAGTACAATATATTGGCACCATAGAGATGTGGTTATAACTACCACTGAAAGGAATTAAGTTTTGACAGTTAATGTTTCTCATTAGTAAGTCTTGCATCATTTTGGTCTTGGGTTGAAATTTGAGAAAATTTTCATTTTGATGGACATGAGTATGATCGTTATGGTGGCAAGATTAAAAAGATCTTTTACTGTAGAATAGACCTAGACAAGCAAAGCTGAAGCATCGGTATACTCTTAAAATTGTCTGCTATTTCAACAAGTATGAGATGTCCCATGCTTCACAGTATATTTTGGTTGATCTAAGCTGTAACTTCATTGAATAGGAACTGAGCATGTTTTAAGCTATGTTATTGAGAAATTTCAGTAAGTATTTGTCATTGGCCTTGTAAACGTAAGCTTTTTGCACTATCAAGTTCGTGTTGAAGTTTCGATGCTATGCGGCACCTTTTGGTGTTTGGTTGGTTTAGGAACTTAATGCTTCACATGCTTAGAGTACTATACCTTATTTATTTTTCAAATATCTTTTTGACTTGAAGTCGTGTTTCTGTTTGGATTGGGCAGCAATTAAAGTAATCCATGTGTTTAGATTACAGTGTAAACCTTCTGGTTTCTGGCTGAAAAGAATTTTTTGTTGTTATATATTCATATCAAGTTAAGAGAATTGGATCTGATTGCCTACCTTCAAGCTACTGTATACTGACTTGAATTTTCTGCTTCTTGTTAAGGGGTTTGATGTGCATACATCGGATGAAGATAGTCCATCGTGACTTAAAAAGTGCGAACTGTCTGGTTAATAAGGACTGTTCCGTCAAGATATGTGATTTCGGGCTATCAAGAATAATGACTGACTCGACCATGAGAGACTCCTCATCTGCTGGAACTCCAGAATGGATGGCTCCTGAACTTATTCGAAATGAACCCTTCACAGAAAAATGTGATATTTTTAGCCTTGGGGTTATAATGTGGGAACTCTGCACTCTAAATAGGCCATGGGAAGGTGTACTACCGGAGAGGGTATGCTGACATTTGCCTTTGTAATTAATTACAGAGATTTGATGTTTGAAAATAAGTTGCTAATTTCGGAACCTTAACACTCTTTTATCTCCAGGTTGTTTATGCTGTTGCAAATGAAGGCTCCCGCTTGGAGATTCCTGAAGGTCCACTCGGCAGACTAATTGCAGGTTAACTTCATTTCACTATTATAAAATTATTTATTGAAATAGCATCAGATTTCGTTCTTCAGTTTTTATTTGACTTGTCTGTTGATATGAACTATAATTATATAGAAATCTCTTTTTATTGCAGACTGCTGGGCAGAACCACAAGAACGGCCAAGCTGCGAGGAGATACTTTCCCGCTTGCTGGACTGCGAGTACTCACTTTGCTGATACAATATGCCGCTTCTTGTCATGTGTATAGCAAAAGATGGTAGAGCTGTTACAATTTATTCTCGGCTTCTTTGAAGTTTGTAAACTGTCATGATTTTTCCAATAATTGTAAAAGCATAGAACGTTTCATTTTTCAGTTTTAGATGACTGGAGAGCGGAGCCCCTCAATCTTTTTTGGCAATCATATCAGGCAGATTCCATTCCAGTTCTGAAGAAAGCTAAAAACATGGAATTGACTCATTTCCAAAATTGTAAAATACGCAGATTCGATGCTGCAGGTTACACTTTTTTTTTTAAAAAAAAAAAAAAAAAAGGAATATTAACGTAACTTGTTAGTTTTCAAAAATGATAACACAATGCGTCTGCCGATCAACGAGCGCTAACGATTGACCATTTACTTGTTTCAATCAGCAATGCGTCTCCTATTGATTGCACTTTCAAAACGACCGTAAGAGTCTGGTCTCAGCTCTGTAGTTGAATCATGGTCCGGTGCTGGATAGTAATCTTCTCTGAGCTGCACATCCCTGACATTAGGAATCTGAGTACAAAACATCATGAAATGTTCGTGTGCGGTACCATGTATGAACAGCTTCCTTAATGCCAGACACTGTACAATCAATCCAACAGCTGGGAGCGTCAGACTCCGCTGGTTAACGTCCCTGTCAGATGCTGGCCAATAATCAAGCTCGTTGAGTCTCAAATTCCCAATACCATTGAAGAAAAATCTATCCCAGATTGTCAAATCTATTTCCCCGCCTGGCGCAGTTAGAGCATAGCCCAATGTATCACTGAAATCCAACTGCAGTTTTGAAAGCCGAGGATACCGCGCGAGGCAGCTCAATCCGAACGCTCGCTCTGGCGGTTTGTTCAGGCCCCGGCTATCTCCTTCCATCTTTATACGAATCTCCTCCAATTCCGGACAATCGTTGAGAACCATAGGCAGCGGGGTCAAAAGCTGACCAACTTCAATCCATACAGAAAGGTATTTCAATCTCTTCCATGTCTTGCTCGAAAATCCATTTCCATTACTTGGCATTGAACTCTCTTCAACCAAAGAATATTTGCGTTTTTGCCTGAACCCCAACTCATCATCCTCATCATTCAATTCATTGAGGTCAAAAGTGTGGACACTTGTATCTGAACTCTCAGAAGTTTGAAATCCATCCCATACGCAATCAATATGCAATTTCCGAATGCTATCAAGAATCGGCTCCATAGCTTTACAAGATGCTAAAGCACCAAGCTGCTTACAACAAGAAATTTTAACCTCCACCAAGGTCTTCCAAACAAAGAAAACCAATGTCCTTAACCCTTTAAATGTAATATTCTTGCAGCCCTCAACTTCAAACTTAGCCAATCTACTGCATCCCCTTCCAATTGCTATTAAACTCATATCAGTTAAATCACTGCAGTTCTTTATCGATAAAGATTCAAGACCTCCAAACAAGGCAATTCCATCAAGCGGCGATCCAATTGCCAAACAAACTCCATGAAACTGTCCCAACCTAAGTGCTTTCAAATTCACACATTTGGACTTCAACACTTCTAAAACTAAACCGCTGTCTCTCACGTTCTTACCCACATCAAGTATCAACTCTTCGAGCAAAGGCAACCCACTAAAAAGTTGTATCAAACCCTCTCTACTGATACTCGCATCCTCCGCTGTAAACCCATCGTTGTCAGGATCTCCTCTCACAGTAGCCAAAGACGACGTGTCGGCTAGATGAAGAAGCGATAATTTAAGACAATTAATTGCTATGGCTGCTAAAGTTTCGTCGCTAACAAAACCAATGCATCTCGGATCAAACGTGCACGCGACAAGAAACTTATTCAGGTTAGGACATGCGGCTGTGATTTGGCGAATTTCCTGCGACTTAAAACCTTCCGTAAACGACGTCGTAAGAAGATTTAAACACATGAGATTTGCAGATTTGTCTGCATAAGCTTTGAGAACCGGAGGGAGATCTTCCGTCCAGAAATAGAAACTAGAGAGATCGAGCGACGAAAGATAATCGCAATGTTCAAGTAATGGCATGAATTCCGCTCCCAAAGCACACTGCAACCGTTGATGCCAACGAACTAACTTGACGTGTCGCAATCCCGGCCATTGAGGAAGTAAAACCTCGAGAGTAGTCGGTAATCGGCAGTAGATGGTGAGAGATTCGACCAACGGAAAAGCCTGACGTAAGCGGCGAGCCAGAAGACGTGGATCGGATAGCGCAGACAACGAGAATATCGGTTGGCCCCACGGCGAAAGCTTGGACAGGTCTAAGTTCGTGACGGATCTGAAACAGAGAGGGATCATGTAGAGGTCGCGTGCATTGCCACGGAGCGTGAGGTAGGTGCGCGTGGCTCTCTCCAGCGCGTGGAACTTCCGGCTGACTAAGGAGACGGAATTTCGCGTGCGCGTGTCGGTGATTGCAGATAAAATGGTTGATAAAATCACGTCGGGAAGGTCGTGAACTGTCGCCGTTGAAGTTGCCGCCATTAGAAAATAATCAGCTATGGCTCGCTCGTAGCTTTCAGCTTTGAGCTTTGGAGAAGAGCAGAGAGGAAAATAGGCGAGGGAGGAGGGAAGGGTAAATTTGTATCAGGCGGGCGGGGAACGGTAAGCCACGTGATTGCGATGTGTGTGTGATGTTTATCGTGGACGCAGTGCAGGAGAGATTGGGGGATGTTGACGACTCAGGGCTCTTCTCAAAGAACATTTTATTCATTTAGTTTGCCCAGTCCGGTCCGGTCCGGTCCTCTCGGCTCCAACTCCAAAAATTCTTTTGATTTGGTTTTGGATATTCTTTTACATCTTTTTTTGTTAGACCGAACGAGACAGTGATATATAATATATATTATAATTTATATCATAAAAATTAAAATTAATTTATTAAGTATATATATATTTTAATAAAAATTATAAAATATTTTTATTTTTATTATATAAATTAAAATTTTAAAATATAATTTAAATTATTTATTATTAAATATTATTATTTTATTAAGTTAAAAAAATTAAGAAAAAATTTAAATTTAAATAATTTAATATTAAAATAATGTACAAAGTAATATGATTTATTTAAAACACATTAAAAGCATGATGCATATTCCCATTAAAATTAATCAACTTGGTGTGCCAAAGACAATATATGCCCTTCATTAAAAGTATTAATCTCTTAAATATTTGAAATTACATCTAATCTGTCATTAATTATAATAAAATTAATTGTAATAAAATGCATATTATTATTATTATTATTATATTATGATCTGGAAGCAAATAACTAATTTTTAATTATTTTAATACACACATACATAGCGGGTATATTTACTTATTTGGGATTGTATTATTATTATTATTATTATTATTATTTAATTAATTAGATAGATATGGAGTGGGCACAATCACAGGAATAAAAACTTTTGATATCAGGATACTTAAACAGACTTAAACGTTATTCAATAAGAGATCAAAATCGGTGGAATCACCCCCATTCCTTTAGAACAACTGCATATTTATTCTGTAATACAACAGTATAAAAAAGATTTGTAGGGCACACATATCTAGCAGCATGTCAATATTCAGTTAATTTAAGCTCAAACATGTGGATCCGAAAAGTTGTTTCGTGATCTTATCCTAAAAGAAGGTGGGATTCTTTTCGGATGAGAATGGGACATCCCCCCCCCCCCCCCCCCACCTCCCTTGTTTTTCCTTGTACGATTGATGAATTAAGTCTTTGCAATTCAACAACTTCTCATCCTCAAAAATCATGTTTTCAAAGCACGAAATACACCATTAGATTGATCAGTTATATTATATTATTATAATTAATATATTAAAATTATTTAATATTTATTTTTAATAATTAAATAAAAATTATATTATTTAATTAATATAATATAAAATTTTATTTTATTAATTAAATATTTTTATTATGTTAATAATATTAATATAATAAAATTATTTTATTAACTTTTTTTTTTATATATAAATACTGTATAATAATAATAGTCACGATGGTGTCATGATTGGACAAGTAAAAACTGAAGTGGAAGACAGTGCATTGCATCTCACTTTCATTTCCAATTAATTTCCATTAAATTCAGCCACATCTTATTTTATTCGTTCATTTGCTTTATGTCGACCATTAGGTTTACACCAGGCTTCGTTTCTGATTCGGATGGTAACAGTGGGATTGATTAGGGACCTACTTGTTATAAATAGAAAAACTCTTCATTTATTTGTGAAAACATAAACAAGTAGGGAACCTTTGTTATTATCCTTTTTATGACGTGGTTTTATTTGTTTATCGTTGAAAGAAAAATATAAAATAGAAATTGTCCTGCTCGTTGGGCTTTTCATTTGGGCCATGACTGATTTGTTGGCTCCGCTTACCCGTTATCATGGCCCATGTATGTGGATACTATTTACAAGTTGTGAACCCTGCATCAAATTATGAGACACCGTTGGATGTCCGAATCAGGATTACGAGACCTGAGGTAGTACTAACTGAAAGCGTCTCCATGTATGTCACGAGGACCACATCATGGCAGTTTTACATACAAACTCGTGAAGGTACACGAGTTTCTTCTGAGTTTTTTGAAGAACCAGGAACGAAACAGTACAAGACAATAACACAAGCATACGTATATAATACACAATACATACTTTACATATCGAAGTAGACAGGCATTGCATGCAATCCTTTGATTAATTATGGTAATTTTTTATGCAGTGGGGTAAGAAGCTTGCATGGCTATGCCACAGAGTCCTTGCTTGGCATCGATATCTCTCTGCATCCTTATGTATCCTTGCTCTCCCCAGCTCGTGCCCCATGAATTTTTCACCAGCCAGTACTTGGTTCCATTCTCATCGACTCCATAACCAACAGCAGTAACGCCGTGGTCTAATTCAGTCCCGCAATCTCCGGTAAATACACCGCTAGAGTAAAACTGGAAGGAAGAACCTCCAGCATCTATTGCAACAGAAACTGGTTGATTGGCGACTGCTTTCAGAAGGGCTTTTTCATTGTTGGCTGGCACATCCTCGTGCCCACTTATCTTGGCGGCATGGTTGACTTCCTTTTTAGCAATGCATTTTCCGTCAACTCCCTTGTACGGATAATTTGTTTCTGTTGTTATCCCATTGTTTTGTTGGATGAATTGGAATGCACTGTCCATTAGACCACCATTACATCCTTCATCTTCACCCTTAACGTCACAATCCACTAATTCCTGCTCAGATAGAGAGATAAGTTTACCAATACTAATCTGAGTTACTCCTTCAATGGCAGCCACTGCTGAAAATGCCCAGCAACATCCTATATACATTCACATAGAGATGTCAGATAAATCGTGAAGATTTTATATATACATGCAGCATTCCATTTCGTGAAAGATTGGAGCTATTTAATTACCGCATTGGCCCTGGTCCTTGACGGGTGTTACAGCGCCTTTCTTTCTCCAGTCCATTGTAGATGGTACTGCAGTAACATTTTCATACTTGAATGAAACTATCTTTTCATCAGTAGAGCACATATGGCCCTTGAATCTATTGCGTGAGGTTCTGAATTCTTCGTTAGTAAGATCTGCAAATTCATTGACGGCTAGCTTGTAAGGTTTCTCGTTAGCGTTGTTAAAAGCTTCTATGAGTGCAACATTTTCCTTGAAAATGTTGAAGCGTTTCTCCATCTCGTTGCTGTCCTCGTACACACGTCCGTAACGAACCATCCATTGCTGATGCCTCTCGTACATTGCTGCGTCCTGGAGAGTACGGGACATAGCTTGTGGAATCCAAACTCCCAGTACGAATATCAGCGCCAAACAAAGACATTGCTGCTGGTTTACGAATGCCATGGTAGATATATTTAGCTGCTATAATTACTAAGATAAATTGGAGCGAAGAGACATATGGAAACCAGGATCAATCCTGGGATTTATGTAGGCAAGATTTCCCCCCAAGTAATTGGTATCAACGAAAGCTTTGATTATCTGCGTGGCTGGAAAAACGTTCTGATTTCGACCTGTATAAATCACCTTCATATGTATGGTTCTTAATTTGATAGGTCGCCCTTTCTGATAATCTGTATTGATCAAAACAAGGCAGCATTCTCTTGACGTACCGTTTCATTCATCAAGTTAAAGGTTTCACATCAGAATGAGATACGAGGTTAAGCCGTAGATGATTGAGACATTTGAGCAGCCAAACCAAATTTACATAGAAGTTGTATGTTCACAGTAGAAACGTTTGCCATTCAAAGCTTAAAATGATTGGGCCCATAAAAATCAACCAGGAATGATTGAAGCATGAGCTGGGCCTGATCCTAGTTGCAGGAATTTAGCCCACGGCTCAACAATATGATCTCTACATTTTTAAGTAATTGTATTGGATTATTTTAAATTTATTAAAATAATATACAGATAAAATTATATATATATATATATAAATTATAAATATTTATTTTAAAAATAAGAAAAATAAATTATTTTTTAAAAATATAAAATTACTCCTTCTATTAATTATTTGTTGAATACACTAATGTTATTCCTTCATTATTTTTCTTTTGTTTTTATTTATTAAGAAGTTAAAGGTATAAAAATCATAGGTAAAATATTTTTATTTATAAAAAATTTGTAAATAATAAAATTTACTTTTAAAAAAATGATTTATACTAAAAATAAAATAAAAAGAATTTGTTAATTTTTATTTCAAAAATATTATTTATAATTTATTAGAAAAAATATTTTTTTTTGAAAATTAAAAATAAAAACATGCCAGATTAATATTTATAGATGGTAAAATATTTTAAATTTTTTTGTAGTATTTTATTATGGTTTCAAAAATATAAAATCTAATTTTTATGCTTTTAACTTTTTAATAAGTAAAATTTATACTTAAAATAAAAATATAAAAAAATTACATTAATATTTTTAACAAATAAATAATAAAAAGATAATTTTATATTTTTAATAAAAGATTTTTTTTTTAATTATTTATCTTCAAGGATATGCATGATTTTTCACATTTAATTTTTTCTATTTATTATTTTGGCAAATCTCACGATAGGCATAATTCCTTTGTGAAGGATAGTTCAAGTATGGAAGCTAACCGGGCAGGTTCTGATGATTTGACAATCAAGAAGAATGGAATGCTAAGCTGGATATCACTGTGAGGTGAGCTGGATTTGAGTTACTGATCACTTAGAATTAGTTAGTTAATTAGATTAGTTTTTAATTAACCTGTAGCGAACAATATTCCAAGAACAAAGATTTTCAGTAAACAAATTCTCTCTAGAATTTTTTGCTTCATTTTCTGAGTTACATTTCTCAGCAACCAAACAACTTAATCTTCTGTTTTACGAACTTCAACTCCCTTGACCAATATCATGTTACACCAAGAGACAGTGAATGTACATGAATCCCATCCCAAAACTTTTAACCACGGACTCATATTTAGATTAAACTTGATTCTTTGTCTTAATAACACTGTCTTTAATCGTTGGGAAATTAGGATTCATTCGCTAAATGTGTTGTCAAGGCTTTAGTGCATGCATCATTGTTGCACTCATATTTATCGACAACAAAAGGTTATTGCAGGAAAGCCTTGGCAAATTTGGGCTCGACTGCTCTGACTTCACAGTTACTTGGTGAGATATGGGTGGTATAATGCTCGAGGAATGTGTCTAAACATGCATTGATTTCTTCATGATTTAGTCCTCTAGGGAATTTTTGTTTTCATCGTTCTATTTATTGTACTATTCTCATTTCCCTTGGGAAATTCGCAATACATTAAGTCTACGTTCAAGAAGTCTATGAAATCATGATATACGTATTTTTTTTTTTAAATTTATTAAATCAGTTCGCACCATCGAAGTTAAACAAAAACTCGATCGGCTGCATGTGAGGCTTTTGATGAACATTTGATCAAATCATTCAGGCTAAGATTAGGTCTGGAATCTCCATTATTCATTTGCATAAGGTGCCTATAAGTCAAAATTTACCCGATAACAAGACAGAAATTCACTTAAAGTGGAACAAGAATAAGCATATACAGAGAAAAGGCTAAGTCTTGGGCACACACACAAGTTCATTGAATGCAATGAGATAGTGTCTTCTAGAGATAACGAAATAAAGAAGTTTTCTTCTTTTTCAGTCTTTTCCATGTACAACTTTGCGCTCTACTTAGTTAAACAATTTCAAAGTTCTTTTTTAAAAGGTAATTTTCATATTCTTAATCTCTGAATATCTCTTCCACCTCTTGCTGAATTACCAGAGACTTCAAGGTAGCCATGAAAAGCGGTAAAGATAACAGGTTACCGGTTATTTTCCAAAACTTCCCTTGTTCATATGTTGAAGATAAACATCCCATGTTCTTACATTACCAACAAAATCAGATTCAAGAAGTATTTGTATCTGGTTTTTTGAGATCAATGAAGCTGAACTAGCCCTACGAAACCCTAAACCAGTTAGTTAGGTATCTACTAAAAGCAGCATCATTTGTGAATTATGATTTGACCCATCGGTTGTTTTAGCCTACAAATTGTTTGTCATAGGCAAGCTACTTTTAGGGAACCCTCTTTTGTAGAGGCATATGTCATCACGCACCACCAACAATACCAAATGTCAGTCACATATGAAAGCGGATGGGTTCATGAGTCATGACCCAGTAAACAACAAAAATTATCTAGATAAATGACCGATCACTAGTTATAATAGTTGAACTAAATAATTGTTAAGCGTCAGTTCCGAACAGTGCGAATTGCGGGATAGTAATCACGCCAGCAGCTTCCATTTCTCTTTGATTTATTGCTCCTAATCAATTGCTTTTATAAGAATATATAATCATAATTAATGTTCAAGCCCGTTACCAGTCGGGAGCCAAGTTAATTATCATCTGGATGATATCCACGTGCAGACGTGCCGCATTGGAGTACCCAAAAAGAAAGTTATAAGTTGACGTCCCCACCCCCCTCTCTCTCTCTCGTTCTCTACTAAACAGCGCAGGACCTTTGGTAGCTTGGGTACGCAGAGAAGGATTTGGAAGTAATTGATTGATTATTGTCTAAACTGATGAGAACTATCAAGAACTGCCACGCATCAAAGCAATAGAAAATAAGAGAAAACCGTATATAAGAACTACCACCTCTGCCTGGACGCAAAGAAGGCAGAAGGAAGTTGACGTCCCCACACCCCCCCCCCCCCTCTCTCTCTCTCGTTCTCTACTAAACAGCGCAGGACCTTTGGTAGCTTGGGTACGCAGAGAAGGGAGAAGGATTTGGAAGTAATTGATTGATTATTGTCTAAACTGATGAGAACTATGAATAACTGCCACGCATCAAAGCAATAGAAAATAAGAGAAAACCGTATATAAGAACTACCACCTCTGCCTGGACGCAAAGAAGGCAGAAGGGAAATGAAAAAAACAAGAAAAGGGCAAAGGATTAGAAGTAGGGAAGAAGACCAGAGAACCAAGTGGTATGATCCCCTGTGAAGAAAAGTAGTCAGCAATTGTGATCCAGTGTAGAAATTAATGCAGGATTTGTAACAATATCCAAAAGTATATCAAACCGGAAATTAAAAAAGCAGCGCCAACTTCTATCTATTATTCATTCTAGAGATATAGCAGCCAATAATAGGTTACTTAGTGAACGACAAGTAATTGATTAAAAAATAAGTTATATGCATGCAACAGCAAAACCTTGAAACTGGAAGTTAGGAAGAAGAGATGATCTTGTTGCTCTGAAACTAAATGCCTTTGGGGAAAATGAAGAGCAGCATGAAGATTAAGTAATGGTTAAATTCAGTTGATGCTTGACATTCTACACTGGATTGCATGCGTGTGATATAAAGAGTCTAAATTAACACACAACAGCCTAAAAGAAAGCTGATATATCTTGAAATCAGATCATGAAGAATAAAAGTATTAAGAGCACTGTTCTTATATTAACATCAAATAGTGTGAATATTTCAAGTAGCAGATTAATAAAACATAACTAACACAGTGGATAAAATGTTTGTGCTCCACTAGGAACTTACAATTCGGAAATGGCAGACGAAACGGAAACCAGGAGACCAACATTCCAAGAGGGTCATTTTGTAAATAGACTCCCTTGACTACAGCTGTTGGCTAGTAGAAAAAACTGAAATTAACATAAAACTGAAACTTCAACAGTACCTTCTGTCATTCCATTCCATTAAATTCTTTTGCTACATGATCCTGCAGGAAATAACAGCTTTCGGAAGTCACGCGACTAAGAAAGTGCATGTCAATCCTTGCAAAATGATATGAAGATCACTTGTCAACAACATACAAGGAATTGAAAGCTCTAAATGAGTTTACTATCCAAAAGTAAAAGCCACAGCGAAAATGATTCATCTTAATTTCTATGTAAATGAATGCAATGATTTCACTTTCATGGAAGTCGCCCTATTGGTTAATGATCAATGGGAAAATGATGAAGAGTTATATATAGAAAGATGTATGATGCATATTCCATCATGCAGATAGTATAAATCAGTTACAAAAATATGTTAAGTTGATGATGCAGAATATGTCTCTAGAAGTGTACCCATGTAAAGAGAAAAAAGAAGGGCAATTAAAACAGTGCCAGGACTTGTTTTAATTAACATGGGATTGAAAAATACCCAAAAGATTGAGGAATTTCAGAAAGAAATATTGAAAAGAAAAATAAAAAATTTTAGGAACGAGAATCTTATTCCCCAATTAGAACTCCATAGAACCAAATGCTAAAACACAAGATGTAAGAAACGGAACAAGAACACATAATAAAGAAAACGGATACTTATGCTTCCCCTATGAATCCGCAAGAAGCAAGGATCGAATCTCCATTGAAGGAGAATCCAATCACTGAAGAATAGAAAGTCCATACTAAGATTAGCAAAGGGTACGCATTAGCTACTCTATTGCCTTTTCGAAAGATATGAGACATCTGCTCAGGAGATGCATACAATTCTACGTCGTGTACTGTGAAACTTGGGATAGGATCCATAACAATGTATAAGAGTACATGTCTTGTATCTTTCAATATGTTACTTTTTAGCAGCGTAGAGTCAGCCCCAAGAACACAAAACTCTTACTATCGGAGTTATCAACCGCAGATGATCATGAACTGGTCCATCATAAATTCCTGAGAGAGCAAGTATTCTCAATAGGGAAAAAGAAAATAGTAAATTGAAGGCATATGCATTCTTTAAGGGGTTTTAAAGAAAAATAAAATATTCAGATTTTGAATTTTCTTAGCTTCACGACAAGAGAAACCCTAGCATGAATGTGAAGGATCTTGGAATATTCTTCCATCTGTAGAGATTTGGCCAAGCAAATTTGTATAAATTACACAGACACAGTATTAGGTTACTCATGATCAACAACATTCAACCACAATAGTCTGCATGAATGTTATGGCTAATAAACTACGAACTGAAAGTTCAATGAGGACTGCATTGGAAAAAGCTAGCTAGTCTAAGATTTATATAACAATGTCATTCAAAAATCTAACAGACTCATTCAACTTATTGGAGTAACGTTAAAAGTTTTGTACAGCTTAGATTTGCAGATAGAGAACCTAATCATGAAGATCAGCGACAAGAACATGTGAGATGGAAGGGCTTTAAGCATGACAGGAACAGAAAAATGTGAAGTGAAAAATAAGATGTGTATTCTTTTCAAGCCTAAAACTCAGCCATTTGGTCACCCCTAGAAAGGTGTAATCGCAAACAAATCTAAGATCCAAAATACATAGCATTGTAACGGAATAAACTTACTGTCCCACAAAATCTGAATTAGACGACATGCAATCTAGTGAAGGTACAAAGGGTTACAACAAATGCAGATACAAAATTTCAAAACTGCCCTTGCAAAAACCGTCTGCACTAAGGAAAGCAATCAGTGGGGCTAGTTAATTGGGGATGTTATTCTCGTTAACCAAACAATGATATTTACTTAGGATTAGGTTAGTCTTAAATAATTGATTTTTTGCAATTATAACGTTTCTTTGTATTTGGAAAAGCCATCTAAGAGCATGAATGAAGACTCAGATCATTATTAAGGAGACTTGAAAGAAACCTTAAACTTTGATTAATCATTTGCTGTCAATCATTTGCTTATTTAACACATATATAAAGATGGAAAAGTGCCCGATATCGCGCTTGACCATTCATAGGGGCAGAAAATCTGCAGAATCTTAAAAGAAGCCATATTAAATTCAGACATCGCTATACAATGTTTGGCATAATTCATATACGTGTGTCTGTGTGTAGCTAGTCTAAGCGTGTGTGTGTAACTATTGGGTGTTCGTGGTATTGACAGAGACTGATTAAGCGAGATCTTCCAACAGAAACAAGTAATTTTACTAGTATTTTTTGACCAGACAACATTATAAATAACAACGTTATCGCCATTGCATCTAATATTTTCTTTGAAAGATACTAAGGAAGAAAGTTACTGAACACAGTTCCATCTTGAAGGTTCAGTCACAACTTTAAGTTATACATGTTGCAAATTAGGGTTTTCGGGCACTCCGGCGCAGATGCATTAACTGATTGATGGGTTAATTTATTTGACACTGATCATCATCGTCAGCATTTTTTAACATACACTATATCAACAGAATCAGATAGATCGTTAAAATCAGAACTATATATAGTGTATATAGTCATTAGTTTACTAGTGATTTTGATGACATTGATTTCAATGCCATTCTAGATTTAACCCGTTAAGCAAGAAGAATGACCGCAAATATAAACAGTATTTAAGGATGAATGAAACCATTACCATATTCAAGAAGAGCCTAAGGGAATCAAGAAAAATGGATAGTGGAGCTGGATTCATTGTTCCCCTTGCCTTGAGTGGGCTTCTTCTTCTTCTTTTTATATGGGATCCCTCTTGCCTTAGCTTGACACTCTCTCACTTCCCTTAAATAAACCCGAATAGCACCACTAGCAAAAGGATTTGTCTCCGGCGATCCTCCATTTTCTTCATAAGCAGCGCGAAGCCTGCCGATGAGAGCATCAAGACTTCCCCACGCTTGTCGAAGTGGGCAAGTACAAGGAGCAGGTGGCTCAGGTTGTCCATAAAACATGCAGCCTTGAAGATGAACCTTAGTCTTACCAAACTGATCAAGATAACGAAGGAAGTCGAGCACGTGGTTGCAATTGCACTGAGAAAGAGGAACTGGAGGCCTCTGGTTTTTCAAGTACTGGCCAAAAGTATTCCAGTCCCTTCTCTTCTGTGACTCATAGCGGCTTGGAGTTGTTGGCTGTTGTTGCTGATGATCGCCAGGACTCATCGATGATCCTTCAGCTATTTCCTTTCCTCTCTCGCTAGACATCGCTCGCTTGCTGCGATCGAAGAAGATCGTAGGTGGTATTGATTTTTATTTTGTTTTGCTAAATAAGGCAAGAAACGGGTTGGTGGGAGGGGGAGGGTGAAATGAATAGAAGAAGAAGAGAGTGGAGAAGATGAAGATCACATCATGGGGACTACTGACTAGACATCCCATGGGCCATAGAGAAGTTGCTTTCTTTCTATCTCTTTCCTTCGTCTTTCTTTTCTCTCTCCTTTTTAAATAGTGTTATATGCCCATTAGCTATACGTTTTTTCCCTCAATACGCTACAATTATTGTTTATCCTCAGTGAAGCGCAAGGCTTGTCCTTTTATGCCATTGAATCCCTGGTGAAAGATTCATCGTTACTTGGTGACTTATCTTAATTGCGAAGAATTTCCTTAACACCAGTACAGTATTCCTCAAGTATAACTATACCACTTGCATACAAACCTTAGAATACGATAAATACTACGACAACTATAAAAGCCGTTCTACAATTCAGGCTTTTACGCCGGTTTCATGCCAGGTTTTTGGAAGCAGAACCTCATGCGAGCCAAAAATCTACGACCCCCCTTGCTTTGCTTCGATGCATAAAAAACACAACATCTTTTGTTGATCCTTTTGTTTGATGTTTGGATTAAACTGTAAGATATTAATAATTTGACACAGAGAGATCAGAGAAACTAACGAGGGTTAATCACCGTTGATCGAGATTAGGTCGGGCAAGTGAGTGTATTAAACCTAATGCGGTTTGATTTTGCCACAGAGCAATCAAATTCTTACTCGTCATGATTTAAGAGTGAGGAAAACCTGATGCACACGTCAATCCAATGGAGATGACAGCTGACTAATCTCTCTGGGTCCCGTCAGAGGATACCCTAGCCTATGGGCTGTTGATCTACGCAGTATCTTAGTGCTTCCCTACTATTAATATATGTATATATATAAATATATGTTTGCAATAACCAGCAATAATTTAATTAGTGTAAATTATTACGTACGAGACTGTTGTTATTTTACTACATACAAGATATACAGAAACCAGACGGCTGTTTTTCCGATGGGATAATAACGTCTCAATCCTTAATATTTTGATACTTTAACAATAGAAATATTAATTATTCATTTATAACAAATAAACCCCTAAACCTATTGAAACAACTGAAACTAACCACCCTTTAATCCAAAGTAACATAAACAACTAAACACCTAAAAGAAAATGATATTTATTCCAGTTTCTCAGACCTTTAATATTGAAATAATAATTAAATTTATCGTTCAGTGCTAATTGTATGATAAAACGTAAGAAGTTCTTTGTGCAATTAGCTAAAACGACATATTTAATTGTTATTTCAGCATTAAAAGTGTAAAAAATTAAAGATATATCAATACTCGTATAACTATTATCTCATTCATTAATATATATATATATATATTTTTTGATTACTATCATTTCTCGTGTTGATTGTACAATAAATTTACCATTCATTTAAATCAAAACGATTGATTTAACTATTATTTCGGTGCTCAAGGTGCTAGAAATAGAACTACATCTCAGTGCTCATATAATTATTGTCCCATTTACCAATACATACATATACAAGGTGAATATTTCTGACTTCATTTTTGCATTGAAACTCTATTTTCTCAAAGGAGTATATCGAAAAACCACACGAATTAAAGCTTGGGAAATTTCACGTATATGGATAGCACGTGGCTCTCAATCTGGTGCTAAAAACAGCTTTCTCTATTTTCACAATCAACCAATGTCCTTGGCATTTGCGGAAATGCTGAGGCCGAAAACATTCCATTTAACAAACATTTCCACTCGTATTAGTTAATCATTTTACTTCTTGTTCCAATCTCTTCTTTAATCCATCTTAGCCAGGGCTCAATCTCAAATCAAAGAACAGTTTGCCTTTGCCTAATGAATTATTAATTAATTAATTAATATGCGATGCTGCCTGTAGATGTACTTTTTTTTTTTGTTTCTGTAACGATGAATTAAATTGCACTCATAGTAAGCTTAGTCACATCCCAGTTTACCATTGACATTGCACCAAATCATAGCTGTAGATTCCATTGCGGCAGTAGCTTAGCTAATATTAAATTTGTTTCTTTTTTTTTTTTAAACTTTTGCCCTATATGTATGCTCAACCTGGGCAGAAAAAACATTGACATTTACTCGGACTACACAGAAGAAAACAGTTAGCTGGCAGCTCACTCTCAATATTTCTTTCCATGCATGTAAAAAGGGTACCGGTGAAAGAAGAAGACTGTGTACCAGAATAATAGTATACAGGGCTAAGACCATCAAAGTCCAGGATCATCGCTATATTCAGCAAAATGAAAGCATCGTTTCTCTCACCATGATACATAATTTGTGCAACCCCCTTATGTATTATTGATATACAATAGAAAATATCACAGTTGGCAGCAGAATTGTCAATGGCAGGTCACCTTAATTGAGATGTTAATTTCTAACCTAAATTTTCCAACAAATATTATTCGCGCATGCGCAGCCCTTCAAACGTTCGATCCGTCAATTTGTTGATGTTTCTATCAATTGTCATATTTTCACTCTCGTCTTATTGACTTCTAGGTTTTTACGGCCATGAGTTGCATTATAATGAAGATCTTTTGGCACGTCGAATTTCAGCTGCCTAACTAATTGGCATTATTAATACCGTGATCGTGTTTTGCGTTTTATATTGTTCTTCATTATCATTTCTGATCGGCCTTCTGATCTGTCAATTCATTTCGACTGCTGGCAGCACCGCCACCGCTCGTCAAAAATGAGTGATTATTGGTCGTACAGAAAACCAATCACAATTAAGCCGATGGTGAAACGAAGAATTTTATTTTCTGCTTTCCTTGGAATATTATTAATGCCGCCTATCATTCATTCTTTCTTCATTTGGGTGCAAATGATTGATGCATTTGCTGGAATTTCACAAATATGGGTCCCTGCTGTTCACTATATACCAGTTCAATTTTCAGTGTCATTACTCTCCTCTCTGTCTCTATATGTATGGCTGCCCTTGTGTTTCGCTCATCACTGCAGGACCATGTGAATATGACCTCAATCACCGCAAATCTTACTACAAATTTATGAACATCGTGGGTACTCCTAGTTATTAACTAACAACTCTACTTATTCACCGTTAGTATAGGGGCTGTACCATACATATATCATAGTCAGCTTGTATTTTACAGCACTCTCAAGAAATTAAAGGTGGGAATATTCTGTTATTGTCAGCTTGTAAAAATGATCGAACGAAAAAAATTTCTGCTTTCCTGTGTCTTTTGCTTTAATTTAGAGTCTCTGATTAGTACGAACTTGGTTGTGAAGATACTGCTTATCATTGTTCTCGACCTCGTCTGCTTATACACTGTAACCTTTCTAGCTTATTCACTTTGCCACTTCATTTCAATTTACTGTTTACTTTTAATGATTCTTATTCTTTTTTTATTTTTAATTTTATTTTTGGACATTTTGAGAACTTTTGGAGGCTAGAGTTTTGAAGATACCTTCCTTGCTTTGAAGAAAATGGCAGTACTAAGTGTCAAGCAATGTTCTATTGCAAGGGCTAAGGACCTAACCCGATCTCCTTTACAACACGCACTACTCTTGTTATTGCTTTCTTTGCTTGAAAATTTATTTTAGATCAAAATTTAGACAGAATTAGATTTGATTCACAGTTGATTTCAATCAAATTAATTATTCATCTGTACGATGCAGTATTTGTGCACATGCATTCTCTCAATCATCTCAAAAGGGAAAGAGAGAAGAAATGTAAATGATTGTAGACATGTTAGTTGTTGGGTGACATCTAACTTCAAGCATGCAATATAAACAGTCATAGCTTTATTGAAAACCTCCTCTATATCCATGATTAATTTTCTAGCAAGTGTGAAGGTTTCAAAAATTGTTTTAGCCTTCCTTTCCTTTCTTCTTGATGAAGAAGAGACTTTTAACGGTTAAAAATTTTAAACCGTTAAAAAGATATACCGACAAAAATAAATATACTATTAATCCGTGAATTTAAAAAATAACTTTATTTTAACGGTAATATTCAATGTCATAAATTTTATCATTAAAAGTATTTCACGACAAAAAATACAAGTTGTTCATAATTTTTCACTTCACAAATTCTATCATGATTGATCAATTTGATTAAAAGATATGACCATAGGTGTACCACCTTTAACTGATTACTCCACAAGTTACACTTACGTGATAATACAAACCATTCTTTGCAATCCCGTAAACTTTTCTTCTTTTAATTGAATGGAATTTGTCCAAGTCATTAAACAAGCCAATGTCATAATCCCTACCGGCTAATAATACAATGTGGGATTGTAATTGTATTGTCATCATCCCTACCGGCCAGTGAAGAGACAACCCGAAATGTCGTTTTCAAAAGTTGAGTGCTAGCTTTTGTTTTCACAAAATAGGATTGTTTGTTGGGGGTCCTCTGTCCTTGAGGATATTTTCTCTTGGCAGTAAGCAAGTTGGTGTAAGACACTTACCCCACATTTATATTTTTCCCTTTTCAATGACAGGGAAGGTGTCCCCCACCTTAACCCTTTTTTTTTTAACATGATTCGACGAATATATATTTGGCCCATCATAATTCATGTCCCATTGGACTACACTGCACTGTTTCTGTCTTTCTCTTCTCTTCTCTTCTCTTCTCTTCTTCCCTTATTATTAATTTCAATCTCTACTATTACAAACTCAACCCATTATTGTTAAATTTCCTGCAGATATTCGTACTATTGCAAGAAAACCATCAACTTCACTCAACATAATCGTATCTTATGATTCAAGTGCTTTTCTTCTGATAGTGTTTACTGTTAAAATTATGTAGCATTGGTTTCTAGAGAAGGATGTGATACACAGTGCTTACAAGAATCTTCTAAAGTGCTTTCTTCAAGAATTACCCCATGTATTTCCTAGTTTTTTCTATTTTAATTGGAGGTACTACGGCATAGGGAGAAATGCATCTGTTTATCGTGAGCCCATTGTCACTAAAAGAAATTAATCTTCAGCCGTTAATAAGCTTTTAAAAATTTATTAGTCTGGTTTCGGAAAACTATCAACACAGACGAATTAACATCACTAGTGGTGCTCCCTGCATGTTAACAACATTTGCATTTTTGTTTCCAGCTTGCATCTGTTTTGCGCAAGAAGCAGTGCCGCTGTGTGCTAACATTTATTGCTGTAAATTCAAGGAATAGCTTTCTCATAGGTTATAACTGCAGAGCCACCGAAAGCACTTACGGAACAATACGGGTCATATCCTAAGCTTCACCTATAGCTCATAAGAACCTTCTCCATCTGCCATGTACCCCCCCACCCACCCCTTTTTTTCCACTTGTCGAATATGTGAGATCAAATTCAAGTTTGCAATAAATAGAGAGGAATCTCGTTCGTTTTACATCAAACTTTCTACTTGGTTATCAATCTACTACTAAAACAAATCCAGCTTTGCATGGTTCATATTAGTGCAGGAAATACCTTTAACCTGAATCAGATTAGGAAAAAAAAATTATCCACAAAGATCCATATTCCTATATAATTTACCATCTTTGAACTCTGGGAAAACTGAAGAGGAAAAAGGACAAAAAAGAAAATGAAAATGGATAAAGAAAGAAGCTATGCAACAATACAATCTTTTCCTAATTATTATGATAGTTAAGGTGTCACAGTTGATGGATTTTCACCTTGTAGCAGCTCTTGCGCTCATGGATGAATGGTAGGTTGTGCTCCTCTGTTTCCGATAAGAAGTATAAACATCATCATATTGACTCACTTCATTCGGATTAGCAGTTGCCCCAAGTCCTAATCTTCCAGAGCCACTGGATCCAGGTTTCTGCTCCACACTTCCATCAGCGTAAGTTCCTGTCTCTGGGTCTACCTGAAGATTTGCTGGTGGAGGAATGCAAGCCCCTCCCTTGCGAACAGGAGGCTCTCTCTCATACTCATAATCGTCATCTCCTGAGTCAGATTTCATTGGTCCTTCAGAAGGATTAACCTCTCCAATCTCTTTGAAGAACTTTGACACTCTCTCTAGAATCTCCGATGGTGATACATTGGATGGAGGTATCACTGTTGGGATGTCCAAAGGACTCAAAGGAGAGTAGGGTACCCCACTGCCTATCTGCATCTTCCTGACCATCCCAGGGATAAGACCTGGTGGAAACAAAGGATATGGGGGCAATTTTTCACCAGTGCTAGCAGCTGACTGGCTTGCTGGTTGAACAGAAGAATTTATGGCCATAGAACCTGGAAAGGTGCCACTGGGAACAGAATTTGGAAGAAATTGTTGGCTTGTTAGGGATGCTGACATGACAGGTGGAATTTGTTTACCAGTATATTCTTCCTCAGGTAAACTAGAAACAGAACTTCTATTATCAAGCTGCCATTGTTGGATATTATGGCTTGCCGTTTGTGAATCTGCTGAAGCAGAAGACATTTCTTTTAGAGGACCTGAAAAAGGATTAATTGATGGTCCACCTATCATCTCACCCTCAATTGCATAAATGGTATCTGGATCATAAACTTCCTTGGAAGCCCAGAATTGTAAGATTTTCTGTAAGCGTGACTGATTTTCCTCCTTATTCTGAGGGTTGTGGTATACCCTGGCAAGCATGGAACCCAAAATGGGCCTAAAAGCAAGGGCCTCATTATCAAGGTCATGAGGGTTAGTCCTCCGTTGCAAACTGCAAATAAACAAAACCAACCAATGTAAAGGAAGATCAGAAGTAAAATCAGTGCCAGAATCAAAAGACAAACTGCATTTTGTAAAATTCAAAACTTAATAACCAAACTTCTAGATGCAACCAGGCTAGAAAGAAAATAGAGGTGCTATGTCACCAGAACTACATACTTGGGTCCTGTAGATGCTTGATGAAAATATCAAGCAAAACTGAAGTAAGCCTTTTCAAAGGAAAAATAAAAAAACAATCGTGCATCTAATCCCTAGATGAGCTGTTAATGGAGAAGAAATACGAGCCTTGTTCGGGATGATAGACTGTACGTACAACTCTTCAACTAGAAAAAAGAAACAGATCCTGCTATGTTCAGATTTATTAATGTCTTATTCAATTTGGGATTAAGTTCAGAGCTAATCAGCCAACTATATGCAGATAATCCAGTTTCTAAATGAAGAAATGGATAGCTAAATGCCTAAACCAGAATTATTATATTTCAAGAATATAAGGTCAAAGTAACTTTCTTTCTTACTCTATGGGACAAACTTCTGTTATCCATCTTATACAAAGGATAACATTCACATCAACTAAAGGTGTTCAGTTTGTTCTGGGGAAAAAAGTAATGAAACAAGTGAAACCAACAGACAGGAAAGCTTCTAACCACATTTCATAAGTTTGAAAAATAAGCAACGGATGAATGTAAAAAGTGATCCATGCCACTAAATGATCAAGTGGTTGGACAAAACAATGCAGATATAAAACATTTATCAGTATTGCGCAAGTGGCCACAATAAGATGTATTTTAGGGGCTATCAAAATTTATAAGTGAAGCACAAGAAAAGTACCTGTCAAAGAGTATGTCATTGGCCAGGTAAATTATATGGAGTTGCCTCTCAGAATCATCTATAGCAAAAATCCTGTTTCTGAGTACCTCAGCCAGAGCTTGTGCAAATGGAGACCTCTGCATGAACCAAGTCTTGGCACTTTTAATTGACTCTTTGGTACCATTGAGATTGTTAAGCACATTATTAAGCTCTATAGCAATGTCAGAAGGAAGTGGACCAGAAAGACCCTTAAAGGGCTGATCATAATCTGGTTGAAGGTGACCCGTATATTGTGGAGGATGCTGATGGTGCTGCTGCTCGTAGAATGGGGGAAAAGGAGGTTGGTGCATCTGAGGAGCACCCATTATTGAAGCAGAAGCACCCCCAGCACTTATTGGAGGAGTATTTGGAGGAGCATTCATCATAGCGTTCGGTGGAGGATGCAATGGAGGCATGGAAGAGGGTGCAAACGGATGATTAAAGGAGCCACCTGGGGCATGCGTAGAGAGCCAGAGCTTGTAACGGTAATAGACATGCCCCTCACCACCAAAGAGGAAATTATAAGCAGGATTATCTTTCTGCTTTTCACGGATCATGGCTTCAAACTCTGGGCCATTCTTGGTAGCATACTCAACAAGTTTGTCAATACGCTTTTGGAGCTCAGGATCAGATGGGGGAGGAGTAGGGGGTGGAGGAGTATCATAGGTGCCATGGAAAGGTGAGGGGATGAGGTGAGGGGGTAAATGTGAAGAAAATGCAGCTGGTGGTGGCTGTTGTTGCTGTTGAAGGTGAAGAAGGTGAGGATGGGGAGGAGGATGTGGATGGAGTTGCATTTGCTGTTGCATGTGAGGAAGGTAAGGGAATTGTTGGAGAGAAGGATGAGGGGGTCGGAAAGGAGGAGTAAGCACTGACGGTGGTAACTGTTGATGTTGCGGAAGATATCCAAACTGTTGCTGCTGTTGCATATTAGCGACTGGTCGCTGCTGTTGAGCATATGCCATTCCAGATGCTGCTGCATAATCGTGTGCCTGTCGGTCCATAGACCTTCTGGATAAAATAGGTCACTGAACAATACAATAGACCATCAGAAAAACTTCAAAATCCTATAAAACAAATAAATAATAAATAAATAAAATTCCATTACTCTAATGAATGTTTTGAACTTATCATGACTCCAGATACTGTAATAGGTCTCCCTCGACAACACTCAAAACCCCTAAAATTAGTGGTTTTTTTTTTCTACACGATATCAACTTGCATTAGTTCAAATTCAGCTATTGAATCAGCAACGTGCTGACAAAAATCTCCGTCATGTCTGGGACTAAGCTACCATTAGAAACTGGCTAGATTCTTCCAATGAGAAATTCAACTATAGACCATAATTTTTGTAAATTTTAGAAAATGGAACACAAACCCTAAGTTTTCGGCTATTCCATTGAAAAATCAAGACTCATCTTACGAAAAAATTAAAAATATACATATTAAATTCAGAATTTCAGAAGGCACCAGTGTGTAAAGTAAAGATTCTTACCTACCTCTGTCTCTCTTTTGAGAATTTTCGGGGATTTGAGCTACAGTGTCTGTTACTGCGAGAGCTGAGTCGCTTCTTCGATCGCCGAAGAACACCGGTAGCTACGGCGTCGTACAAGCGGATGTTGTTTCCAGGATCAAAGAGTGGACAAATAAGGAAGTCTATATAAACCTACTAAAAGCGGATGTTGTCTCAATAGCTTTTATTGGCCGCCATTAAGTCAACCCCAATAACCCTTGAACCGGCCCATTATTAGTTACAAAATGGCCACAAAGCCTATTCAAATTATGGGCAGAGCCAGAGTGGTGGGGCGGGCTGATGGTTAAAAGCCTGAACAATTAAGTGGTGTGTATCCTTTTCAAATGGGAACCCAATAACGCCTTCCAGCAATCTGCTATGCCTCCTGGGGAAATCAAAAGGTCACGTATCCTAACCCCCAGCCCAAGTAACATCAATCATTTGTCTTTTCAAATTCTCTAAGGACAATTATTTATTAATTTAGCAGCACTAGAGACATGGAAGAAGACGACGACGACGACGACGACAACGACGACGATGTTATATCTAATTGTCGATGGGAAACATAGCAACATACATACTGTGGCCATTAGAATATATGACAATTGTTAAGAGCATAGATAGCACAAGCATCGTACGTAGCCTTATTAATACGACAACGTCCCAATCTTGGGAAATCCCTGCACCCAGTGGACAAAATTGACGTTTGGTCACAGCGTCCCGCCATAACAGGATTAGCACAGCGTATTGATTGCGCCGCGTCCACCTGTTTCAGTTTCTTTTTGATTTGTTTTCATTCGTTTAAACGGGTGGTGGGAATTGTTTTAATAATTAATTAATTTGCTTGCGTTACTATGTAGCATCTCCGTAGAGTTCTACACAATCATCTTAGTATTATAATCCAAGAAAATCTACACGCAGAGTTATATTACGTTAATTATGTAAAATATAATAAAATTATTTAATTAATAAAAAAATATTAATTAATTATAAATTAAAAATAAAAATATTATCATATTATTATATTTTTATTTAATTTATATGAATTTTTTATTTTTTTTAAAAATATAGTTCTTAAATTTTTTTAATAATTAAAAAAATAATATGTGAATCTAAATTAAAAAAGAAAAATTTTTATTATTAATTTTACATTTTTTTTATTTTGGAGAAGCGAGGGAAGAACGGAACGAGAGGCAGGAACTTGATGGTGAATAAAGGGAACGGCTCGTCTTTCTCTTGCTCTAAATGAAAGTCACTTTATGTCTTCACCAAACTCGGTTCACGTTTCGGCGCGAATAAGTCTACAGTATTCTCTCTGTCAGTTTCTTCTCGTGTAAGAGTGAGATACCATAAGCTATCCGTTAGTTTCCGATTTCCTCATCTGGGTTTCACGAGATACACTTCATTTCCACTCTTTCTTCGCTCAAGGTTCATTTTTTTTTAATTCTTCTTCTTTTTCCTTTTTTCTCGGCTGCGTTTGGTTCATTTTCCATTATTGTTGATTCACTTAATCTTGCCGGGATAATCTAGCCCGTGATTTTAGCTGTCGTAGTTAAGTGTTCATAAATTGTTCAGCTACCATTTGCTTGATAGATTACACCACAAAAACTATAAATAGATATATTAAAAAAAGAAGAAGCTAGAAACAGAGCAAAAACAAGAGAGGAAGAGAGTGAGAAAAATGGCTGCTAGAAATCTGGAGAAGTTGGCATCAATAGATGCTCAATTGAGGCTACTGGCACCGGCCAAGGTCTCCGAGGATGACAAATTGGTGGAGTACGATGCTTTGTTGTTGGACCGCTTTCTTGATATTCTACAGGATTTGCATGGTGAAGATATCAGGGAAACGGTAATGCTTTTATATGCACAATCATGTTTAAAACATGTTTTCTCCCTGAGGGCAATGAAATCTTTTTAAGTGATTGTGCCAGTTTTAGCTTCTGTGACTCTGCCAGTTTTAGCTATTTGGTCGTGCTTATGCTACATATTGTTTCATAGTAGAGTGAGTTTATGATGGAGACATTTTCATTTCAGTTTCAGACTTTGTTCCTCAATATATTTTTTCCTCGAAGAAATAAATTTTACTCCATTTGGAGATTAAAAAAAAGCTTGCCATGCTTAAAATGATAATTACTCTGTATTTCTTATTAAAGAATTCTCATAGAAGATTTGGTTAACATTGCCAAATGTAGACTAAAAAATTTTCATTACTAAATGTGGATTCAAATATTTTCAGTTTTGTTGCATTATTTGGGTTTATTTTAATAGTTTGGCAGATTGTACACAGACATATGCTGTATAAAAATTTCATGCATGGTTTCCCTTTGTGCTTTTTCTGATGCACTGATTATATAAGTGAGATGTATATTATTAGTGAACAGCGTAATTTATTGACTTTTACTATTATAAACGGACTATAGGTTCAAGAGTGTTATGAGCTTTCAGCAGAGTACGAAGGGAATCATGATCCTCAAAAATTGGAGGAGCTTGGAAATGTTTTGACAGGCTTGGATCCTGGGGATTCTATTGTTGTTACCAAATCATTTTCTCACATGCTTAATTTGGCCAACTTGGCTGAGGAAGTTCAAATAGCTTATAGACGAAGAATCAAATTAAAGAAGGGAGATTTCGTTGATGAGAATTCAGCAACAACTGAATCAGACATTGAAGAGACACTCAAGAGGCTTGTCATGCAACTGAAGAAGTCGCCAGAAGAAGTTTTTGATGCTTTGAAGAACCAGACTGTAGATTTGGTCCTAACTGCACATCCAACTCAATCTGTACGAAGATCTTTGCTTCAAAAGCATGGAAGGTTTGTTTCCACTTACGTTAGTTTTTCATTTTCATAATAAGAGGAGCAATTATAGAAACACTTGTATTAGCTTTCTGTAAGAATATGTGGCTTATTGTGCCCTGCTTCACACTTTTGTTCGGTTTCTTGGTGGGATTTATCATGTAATCAACTGATTCTCACTTGTTAACCTACCATTCACTAGAGGTTTTAATCAACTTATTCTCACTTGTTAAGATGCCATACGCTAGAGGTTTTCTTAGGTTCTTGTTCATAGGTCTTCTGTTGTCTCTTCAGGATCCGAAATTGTTTGACTCAGTTGTACGCAAAGGACATCACTCCTGATGATAAGCAGGAACTCGATGAGGCTTTACAAAGAGAGGTGTGTTGATGCTGGTCACAAAATATTGCTCCTTAAAGTATATAGACATTTATGAATAAATTTCTTTGGCAAAATTTGGTTCATTCAACCATATATTTCCTCCCTCCTCCTATCATGAGAAATCCCCCACTGCTCTTATGATTATTGTCAGTGTGTCATTATTCTATGTTCTTGTCCATTTCCATTGTGGTTTTTTTCCAGAATCTTAGCTATAAGAATATTATGAACTGGTATGCTGCATTTAAGTTCTAACCTGAAAAACAATATCTCTTGCCCTTGAAAACATGATAATTTTACATGTAGTAGTAAACACCTTCAGGATGACTTGGGATGTCTAAGCATGCTATGCATGGGTCATTTTGCATTTTGAATCTAATACCAGGATATGAACCTTTATTATTTTCTTTGGTATTGCTTGAACATCAAAAATGTGTTAGCTAAATTTGAGATATAAAATTTACAACATCTTTACCTTTATTTTACTCTGCTATTGAAACAATGCACGGTTGTAATGTCTAGATAGTCCTAACTTGACTCAATGTAAAAATCTCTTTAAGATCTACTGGCTGTTTTATTGAATGACTTGTGTACAGCATCATCAAACAGCTATACTTATTATTTTTTATCTCTTTCCTTCTCTTGTAGATACAAGCCGCTTTTCGTACAGATGAGATCAGAAGAACTCCTCCTACCCCACAAGATGAGATGAGAGCAGGCATGAGCTACTTCCATGAGACAATCTGGAAAGGCGTACCGAAATTCTTGCGGCGTGTTGACACAGCTCTGAAGAACATAGGGATAAATGAACATGTTCCTTATAATGCCCCTCTCATTCAGTTCTCTTCTTGGATGGGTGGAGATCGTGATGGTATGTTTTTCTCTATGTATAATAATGATAACAGATGATCTTGTCAAAAACAAGAATACATATTAGCATGCTCTCTGTTGAATAAGGCAGAATGTGAGAAGCAACATGATTATAACTGTGGATGTTATGGCATTTTCTTACTACATACAAGGATTTCAGGTGAGGATATTTTTGCATGCTGATATCTGTCTGATGTGGACTGCAGGAAACCCCAGAGTAACTTCTGAAGTTACAAGAGATGTATGCTTACTGGCTAGAATGATGGCAGCTAACTTGTACTTTTCTCAAATAGAGGATCTTATGTTTGAGGTATCAAAGGAATTGATTAATCTTTTTACTTCTTTACTTTCAGTTGTTGTATCATCTTGGGTGTTACTTTGGCTGTGACTAAGTTTGTAGGGTGGTGGCAATTAATGCCTTAGGTTCTGGGGTATCAAAATTAATATTCCTTTCTTTCATCTCATTTATTTTGTGAATTATATTTGCAGTTGTCAATGTGGCGCTGCAATGATGAACTTCGTGCTCGTGCGGATGAACTTCATAGGTCCTCAAAGAAAGATGCAAAACACTATATAGGTTTGTGTTATTGATTTTAATTTCTGCTTAGTACTTCACTGTTCAAAAGTCTTTGTTATTTTCATGAAAACTCAAGAGTTTTGGTTACTTTTCTGATAGAAAAAACAATTTGCTTTCTAATTTTCTTTAGTTCTGTGGAATTACTTCTTTCTTTTCTGTGGGAAAGATTTAATTTCTTTACATTTTGTTCACCACTTTAATAAATATCAAATGTTCTTACTTATCACTGCTTTGTGGTTGCAGAATTCTGGAAACAAATTCCTCCGAATGAGCCATATCGTGTTATTCTTGGTGATGTGAGAGACAAGCTGTATAGTACACAGGAACGTGCTCGTCAGCTGTTAGCCAATGGGATTTCTGACATTCCAGAGGATGCAGCTTATACTAATTTGGAGCAGGTCTATCCTGTACATCTTATTAAATCTCCTTTTCAAGAAAATTTGAATTATCAAATTGCCAAGGCTGATTGGTCTATTTCAATATACCAAATTGAATCCTTTTTTATTTTTCACAAATGGCGTTTGTTGGACTATCAAATTTCTTTAGTCCTACTTTGTAAATCTTAATTTGGAGAGTTTTGAAAACTCTGTTTGCCCCAAAGAATTTTGACCCATTGGCTAATGGTAGAGATTATATCATATAATCCACATTTTTTGATGACTTGCATAGCCTTCGCATTTATTGAAATGTATAAATAAAATGGTGAAAATGTATAATATTTCACTAGATTTGAAGAAATGTGTTTCTCTGAGATTCATGTTAAATAAATCTCCTCTTCATAAATTAGCAATAATGAATGCACCAAGTTTCTTTCTTTCCAGCAGTTTACTATTTGGTACAGGCTCATGAGAAGTTTTGTTTCCCATAAGACACCAGCTTAGCTTCAATATGTAATGGATGCATATTTGATTTAGGATATACTTTTGTAATTTATATTTGGGTGTGCGCCTCACTCTTTTTATCTGATTTTTGTTTTCCGTTCAGGAAAATTCTTTTTTATTAATTAGATTTTGGTTTCTTCCTAGTTTCTGGAGCCTCTAGAACTCTGTTATAGATCGCTCTGTGCTTGTGGTGATCGGCCAATAGCCGATGGAAGCCTTCTTGATTTCTTACGTCAAGTTTCTACATTTGGGCTTTCGCTAGTAAGACTTGATATCCGTCAAGAGTCTGACAGGCACACTGATGTGATTGATGCTATTACAAAGTACTTGGGCATCGGATCTTATCGAGAATGGTGTGAGGCAAAAAGACAGGAATGGCTTTTGACTGAGCTTAGAGGCAAACGCCCTCTATTTGGTCCTGATCTTCCCAAAACTGAAGAAATTGCCGATGTGCTGGACACACTGCATGTCATTTCAGAACTTCCACCAGATAACTTTGGTGCCTATATAATCTCAATGGCTACAGCCCCCTCTGATGTGCTTGCTGTTGAGCTTTTACAACGTGAATGTCGTGTGAAGCAGCCACTAAGGGTTGTTCCATTGTTTGAAAAGCTTGCTGATCTTGAAGCTGCTCCTGCTGCTGTGGCTCGTCTCTTCTCTATAGATTGGTACAGAAATCGGATCAATGGGAAACAAGAGGTCATGATAGGCTATTCAGATTCAGGAAAGGATGCTGGCCGTTTGTCTGCAGCTTGGCAGTTATATAAGACTCAAGAAGAGCTCGTAAAGGTTGCAAAGCAGTATGGTGTTAAACTCACAATGTTCCATGGCCGAGGAGGGACTGTTGGAAGAGGGGGAGGACCCACTCATCTGGCTATATTGTCTCAACCGCCTGAGACCATTCATGGTTTGCTTCGTGTGACCGTTCAAGGGGAAGTTATTGAGCAGTCCTTTGGAGAGGAGCACTTGTGCTTCAGAACACTTCAGCGTTTTACAGCTGCTACGCTTGAGCATGGAATGCATCCCCCAGTCTCACCAAAGCCAGAATGGCGTGCACTCATGGATGAAATGGCAATTATTGCAACAAAAGAATATCGTTCCACAGTATTCCAGGAACCTTGTTTTGTGGAATACTTCCGCCTTGTAAGTATTTCCCGACCTGTCATCATTTTCTTCAATTTTGTCAAATCCTCCAATCATTAGTTCTGGAGTTTGATAAAAGATTTCACCTATTTTACTACTATTATTCTTCATGATGGCATCTTGATAATTCCAAAACTTTCTATAACTTGAATAGTTATTTTTCCATCTTGTCAGGGTATAGTATTGTACTACAAGTTTGTCCTTAAAATTCTTACTGTAACTTTAATAAATTTGGAAGCTTTGATTGTCCTATCATCAAAATACTGCTCGAGTCCCTAGTATTTTTCTAATGTTGTAATGAAAAGTGCTACTTGCATTATGTGATTTTCTTTTTGTCTTTCGAATGCTCTAGGCAACACCAGAGTTGGAGTATGGTCGGATGAACATAGGAAGTCGTCCATCAAAGCGAAAGCCAAGTGGAGGCATTGAGTCACTCGTCCATCAAAGCGAAAGCCAAGTGGAGGCATTGAGTCACTCCGTGCAATCCCATGGATCTTTGCATGGACTCAGACGAGGTTCCATTTACCTGTGTGGCTTGGCTTTGGGGCAGCATTCAAGCATGCTGTACAGAAGGATATAAAGAATCTACACATGCTTCAGGACATGTATAATCATTGGCCTTTCTTCAGAGTCACAATTGACTTGGTTGAAATGGTGTTTGCCAAGGGAGACCCTGGGATTGCTGCTTTGTATGACAAACTCCTCGTGTCAGAGGAACTGCATCCATTCGGAGAGCACTTGAGGGCTAACTATGAAGAAACTAAGCACCTTCTTCTCCAGGTAATGTAGAGTTGATCGCTGGAGTGATTTTAGAAAAAGAGCTCATTATGAAATCAAGACATAAATATTTCATAATGCTTGAATTTTAAATTGCTTCTTTGTTAAGATTTATTTTTATACTTGGTGGGGGTCAATCATTATGTGTCCAGAAAGACTTCATTTCTTGGGTCGAACGAAATTAGGTTATTCATTTCGTTCCGCACCTAAAAATGCTATTCTTTCTTGTAGATTGCTGGGCATAGAGATCTTCTCGAAGGAGACCCATACTTGAAGCAGAGGCTTCGTCTTCGGGATGCATACATCACGACGCTTAACGTTTGCCAGGCATACACTCTGAAGCAGATACGGGACCCCGACTTCCATGTGAAGGTGAGGCCACACTTGTCAAAAGAATACATGGAATCAAGCAAACCCGCAGCAGAGCTTGTGAGGCTCAACCCAACAAGCGAGTATGCTCCTGGTCTGGAAGATACACTTATTTTGACAATGAAGGGTATTGCTGCTGGCATGCAAAACACTGGTTAAGCCATGATCTTTTTTTGTTGCCGTATGAAACGTACTAATATCTATCTGAGCTGTAATAAACATGTTATAAAACTACATACATTCTACATGTAATGTATATTTTGTTTATGCTGGAAATAAATCTCCCTTTCTCTATGTCTCTTAGTTTTTCATTAAATATCATGTTTAGGAAGAAGTAAAGATAACTTTGCGTTCTTCCAAAATGTTGGAATTCACACTTCCGTTACTGATTACGGTGACAAAACTGAGCATGAACAACAAATTAAGCTTCAATTGCTTGAAGAAAAATTACATGAATAGGAGTGATCAGTTTGATTATGTATAATAATATCCAGGGAAAATTACAATTCAACTTATGTTGTTTTCCGTTCTGACAATATCAGAACAGAATAGAAATATAACTAGAAAATATTCCTTCTCTTTTGCTCCCACGCACGCTTATACCATTTGTACCCATTATATATTTTCTCTGATGCTGATATTTTCTCGTATTCTCTCGGTCCAAGTTACCCTTTGAATCCAGAGCGTACCCACAATCTACAGGGACATCAGTATCCATTTCCTCCATCCTGGACCCGGCAAGACCATTACTGTAAATAAGAGAACTAAAAAGAAAAATATACATCGGTTTTGTATGATGAGAGAGCCAGATGGCGGCTTCATAATTTGGAAATCCACATAAAAGGTTGGAAATCTGAGGATTAAATACCATATGATCATTCTTTTCTTTTTGGTTTTTCAACAAAATGGACAAAAGTTGAAGTTTCCTTATAAAAGGTGGTAAATCTTGTTTTTTCAATTTTGGGGTAACTGTAGGATATCCAAAAAGCAGTAAACCAGACAATTGTACATAAGCTAAGGATCGAATTCAATAGAAATCACCTTGGCGAAGTCCATTAAATAACCTTCTTATTCATTAAGATGCTTTACATTAAGCTCCGAGTCTTTTTCTCAACTACAGAGAGTGCAGCCTCTATAGCTTGAATGAAAGTGGCGATCTTGTATGTGAAGAATCCCACTAACATAGGTATCAATTCTAAGTGCATAAATCCATATTCAGGAACAGCAATTCTGCACCCAAACATGATAGTATCGGCATAAACACGAGCAGTAAAATCTACTAAAACTTGACATAACTGTATTTAATCCTACAGTAAATAAACCATGCAATTTGGTTAGTTATGGCGACATTAGAAGTTAACAACAGGCACTTACCCATTCCATCGGTTATAAATCATGACCAACACAACAGGAACCAGCAACCTCGGCTGCCCAATCGCTCCCCTGCAAGCATAATTGAGTGCACTGAAAACTGAAATGCACTCTTTTTTTCATGTTTGAGAGCGGATGATCAAATGACTTGATATATCAATAGCAATTTAACATGGTAAACAGAAATCGGTTACACCTATATCAAGTTACATGGTAACTCAGTTATATGTGTGCAGAGAATGAGGAGATTTTCCTATGTTCTACTTCCATCATTCTGGACTAAGGTGGTGAGATTATGGGATTTGTGTCACTATGTTTTATGGAAGAAAAAGAAAACAACTTTACCATAAGAATGCCAAGGTAATCCAATAAGTATGCAGAAAGTCATTGACAAATATTATTTAGCACCTGATAGTAAAAGGATAACCCAAATACATACTTGATGAGCCCCCTGGTGCCATCCGCCATGGAATCCACACTACTACCTAGCAGTCGTAGATACACCAAAGAGCCAAGAAAACCAGCACCAAAGCTGTTTACAGGAAATAAGCAAAGAAAGTCCAGTATCATAGAGAGCAAATGACTATCAGAAATCATTATTCCATCCTAACTTGATTCTTAAATCCCTTTCAAATGGATACATACAATTGATCAGCAATATCAAGTTAAACATTCAGAGAACTTCTAAAATCATTGGCTTCTTTGGTATATCATACATGGTATTCTGACAAACAAATTGGAAGAAAAAAAGTAATGACAATCACAAATAAAGCACATGAAGAGATATAGCTAAATATTGTTTCCAAGAAGCACCAAATTATCAATTTGAACTTGATTAACAACATGTTCGGAGACAAGCAGCCGAGTGTACTTAAAAGCTCGATCATTTGTGGGATATACTCACCTAGCTGCAATTTCAGGAGAATAAGAAACATAAGCTGAGACTAAACCAACACCACCTATGCCAAGTGTAAGGATTTGCAACTTCTTCTTTAACTGCAAAAGAGAACCCCAAAAGCTGAGAAATGAAATTCATATATTTCTCTAGTATCAGAAACACAAAAGTAATGAACATAAAAGAAAATTGATGAAATGGATCCAAAGGTTGAAGTAAGTACCTTAAAGTACTGCTCCCTTGACTGAGCAGCCAACATTTCTGGGTCCCCTCGAGGTTGCCTCAATTCCCGGAACATTACATCCTATACGCTAGATAAAAATCAGACCAGAAACTCAAAAGCATCCTTCCAAAAGACATTGAATAAAACGAACACTACTAGAGAATGCTTTTAATTTACAAGATCATGTAACTTACACTGCCACCAGTTGCAGCCTTACTTGCTTTATCCCACTTCTCTTGCTCGCGCCGTGTCGGTACCAGTCTCCATTTGCGTGACATGGCTCCATTGGCTTGCTGATTTTCCTATTACCACCATCCAAAAATGAAAAAAACATAACAAAATTGGGCAACTTTTATAAGACAAACTCTCTAACTGGAAGTGCTAAAACATCCATCTTACCTGCATGGCAGTCTCAACTGGCTGCTCTAACACGGCCTTGGAAGGTGCTGTGAGCTCTTTGGTTAAATCAACTTCCAGACTATTAAATGACCATCATTCAGACAACTTAAAGGGGGAATTAAGGAAAAAGAAACACAATTTCCAAACGAAGTAAGTTTGGTTTAGCATTATAAGCAAGGACAAACCTGTCTAGGCTCATGACTCTATTTAAGCTTAGAAACCCAGAAGACTCTTCCTGTTAACACCAAACGCAGTCAACCAATTCAAAAACCCAAACCACCAAATTTTATTCACAAAGAAAAACCCAACAGAAGGAAGAGATGCCTTGAGAGAACAACATAACTACAAGATATAATGCACAGAAATTGAATAGAACCTGAACAGGAAAGTTTTCAACCGATGAAGATTGATCAGGTTCTTCAATCAGTTTCTTCATACGCCCCATGAAGTCATTGTTCCAAATATACTCATCAGAAGTTAAAGGGTCCTTTTTTTCCCCGCCCCAGAACTTGCGAAGCTTGGTGGTGGTGGGTGGGCCGCCATAGTCGCCGGGAGCCACGCCTGTGGACCATTTCATAGGCTTCCTCTTCGGGAGTAAAATTTTGGTCTGTCTGGGGCCGGGAACCGCGGGTGTTGAAGACTCTGGAGAGATTGGCGCTGTTGTTGAAGTAACTGAAATATAGTTCAGCACTGCCATGACTTACGACTAGAATTCAGCTCCAAGACTAGAATTGAGCAATGGGTGGAAGTTCAGTTGATGGTAGAAGAAATCAATCTGTCGTGTCCATTTATTTTCCACATATCATAGTTCTCATATTTATTTCTGTATCCATACGACAGCGTTTCAATATCACCGGAAACGTTAAAAACGGATCTTGGTTCATAAATTAGGCCTGTGCATATAAGCCCGTAAGCCAATTGACCCAACCCACGATCTTAGTCCAGGCCATAAAACTCCAAATCTATCGATCTCTCAAATTCATGCTAATATTTTATAACATATTTCTTAGAATTATGTATGAGCCTTGTCTCATCGTAGTTTATGTCGGCAGACCTGAAGGATGACTAAAAATAAGGTGACAACAAAGCCATGTGATCACATGTACTAGTCATTACATTTACAGGCATAGACAACAACTTCCAGTCAAACCACGAATTTTCCGCAACCCTAATGCTCTTAGAATTGATTAGCATTGGGGCATGATCCGATCCACAAGGCCGCTAGCACGCGCACTAATTCCTTTGTCTTACCTTAATTTTGTAGCAATCATCGTATTTGAAGCGTATGAATTATTAAGTACGTATGTCAATGTAGAAAGTCAAAATGACATGGGAACGTTATGGCTAGCTAGCGGTAGCATTAACAATGGCGGATGCCCATGGGAAGCGCGGTGTCCCCTTAATTTTTCTTAAAGAAACAGCAGATGGAACAACAGTCGGTGCAATTAACCATAAACTAATAATTGAATCATTGAGATCATCAGAAGGAGAAAGAGAAACTGGGTCTACGCTCTCTCCATATATATACGATTCTCAAGTCTTATACTCGTATATTCATCGATCATTCACTGTAAAACGATCATATCAGAAGCTTCGAAAACGATACAGATTTCTCTCTTACTCTTTCAGCCAGCGAAATGTCGACGGTAATAAGCTAAACATCTGTAAATCTCGTCTCTCAATGCACACAACCTGTTCTTATTTCTATGATTAATGGCTGTCTACCATTGCTTGTACCCAGATCACAGAGATGCGAGTACACATGGACTGCGTCGGATGCGAAAGCAAGGTCAAATCTGCTCTTCGAAGACTTGAAGGTATACCTATATTTACATCTTAATAACTCGTTGATTTTTTAGGTTTTATTTTTGTCATGAAGTTTCTGCATATAATAGGGTTTTCTCTGCGCATGCAGGCGTGGATGACATAGACATAGACATGGGCATGCAGAAGGTAACGGTAACCGGATGGGCTGATCAAAAGAACGTGCTGAAAGCGGTGCGGAAAACCGGGCGGAGAGCGGAGCTGTGGCAGCTGCCTTACAGTCCAGCTGAACACCAAAGTTACTACAATCAACACCAATGCAATGGTCCAGCGAGCTACTACGGAGCCCAGCCTTCCTCCTCTTACAACTACTACAAGCACGGATATGACAGCCAGAATTCCTCCTATTATCATTATCATCTTCATTCTTCCATCTTCAGTCATCAAACAGGTTCTTCGTTTAGCGATGAGAACCCCCATGCTTGTTCTATAATGTGATCGTAGTTGTCACCTTTCTTTTTTGTTGTAATTTTAAGAGCATTAAATCAATGTAATTTTCTTTCTGTTATTCTATTACAAAATTCGAATTGGGCATTTGAATGACATTGAAGTCTCGTCACTAGCATTAGGTACCACACTGACCTACTCCATTGACATCTTTCACATTTTAAACCATACAAGGATTCTGGACTGAAGCAATCATCTACAATGACTCAACACCTACCATATTTGAACCCCCCCGTTTCACTTTCACCTACCACCCTCTCTAAATAATCCCCCCAAAAAAAAATTTTTTTTTTAATTTGTATTCGTATTTATTACAAAAATTTAATGCTAAAATATTGATTAGTGAGATGAAAATGACTATTTGAAAGGAAAATTTGGATGGTGATCGAGTTCGGGTTCGGGTTCGGGTTCGGGTTGGACCATCCACTTGATTACTACGTATCCTGCACGCACCCAAACAATTTAAAAGAGGCAATTTAATTCCACACAGATAACGAACGCAAACGCGCCGAATGCTGATTGGTGGGGACTTATGTTTTAATGCGGAATTAGGACAAATCTTGTTTCTTAATGGACAGGGAAAATAAATTGCGGATTAATTATATAAAGTAAAAAATCTTGTTTCTTAGTGGACAGGGAAAATAAATTGCAGATTAATTATATAAAGTAAATAAAATCTAAAGCGCTGTGTCTTTATGCAGCCTTGGGCGAAGAAAGAGAGAAGAATCCATACAGTCCACGGTAAAACCCTAATCTCTTTCTCGGAGATCGGCCATGGCTTCCTCTATAGGACGCGAAAACTTCGTCTACGTCGCTAAGCTCGCTGAACAGGCTGAGCGCTACGATGGTTAGAATTCTGTGCACCACTCTTTCTGTGTGCCTTTTTTACTTTATGTATTTCTTTTGTTTAGTGGTTTAAAGTGCAATACTCGTCTTATTTGATTTGATTTGGCTATGATTATTGATAGATTGAAGGAAAGTGAAGGAAGTTCAATTTTGATACTTACATTTCTTTTGTTTTTTCGTGCTCCAATTGATGAAAAATACTCAAACTACTTTGAACTTTTCTTATTTTTAATTTTTGAGTTTTATTGAGGTGATTTGCTACATCTTTTCCTGATTTGACTGGAGATAGCCTTAAAATGAAAATTATAGTTGGCGAGGTTCTGTCTATCGTGCTTTATAATTCGCTATTCTTGTGCATGATCCGGGATTAAAAAAATCTATATCCAGTTTCGTGCCGTTGTTTATTTTTGTAGTAAATGGATTCTGAAATTTTCTCGGTTTCAACTGATTTATGAGTGAGATTGTATCAATCTTGAGGAAATTGGTCTCATTTCTGGGTTATGTTGTGAGGATTTGTTGCTGTCAGAAACGGAGTTGTGTGTCATCTGGAGATATTATCTCTCTTTGCTGTGTTTATACTGATTAGGTGATTTGAAGGTTGTCCATCTTTGATATATCAAAGCTTAATATACAATTTTTTTTTGGCAAATAAACAGAGATGGTGGATGCAATGAAAAATGTTGCAAAGCTTGATGTTGAATTGACAGTTGAGGAGCGCAACTTGCTCTCTGTTGGTTATAAGAATGTGATTGGTGCTCGAAGGGCATCATGGAGGATACTTTCGTCAATTGAGCAAAAGGAAGAAGCAAAAGGGAACGAAGTGAATGCAAAGCGGATCAAGGAGTATAGGCAAAAGGTTGAATCTGAGCTCTCAAACATTTGCAATGATATCATGACTGTGATCAATGAGCATCTTATCCCTTCAGCATCTGCTGGTGAATCAACTGTGTTCTTCTACAAGATGTGAGGGATTATACACCAATGACCAATTTTTGGTTTTTGTGTGTGTATGTGGACTTTTAGAGTTTGAGAGCTTTGTTGATTGCTTGCAGGAAAGGAGATTACTATCGTTACCTTGCGGAATTCAAGACTGGTGATGAGAAGAAGGAGGCTGCTGCTAATTCGATGAAAGCATATGAGGTAGTTGGTCAATTTCTCAATTATTTTATGATGTTAACAATTTCATGATATTGACTCCCTTCTCATTTTCATGTTATTTATCTTATGAACTGTAATATTTCTCCTTGAGCAAGTATTCTTATTAAATCTTTTATAATGGTTATCATGGTCATTGGACTTATTATCAGGTTTAACTGTTTGTGGTCAAGCCATTTGTGTGTGATTGAATTAGTTCTTCCATTTGACTTCATTGCTATAATTGTTTTGAAGAAACTAAATTGAAGTGCAGTTTATATGAAACCCTGAATGATCAAATAATCAGGCAGTTTTGTTTTTCAGTGATTTATGTATTTGCTGTTTCCAATGTGAGTATGTTGATTGGTCGAAGCAACCTGCTCATTTTTGAAGATGCATTTTATTATGTAATGCTAGCATATCAAAAATTGAGGGTAGAAATTAGTTTGGAATGATACCGCTATGTTGGTGTTAGGATGGAGGTGAGGCTGTATTTTTTAAGAACTGTCTACTATAATCTGAATCGTGTAGTTTCACATGAAGCTTTTTCAGTAAGTTAGAACAGGGTTTCTTATTTTTGACAAAGAATTTGACACGTGATGGATTTACTCTTGCTGTACACTCAGATAACTTGTCTTACCTTTTATTTTCATAAGAATCTTAGTTCTATTTACTTTATCTCTTATTGGTTTAACTTTTTGAATTGTGTCTTAAATAGGTAGGTACTTTATTTGTTGAGATTAATAAATGAGAATTTGGATCCCTTTCTTTCTGGGTTTTACTGGAATACAATAACACCTTTTACTTTTGTACTTTGTTTCTTCCAATGCAATTTACAGTTCTTTATATTGGCAGTAGACAGAATTGTAAACCAACCATTTGGTAGCTTATGCGGCTACAATATGTCGAGAGTGGTATTGAGCATGCAGTGCTTTAATGGAGCTTCAGTTGTCAAAACATTTACATTTGGAGCAAGCTGCATTATGTGCTCTCTCTCTTTCCCTCTCTACATACTAAATTTCAAAATTTTCATTTCATCTATTTGCAGAAAGCTACTACGGCTGCAGAGGCTGATTTGCCTCCTACGCATCCGATAAGATTGGGTTTGGCATTGAACTTCTCAGTCTTTTATTATGAGATCATGAATTCGCCTGAAAGGTTTGTGACATGTTGTATAGATTATGGTTAAAAAATTCTGTTCTTTTGCTTAGTTTTATTTGAAATTGGAGCTGGTCTTTTCTTATTTCCATTCTTTTCTTAAGGGCTTGCCACCTTGCAAAACAAGCTTTTGATGAAGCTATTTCAGAGCTGGACACCCTGAATGAGGAGTCCTACAAGGATAGCACGTTAATTATGCAGCTTCTTAGGGACAACCTCACTTTATGGACTTCTGACATCCCAGAAGATGGAGGTGGTTGCAGGACTTTGTCTATTAGATAAACTTTAGTTCTAAGATGTGATCTCTTTTTGATGGTTTCATTGCTGGATCAGTTTTTTTCTCTCTGCATAGAAAAAAAATTTGTGTTTTTCAATAGTTGCCTCTAGTGGTGGCCCTTTATTGTGAGTATTATTCTTGAATTGATTTCAAGATAATTGAATTTAGAGGCTTTTTGCATCTATTTTTGACTTATGCGAAGTTCTAGTAATATGGATTTTGCCTTGGTGGCACTCATGCATTTGATAATTTGTAGAGACGATAGTTTCTTTTCTGTAATTGACTCAATTGCGATGGAATGCGTGTCCATGCTTTTTTTCATTGTGGTAGGAAAAATTACTGTTGATAGTTTTGTACTGCAAATCACATTCATAGAAGGTAGTGCATGTGTATGTTTGTACAAATAGTATGCACAGAAGCCTATCCTCTTAAATGTGGTTGAAATACACATCTCTCATTGCAAACAGAAGTATGCAATATTCAATTAGTCATTATAAGCACACATGCACGATGCCGATATATTAGATTGCAAACTGTATCCTGCTTTTAGTTTAATTTCGTTTTTTCTTTTCTCTTAACTCTCAAACATCTTATATCTAATTTTCATTTATTTCTTTTGTCTTTGTTGTTACTGTAACAGAAGATGCCCAGAAGGTGAATGGCACGGCCAAAGTTGGTGGGGCAGAGGATGCGGAGGTGGATTTTACTCATTTTCAAAGTTGTCATTAGTGTGGTTTTTTTTTTCCCTAAAATTTTTCACCTGTCTGCGCACGGCTTGACATCTTACTTTTATGCAGTGATGAAGAGAGCACCTAGGACTTGCTTCGCGTTTGGGGAGAAGGGATGATACTTGATAAACAATCTTTGTGTTTACTTAAAGTCGCATTGTCTTTTGCTTGCTGTCTTTCGTTTCAATAGTGCCATATTATGGTGTGGTTTACTATAGCATGACGTCAAAAACTTATTGGTCCTAGTTGTCCTCCCCCAATTGTTTCCTTCCTGTCTTGAGATGGATGGAGTGTAGATGATTTGCCCGATTGCTGAAGCGATTTTTCTTATTCAGATGTAAATGTCACAAGAGGAACTCAGCCTTTTGGGTTTCCTCTCTGTGTTTGTGTTCGAAGTCCGATTAAGTTGCTTGCCATCTCAAACCGTGATTATTTTGCAACCTATATTGACGATGTTGCTGTTAATTGTGATATTTTCTGGCTTGTGGTGGATTACAAATCTCTTTGCTGGGAGTGGGAACAAAATCATCCCCTCTTTCAATGTGACTGGAGAACTCTCAAGCATTATTACCATTTGACGGGACGCTGGAGTATTGAAACCTATGTGCTGAAGCTGGTCCAAGCCACGCCTTTAAGGCTATTACCCTACTTGTCATTGTGTTTTATCTACTGTTTGAATCAGTAAAACCATCACGGTCTTACAACAGGAACACAAACAAATGGCTTTCAATGGTCAATTGTCGTTTTTCAGATGGCCCTTCTAGAATGAATTGAGGCAAACAACAATGACTTCTTTCAAAATACGTAAAATGTTAATTGGCATGAGTAGTTCTTGCATCAAGTAATGTCAATAAATTGATTTTAAAGAATTAAAGTGTGTTTTATCGTTTAATTTATAAAAAATTAAATAAATTAATGTAATTTTATTATTTAATTTTTTATTTTTTATTTAAATGAAATTTATTTATTTTTTTGATTTTATTATTATTATTATTATAATAGAACAATCTCACTTAATTTTTTTTTTTGATTCATTGTTTTACATTAACATAATAAAATTTGAATGGTTCAAAAATTTGATAAACCTGTCGTTAAAATAATTGAACAATTAATACAAATTTATTAAAGTTATTTCATAAAATTGTGGAAGGAGCATTACGAGTTTCTAGTGGTGGAAAATTTGTTCTGGCCCTTGAGCCACGCTTGGCTATATTTTGATTGGTCATTGACAAAATTCAGGTACCGAACAGGTGAGAAACATCGTTTTTTTTCTCGTGCATAAAATTAAAATAAGGAGAAACAAAGCCAAATATTGTAGTATCAAGTTGATCTGAGCTAGCTTAAAATCTCCACATGTTAGATTCAAACTTTTGCTCATTGCTGAAAAACCATACATTTCTCTCATTCTCTGCAAATTCTCTTGAAATTCAATGGCTAACAGCGATCTGCCTCGCAGAATTGTCAAGGGACTCCTTCGATCTTCACCCTTTGATCTCCCTTTCATGCATACTTCCATACGTTTGAAACCATTTCTGGGTTTTTATAGCTTTTTACGGTTTTGATTTTTGCTGATGTGATTATGTGATTGCATAGGAGACACAGCGGCCACTCAGTGAGCCGGGTTGCTCTGATACTCTACTCTCTTTGTGTTATTTTGTAGGGGCAATTCAGTTTTCTGGTTGAATGAAGTGTTGCAACGCGACACTTATTTTTACTTCTTGTTTCTCTTTTCTCCTAGCCTTCGTCTTCCGGGCAAGTAGACACTCCATTGCTGGTGCCTGTAGGTTTACGCTATTTAATAACTACTTCAAGTACTAGAATTGTTATTGCATATTTGGTTTTGATTGTAAACTAGATAACCAAATTCAGCTGAGGTTTAAGGAGTATGCCTTCATAATATTGACCTTGTTAAAGTCCCAAATCATGGAAGCAGGCATGTTTTTTTCTACCGAACAAATTTCTAAGTTTGTTACTTGATGGGTTTCCTGTATATCTTAGGATTTTGATTATCCAATGTGGAGGTAAAGCAAGGTCTGCTTGAATGCAGAATTTTGACGTTCTCTTGCATATCAAAGGATGTACAACAATTTAGCCATGGACTACATTATATGAAAAAATTGAGAAAATAGATAAAGGGCAAGAAAAGAAACGAGGGATATTACCAATTAAGCTCGTTTAGTCAATGGAGGTGATCAACATTTGATGGTGACTATTTGAAGATTGTAGATCAGTTGCGCTGTATGGTTATTTTATTGATAAGATGTGTACATGCTCAAATGAAATCTTGTTCTAGTAAACAATTATATGATATTACTTACTTTTTGTGTTATTTGTCAGCAGCACCAGGAATTAGTGCTTCTCCTTTAGAAGACAACATGCGATATTTCGGTGTAATGATCCTTGGGTCCAAGTCAATCCACTTATGAATGTAATTACACGCTTCTGGTAGTTGCTGTACTTGGATTTTTTTTCCATTTCATTTTGCATGATCTCTGTGGAATTATCGTAGTGATTTATCATAAAGTATAAGGCTGTGATTTTTGCTTAACTATTCTCTGTTAGGACTTCTGTTTTGGCAAAGCTTGTTCGCTAAGAATGTTAGTGATTCTTCCAAATATTGTGATGGTTAAATGATAAACATAAAGCTTATATAGGTGTCTTGTTTTGAGTTATTGAACCTCAGAGAATATTTGTTTTGAGCTCTCGAGTCATTCAAACTTCTGGTTGTAGCCGCTAGCAGTAGGGTCTGACTGATATATGAACAGAAAATCTGTTAACGCATGTGTTTGTTAGCTAAAGTGGCAGTTCCAGCACATCTCATATCCATGGAAATTCCTTACAAGCGATGTGGGAATATTTCAGACTAATACTCAGTCGTGTGGTTAAAATTAGAAAGTTCTATCAGCTAATTGGGAGTGGAATTTGTCCTTTAATTTGGCATTACAGAGAAGTAAGCAAGACAAGGATTCCCCCCCAAACTAAATTTATTAGACAAAAGCTAGACGACAATTCGGAGGAGAGTCATGCGAAGCAAGACCTCGGATGAACATCACAATGCAACATTTGCTTCGTTTTCATCTTCATATCACCGAGTCTTTGTCACTCACAATCACATATCTCTGTACTCTCTTCATCTAGAAAACTTGTATATAAGCAAAACTCTTTCCTCGCATCCCAAAACTCATCAGTCATGGCAACTGAGAAGGAAGGTGGCATTGTGAAGAATGGCCATGAAGAAGGCAAGAAATTGGCCGTTTCTCTTCTCCAACAATTCGAACTCCCCCACGGGCTTCTTCCTCTGGCCGACGTGATCGAAGTTGGTTATGTGGAAAGCACAGGCTACATGTGGATTGTGCAGCAGAATAAAGTGGAGCATGAGTTCAAAATGATCAGCAAACTCGTGAGTTATGGCACCGAAATAAAGAAGTATATCGAGAAGAAGAAGATAAAGAAGCTCAAGGGAGTGAAGGCGAAAGAGCTGATGCCATGGCCACAGTTGATCCACCAACTGGGAAAATTCACTTCAAAAGTCTTGCCGGAATCACCAAGACTTTCCCTGTTGAAGGATTCGCTGCCGGCCAGTAATATTTGTTCAGTTGGTTTCAGTTGTTCTGTGTGCATGTGGTTTGTCTTCTTGTTGGATTATGATGAAGCGGGCCCATTATACTTTATGCTTCATCCAAGCACTGTACATTATATGTGTGTGTGAGAATAAATATGATTAAGCACTTAATCACAGAACATGGTTACTAATTTATCTCCAATCAAAAAGCTTTTCAAAAGGCTTTGGAATTTCGAGGAGAATCAAACAGAGCAGACAGAAGAACAGAACGGTCATATCTACCATCCTGACCCTGTACTCTGTCTCTGTCTGTGTCTCTGTCCCTGTGCCTTCCAACAACAGGCTGTACGTATTCACAGTACCAGAATTACCACCACCGTCCTACTCTAATCCAGGTCATTTTCGCAATCACGCCACCTTCATCGCCACTCAACTGGGGCTATAATTTGTTTTGAATACTCTGTTTTCAGCTTTCCAGCTGGTGCAAGTGCAATGTTACCTGATCCACTGCCATTAATTTAGGAAAATACTGTTCTATCAGTCGGTTGAATCTTGCTGCAGGTAAATTATGTATATTTTGGCAATAAGGGGTCATAAAATTAACCTAGTTGAAACAATTATAAAGAGGAGGATAAAGGTTAAAGGTAATGAAGATGTTCATGAAAAAGAAGAACATACAATAATTCACCTCACTTTTCCAGCAGACACCAAACCTCTCAACAGTCTCAGCTACCAGCCAACCAAGATATACCCCAAGACTAATACCACAACTGGAAAGATATTATAATTTCATTGCACATCTTTTCATGGGACAGAAAACATGTAAAGGATGGAGAACTGATGACTTTGAAAGGTGGGAGATTAAAAGCATGAAGAACTTGTATAAAGAAAAGGAATAATTAATTCCACAAATGTTTACTAAAGAAGCTATTTTCCTCTCTCGATTGTTTCTTTGCCTTACAAAAATTAAAAGAATTTCTGAAACAATTATATGGCTGATTATGTCACAAGTAAAACTGTTAATCCTAGTATGAATGAAGAAGTAAATGATGATGATGGGCATTTACCATCAGATGTGGTGGTGGCTTGAGCCATGACAATTCACAAAAACAAGAATGAGAATGTTTTCTATAGACTACTGTAATTTCTCACTGAGTCTTCCAACAACTGGTGGCTTGGGCAGATCATCTCCTTCACCTTGTCTCCGTTCTTGTATATCTTAAAAGTCGGAACGCTTCTTATACCCTCCGCTTTTGCTACTGCCAAGCTTTCCCCTACATCCACCTATATGCACAAAAGAATTTTTACTTGTCTGTCCTGTTGATACATTTTTTCCATATTCGCTTATTATGGATGACAATCATTCTTTTGTTCAAATCGATTAGAATTTTCAATCCGTTCTACTTGTCACAGAGAGAATTAGAAGCAATGCAACAAGTTGAATTCATCCTCTGAACTCTAAAGGAAATAGAAGGGAAAGAGTTTCGAAATTCAAAGTTTGAAGGGATTTATCTCATTATAACCTAAGTTGAGTACAGACCAATAAATCACCTACCTTATAAAAATGCACGGATGGATACCGAACACAGAGCATGTTTACGAATGGGGATATTTCCGCACACTTCTCGCTGGATGCCTCTTTAAAATGAACTACGGAAACACCTGAAATCAGTCAGAAGAATTAGATATGCTTTGGTGCATAGGAGAGGAGACAAAACTGAATAACACTACAGCAGGAGAAACCCCACCAGCTGATAATATTGTAGCTTTAAACTTTTCTAGGCTTGAAACATCTTCTACCTCACCACTCCCTTTCGTATTATTTACTAAATCTCGGGATTTCTTCAATGCAACTATTGCATGGTGCAGAGATTCAGCAACCTCATTGTCTCCTGGAAGTTCCCTCCTCAATGCCTCATAGTCTCTCACAGCTTCTGACCACCGTCCAAGCTATAGCACTCCACAACAAAGAGATCCAAAAATCAAATACATATTTACAGACATAATATGCATAAACCAACACATCCACATAGGCATACAAAAGCATTGTGCCTATTCACCTTTTCATTTGAGACAGCCCTGCGAAGAAGAGCCTTGGTATAATTTGGTTGTATTCTGAGGGCTTCATTGCAGTCCTCTATGGATTTTTCCCATAATCCAAGCTTAGACCAACAAACTGCTCTATTGCAATGGAGAACAGAGTTGCAACTATCATATTTGAGTCCTTCCCCATATGCTGAGCACGCTTCAGCATATCTTCCAGAACTAAAAAGATCATTACCACGAGTACGTGCCTTTACCACCATTTTCACATTGTTTAACACCATTGCAATTTCTACATTACCATAATCAATAAGCCCAGCCTTCTCTGCTGCTGAAACTGCATTCTCAAATCTGCAACACATCTATCATCCGTTCTCACTCACCTCAAGTAAATAGAAAATTTTTGAATTTGAACTTCATTGTTCAGAGCTCACCTTCCTAGTGCCATCTCAACCTGGGCTCGGACATAGAGAACATAAGCTTCAGCCACCATGCCAAAGGACTTGGATTGTGAGGGAGGAGAATGATGCTCAAATTTAGGCATGTTTGATAGGCAAGAATCTGCATCCTCAATTTGGTGTAGCTTCAAATGAGCTTCTGCTTTACAAGCGAGAAGCTGTAAATGCCATTTGGAAAGTTCAGGCAATCTGAATTTTAGTTTTATGTCAACCAGAGCAAATAAAAGAAATTCAGGAGAGGAGTTACACCTGAGGAGAAGAGTCTGCTCCAATTGCTATGGCTGCATCAGTTTCCCTGAGTACATTCTTCCAATCCCCAATCTTCCTGCTCTCTGTGGATCGATTTAGATGCTTCTCAAATGACTGCATCTTCTGCAACTCAGTTGGATCCATATGTTGCCCAGCAAAACAGAGGTGACGCCTGGCATTTTCAACCTGTCCTAGTCTGAAGAAAAATCCAGTTAAAATTGTTGATGAGCCATCATGGAACATACACAAATAAACAGCGAAAAGTAAGATGTTAATAAAAAAACCTAAAAGGTGTATGATGATCAAATTCAACCGGAAAACTAAAATGTATCAAGCATAACTAATAACCCGTGACATCCTTAAAGAGAAGTTGGATAACAGAAGTTTAATTACAAGAAAAAATTTTCAGATGACTCAAAAATCTAAATTAGCCAAAGCCAGAGAAAAAAACATAAACTTGAATCAGTCACAGCAAAACAAAGGTCCCCGAAAATTTAAACCAAACAAATCTTAGAAACTGACCGGATCAACACTAACATGAACCAATCTGAATGTAGCCTTAAAGAAGAGTGAAAGCAGACCAGTGGGTTACTCGGAAGAAAGAAACATGAGATCTAATATCCCAAATCTCCAAAAGAACAAAATTCACCAATTAAAGAGAATATAAAACTGAACCCAGAACCACAGCCAATCACAAAACGAAGAATATAAGCTCTGATCCAATTTCTATCAAAATAAAAACAAAACACTGACCTGTCACACAATCACAGAAAAGGAATGGCAACAAACTAATGGCAAAAACATTAACATTTCTTCCAAGAAAATATCACCACACGGACAGAAGTTGTAAAACACCAAAAAGCATTCACTCACCTAAAATAAAGAGAAGCCAACCTCTGGTGAGCCCTGCTATAACCAGGGTCCAACCTCACAGCCTCCTCGCATTCAGAAACAGCCTCAGTTAACCTCCCCATCGCCGTCAAAGCCGCGGCCCGGTTACTCCGATATGCAGCGTTTTCCGGAGACATAGATATCGCCTTGTCATAAAATTTCAATGCTTCAACAAAATTGCCTTTTTTATACATCTCATTGCCAGACGTCTTCACCTCCTCTGCGTCCACTACAGTACCCGATTTCGCATTGTTATTACCACGCACTATGCTTCCGTGTCCATAGTTTCCGGTACCCGTACCCAACGTGTCCGTCCTATTTGAAACACGACCCGCCATGCCAGTTTTAAGGATCTTCCCAGATGGACAAATGTTGCCATTTGGTAGCAAGTTACCTGTGTTTGGATTTGACGAAACTGAATGTGCTCCATTTCCGTTGTGAATACTGCAACAACTGCTTGCTGTACTGAAACTTGAACCAGAGTAGATCAACGGTGGACCAGCAGAGACTGATCTCCGGTGACCCGGCTTCAAATTACGTGGAGAAGGCCCGGATCCACGTAAACCCGACAGCTCGCCGGAATGTTTGTTGTTTCTGTTTTTGTTAGGCAATTGAGTGTTGTTGGTTTTGCCTGTAGCCGAACCGGAGGAGCTGGAGCTGCTGCTTGAGGTGGTTGCACCATTGGTGTTATTAGCTGAAACACGAGTTATCAACGGAGAAACCGGTGAACCCAGATCAAGTTCTTTGAAATCTGGCTTATTGGTGTCATCTTTAAAGCTCAATGAGTCAGGAAATCTGTTGTTTAGAGAATCAAAGCTTACGTCTTGTATGGATTTCTTGGAATGTGACATTCTAGAAAACACTGGTTTGAACTTGTGGGATTAAGTTTTATATATATCTCTTCAGCTCACAATACATTCAATATCTCCCTCAGTCAAAGCTCTGAGAATGTAAAACTAAAACAAGAACAACAAAAAATCAAAAGAAAAAGAGAGTTTGTGAAGAAAACATGAAGAGAAGGAAAGGAAAAAAAGGGAGATGGGGATCTCGTGAAAAACAGAGGAAGCAAAGAATGAATGTGAGTGATACACTGGTATGATACCAAAGTGTTTTAAGGAGAGAAAGGGAAAACAGCTGGTAATTTTTTTTCACCCGCCTCTTCACGAGGAAGATAACTCTTTCCCTTCTTCTTCCTCAATACTCTCCCCTTCGCTGCAGCTACCTCACCTCAACACTGTCAAATTTATTTCATTTTGGGTTGATGCCTTAAATTTTTGTTTTTAAATTTATTACAGTCTCATTAAATTTGTGCTCGTCCACTACTCCACTTTATTTTTTACTTTTAAAAAGTTTTCGGCCGGCGAATTGCATTGCACGGCGCGCCGCCGCATCCATTTATTTCAAAGGGAAATCCTTGCAGTTCAATTAGGGGCATTAAGCAATTCAATTACAGATGTACAAAATTAGAAAATCTACACCACTGCAATGACGTGGGTGTCCACCTCTCATTTACTAATGGAGTTGTTAATTATTATTATTACTATCCCATAAAAATCCCGAAACAAAAATGGGCATTAATCAAAAAAATTGAGCTGGCCTTCTCACTGAGGTTTCGCCTTATGAATTTCAGAAAGCTCCCAATTTGATTGCACTGTTGATGACGCGGCTTCCTGGTACCGACCTTAATTAACTTTTTTCCCTTCACCCCCACCCATCCATAATTCCGTACTCCTCTGTACCTCTCGCCATTTGCATGGCTTATACTCTTTTGTCAAATGAGAAATTGTACTGTGACAAGGTTAACATAAAGCAGATTGATTTTATTATATTAATATAATAATATTATTTAATTAATAAAATAAAATAAAATAAATTTATTTATAATAAATAAAATTAATATAATAAAAAATTTATTTTATTAATTAAATAATATAATTTATTTATTTTTTATTTATTATTAATTAATAAAAATTTTCTCACTTATTATTTTAATAATCTTAGTACATTATCAATTATGTTAACGTATTTTATCGTAAAATTTTTATTACCAATTTACCCATGTGCGATATCATTGGTATTTACCCATTTACCATTGTCATTAGCTCTTCCCTTTGCTTGGTTCTTCTAATTTATTTTTACTCATTTCATGCTCGTTTTCCTTTAATAGTAAAATCATAAATGTATTCAAAACTTGTCAATATTTGTTTACAAAGAGTGACACGTAGCTTTTACAAAGGAGGTCGTCAAGTGGATGGTTAATCAATTATGATCGTATTCCTATTATGTAAATACCAAATTTATGTCCTCACTTCCAAGGCCAATCGATCACTACATATATCTCTCTCTCTCTGCATGCATCCTTTGTTTGGGGGTAGAGATGTCAGTAGAAAAGAAATGGGGGGATAAAAATGGAAAAGAAAGGGGATAGAAGGGAGTGGGGCAGCTGGCCATGTGAAGAGTGGCGCACCAGCTGGGCCATTGGGCAATTCTATTCCTCAGTGGCCACCAGCTAAGCACAGACCGTCAACCTCGCGTCGTCCACGCGGAATATTTCTAGGTTCCTTAACGAATATCTCGTTTTGGAGCCGAGTTGAATCAAGCCGAGCCGAGGATATGACGTTGACTGCAGGGGGATTGGGAGCACGGACACCCCGCGCGCGCAGTACCACTCCAACCCCGCCCTGGACTATCAAAGGCTGGCTGGCTGGCTGGCTCGACCTTCATAATTTCACCGGCTCGACTACAATTGAGTGTTTAATCCCCATCGTTGGGGTTAATAAATACTAAATTATTAATATTCTAAAATGGAAAGTAACTAGCAAAAAATGATGGCGTCTTTCGATCTCTAGGCGAATATAATATTATGCAATAATTCCTTCTAATGAACTTTTTAAGAACAAGATGCCCAAACCAAATGAATAAATAGCATCCACCATTGCGAACCTTTAATGGGAATATTAATACATAATTATTCTTAATTATTAATTATGTTAATATTAATTAATTAAGAAAAGAAGAGGTTATGTTAAATAGTTAAAAGATTCATTAGTTGTGGTAGTGGGATGGGGGACGATGTTCCCCATTTGTGATCTTGCAAAGATTATGAGGGCCCTGTGTCACTGTTTCTAGTAACATAAAGCGGATCTTATCATTCTTTTAATTTGATATTTATATAAAGAGTTAAGAGGCTTAAATTAAGTGACGACGGAATCCTTGTATTGACTAATTAAGGCAAAACAACCCCGCGTTGTACCCACTTGCTGTAATTGATTAACTAAGTAATATTTTGTTGAATTTGAGGTACATGACATGTTGGGGATGTGTGTGCTGACTACTGTGACCAGAAGATGCCACGATTTAATCCAGAGAAAGAGATTGATCATTGCAAAGAGACGAAGCTACCACACGATATCCCACGTGATTCAAATCATTGACATCATACGTTGATGAGGAAGTTCATTCTTGTCTCCGTTCGCATTCCCAAACCTATCAAACAAACAGCTAAATACACAAAAGCCCTTATGTAAATGGTTATCTTTATTAAAGCCTGTTTTAAAAGTAGCGTCTTTCCTGATTCTTCTCTCTGCCTGTTTATCACCTCAGGTTTAAGAATTAGACAAGCATATTCTCGCGTCCTTCTCAACAACTAAACACAGACAAGAGTGTCATTCCACATGAACAGAATAACATCCAGACCAAACAAACTAGGTAAATACTACTAGAGCTCATAACATTAAACAAAGTTTTCTGTTTCTACCTGGAAAGGGAATTTTGTTGGCTAAAAGCCTATCCGGGACTCAATTGCTAGATTGCCTCAGCTCTGGTCGCACGAAATCTGCATCTGCTGGCACTGAAATGTCAACAGTAGGTCTCAATTGAGCACATACTTCGACAGCTCCATGCACTGGATCAGAGAGGAAGTTGCTGATGAGATCTTGGTTGACCGGAGCACCGTTGTCCACTGCCACCAAGGCCTGTTGTGCGAGGATGTAGTCGAAACGAGGTGCCCACTTCCTTGATCCCAATCGGGCCGTCGTAGAGCAGTTGTCCACCATAAAAGAAACTCCACGAGCATGCATAAATGGATTTAATGAATCCACGGATTCGATCACACTTTCATTGATGATCTCGGAGTATGAGTGGCCTTGCTTCCTCAGGATCTCAATCTGAAAATTTAAATAAAACAGCAACAAGTCAAAAAGCACATTGTTCACTGTAGCAATTGGTGATTAATATTGCTTGAAATAATTAAACTGACACTCCTTAGTATTTTTGAGAAAGCAAGTTACAGAATGATTCCACGGCACAGAGCATAGAACCATTATCCTTTTATTCAAGTAACTTAACCATACCAAACCACTTATTCTAAGAGAGCTACATACCTGGGCCATCATTAAAGCCACATAGACACCTGCTGTGAAGGGGTACAATGGGCCTAAGTCACCTGCTGGCCTTGTTGATCGGACTCGCTCACCAACCTTCCACATGCGAGTCTGATCAATTTTTCCCATTGGGAAAGCTGGTAAACCATCCTTTTCCTGTAAAACAAAGATATAAGCAAGAATGATAAGCGTTCAACAATATTTCAATAAACAAGTTTAACAATTTGACAAGTAAACAGAACCAGAAACTTCAACATGCACATAATTCATTTTGTCCCAAATTATTGGATGATATAAACATACACAAAATCGACGCCCAGCCAAGACAACACTGCGGATCTCACTACCACTCGCTACTTCTTCATAACACTCATATAAGATGTCCATGCATGGATAATATGAGGCACTATATGCTGTCTCAAATTCCTTTTTGCCCTCTTCAGACAGGGAATTGTAGACTGCCAACATACCCTGTTAGCAGAAGAAAGAAAATTAGAAATGATTCAACTGCAGAAGCAGATCGCCATTGAAGAAAAGAAATAACTGGGTTCTTTCATAGAGATAGATATATACAAAGAAATTTGCTGACAGAATGAATTCCAGAGATTTGTCACAAGGCTACCTGAGTTGAGATGATCTTCGATATAATTCCTGTTATGCACTCAACAGTATTCTTGTAAGCCAGATCTTCACTCATTCCATTTTCAGTGTACCTTCTAAACAAGGACTCCACAATTCCATGAACAGCACCAAGTAAAATGCCTATAAATCATAAAAAGAAAAGTCAAATACTGAAGGATTAAATGCACCATAAGATCACAGATAAGGGGAAGCACTCACCCCGCTCCCCAAATATGTCACTCTTGTATTCCTGCTCCAATGTGGTGGCAAACGTGAAAGGAGAACCAAGGGCAATTGACCATCCCAGGGCAACATCAGTAGCTCTTCCATCAACATCCTGCACACACAATATCCAGTATCAAAAAAGTCTGTTAGATGGAATAGGTTACAAGCCAACAACAAAAGCAATTGCATTAGAGGTTGGGAGAGCACCTGGTGGACGGCAAAACTTGAATTAATTCCAGCACCATTGATCTCTTTGCCTTGAACATAGAGTCTCCTCACAGATGGACCCATTCCCTTGGGGCACACAGCAATCACACTGATATTCTTTGGGAAATCTATCCCCATTGACTGCAAATGTCCAAGAAGGAACCCATGGGAAAGTCCCAGAATGCTGTTTGGTTTCATGTGAGATAACACTTTCTCATAATTATCCGCCTGCAACATAAGATCCATCAGTGCAACAGATACTAAAATCAGGCAAATAATAATCGAAGTCAGAACTGCAGAATCTTTCTATAAAACAACACAGTGTGCCTCTGGTCCCAATAAAATAAGGAGCTAGAGCCCATTCTCGTCAAATACAAACTCTAGGACAACAGTATTTGCATTAAAAGCGAGAGAGAGAGAGAGAACCCATGAGGATCATATGGCATACTACATTAATTGCAGCACACAGACCAGATCAGCACAAACAAGTTATTGAGTATTTGATATTTACCCCAGACCCAAATGACTAACAAATTAAAAAACAAACACGAAGTTTTACAACCACTGTCAAAATCAGGCAATATTTGACATGGTATACAATTCAAATGTATGCAGAACCAACCTGTGCAGCATCAGAAATCAATAGTAGTATGAGATCACTGCCTGAAATAGTTTCATATATATCTCCCAGAGTTCCATTCTCTTCTGTAAAACCAGCAGCACGGGCTTCAGCGAAAGAACGAGAACCCTTCCTAAGCCCAATCTGTAGCATATAAATCAACCAAAGAGAAGGGAAAATGCATTCAGACAATCTAAAATGATCCACAGTAACAGAACGAATTAAATAACAAAAAAAAAATCAGGAAATCAACCAAAAGAAGCATAAAACCTGAATGAAAATGAATATTACCTTGACAATAATATCAGATTTTGCTTCAGCAAGGGAATCCCTCAAATTCTGAGCTTGAGCAGGTCCCTGGACCAAAAACGATGGTAAGCATTATGCTGAGACAATCTTGTTCATTATGCTGAAGTAAGAGAATCTCGTTCAATCATCAAAAAGAACATCAGTGATATACAGAATAAAATTTATAAACAAAGATATTTGCAATCCCTCATGAAGACAGAGCAAATGATTATCAAAGCATGCAACAAGTTGGCTTACACGCTATAAGTAATAAAGACGCAATATACAATTAATTTAACCAACACACACACACACACACAAAAGGAACAATATCTCTGTAGAGTTTCAATCATTCAGAAAAAAAATAATTAAAAAAAAAACATCAATTTGTTATGAGAGATATACTTCAATATTTTCCCGAAGTGTCAATCAATTAATTGAAATTGGGAAAGCTCGATAATCAATTTGGTATTCATCAATTACAAACTGCTAACAGTCACCCCAGAAATTATAGTCGCATGAACACTTTGTCTAATGTTATAGTGTAAATACAACACGACTAATGTATCATGCAAGCACTTGGAAAAAATCAACGAAGTTCTCAATTTGCAGCAACCTGATCAAACCAAGAAAAAAGGAGAGTATTTGACCTGGGAACCCCAACCAATAACGCCAATCTGCTTAATCCCTTTGAATGCATCCGGCAGCAACTTGAACAAATCCCTACCGCCTCTCACTATGTACTACAAACATTACCAAATTTCCAAAACAAAAGGTTAAAATTAACAAACAAACACTAAACAAGGAAATAAAACAAAGACAACAGATATCAAATGCGTTACACAAAATTTACCTCATCGTGGCCGGCAAGCGAGATCTTCTCCTTCTTGAACACAGAGGTCTCAAAATCGAGAGATGCGGGAGTCTTAATCGCTGGCATCGACACCATGCGAGCGCCGAGAGCCGAACCCACGCCAACACCATTTCCACTGCTTGTAGCTTTGAGAGCACTGAAAGACTTCGAGGTAGAGGAAAAAAAACCTAGGTTGATAGGCATGAGTGCTGGTTTTAGGGTTTTAGAAGACGCCGACGGAGTTGATGCCGATACAGAAGGAGAGAAAGAAGCAGCCGCCGCCATTTGACTGTTTATAGTAGAGCTCGATACAATGAGAAGAAATGAAAGAGCCTTTATAGTAGAGTCGAGGTGTTACTGCTTATGCCTTGCTATCGTGCGCTGGGTGTATAAAATGTTACCCCTTTTTGGACTTCCGTGCTGTCAAAGCCGACAAATTATAACGAGTGTGAATCAGCGAACCGGTCCGACCGCCACCGGTTTAATAGACTGTATATTTTCCCCTGATTCGTTACTGGATGTACATATTCATTCGATAAAGTTTTAATATATATATATATATAGATATATTTATTGCTGAGTCACGTGACACCTACTCCCAAGGGGCAAGTGAGAATATCTCTGAATTCACGGGTGTATATTTTATTGCACATGTGGCGAGGCGAGGACCAAATCGCAGCGGAGCAGTGGCAGTATTCTAGGGTTTTTTTTTTTTTGCCATTTCCATTGTTTGGATAAGGATTTCAACTTGTCTCTACGAGAGCTAGGGGTGTTGTAGTAACTTCCTGTATTTGTTACTTTTTCACCTGCCTTTTACATTTTTACTGCGGATAAGTGTGATCTAATATAAATACTAAAGATTAAATAGACATGTTACTTAAGTTAAATTGTTAAGTATTTAGCGTCTAATTTAAGTAATGGATAATTACTTAATTAGCCACTAATACAAAGGACAAGTAGTTTATCTTGTTGTTAACATGTATTTTAATTGTAATTTGTCATTATATATATATATATGTGTGTGTATTTTAAATAAGAGGGTTGACATTGGCAACGGAGTTAAAAGCACAAGCCATTGAAAGTTAACAATAGTCTCTCATGACATGTAGCGGCGAGAAACACTAGGGTTTAGTCTTGTTTTGTCTTGTGCCGTAGAGTTCAAAGAAATAATAAAAAAATAATTAAATTACAAAAATAGTATTCTTTTGGGTTTGAAGGCCCATGGGCTTTTTAGACCATGATTCTGAAAGTGGGCCGGAACGACCAAATAAGACAAGTTCAACATCACACCATGCAGTACATTCCCCACGTTAAAGTCGCCGTTCCCCGACACATAAAACAAACGATGAAAAAGATAAATTTATGCATTAATCATAATTAATATTGTATTTAATATGTGGAATCGTTTTAATAAATAGAATTTTAATTAATACACCAATACGTAATATTAATTGTCTAATTTTAATTAATACATATTTTATATCGTCGTTAATTATTTAATAAAAAAATTAATTTACTTTGTATGAAAGCTTGAACACCGCGCGCGAATGTTTTTATATTTTGTACTAACTGATTATTCTAACTAAATTAAGTATGTATTCATTTAAAGAATTAGTATATGATGTAAATCGATATAAAAATGTTATACAATATAAATTAGCGTATAAAATTGATATATAAATAAAGAGAGATAAATATTTATTTGATTTTAATTTTTAATTAATTAAATATATTTTTAATATTAAGTTAAAATTTTATATCATTCGATTATTACAAAAAATAACTCTTAACGTATTAAAAAAATATTTTACTTTTATTAATAGAAATCTAAATTTTAAGTGAACTTTCTTAAAAAATTAAATTATTTTTAATTATAAAACTTTTACTAAAAAATATTTGTGATTATCGAACAATTTTAAATTTTTTGTCAAAAATTATAATTATAAAAGATTTTATTTAAAATTGTACTTAAAAAATTAAACTACACAGATTCTAAGTGTTAGAACCAAAAAAAATGGTAGTATCCTAGGTGGGTATTTTAACACTCTAACAAAGCAAAGTTGAAATCTATGGGGATATGCATTACATTCTTTGATGTCAAAATGGGGTTGTTAGTAGTCTTATTAGTGTAATTGATTTTGTGTCCAATTTTAATGGTGATGAGGTGGGTCCTCACGACAAGTAGTTGCAAGCAAAATCTTGGCTTACCTACTTTGAGATCACAATAATTGTTTAAATAAAAACATGCAATGACCAAACAAGTTTCAAACCAATGTGCCTGCCGGGATCTACACGGAACACCAGTCAAGAGTCACCAAAATAAACAATAAATTTTAAATTGGGATGGTTTTGTCTGTTAAAATAGTTGTGCGAGATAATTATTTAATAAAAAATTTATTTATTAATAATAAATAAAAATTAAAAAATTATTATTTAATTAATACAATAAAAATTTTATAAAATATTTTTAAATTTTTTTATTTATTATTAATAAATAATTATTTTAATTAATTGACTGGATAACGTTAATTATGTTAACGTGATAAAATTATTTTATTTAAATATTTTTTAAATAAATAAATAAAATAAATATTATTAAATTTATAAATTGATGAATTTAATTTATTAAATTTATTGTGGCATAATATTTGTGAATAAAATATGAGGGATAATTTTTAAAATTAATTAAAACTTTGTAGTCATAAAAGACAGAAGAAAATAGTATATTTCTGTAAATAAAATCTTTATTCCTTTGTGATTCATTTGAGTTTGAAGTCTCGTTCACACAGTCCCATACTACACTTGTACACCACAAACCGGGAAATTGTTTCATCTCTCTGTTTCTCCAGTGCCCAGTGATCAAATCCTGAGTCTCAGATCTAAGTTACTTGTTCCGTATAGCTTCCTTGTATACGCAAAAGCAGTTTGTTACCTTGGTTTCACAACGCAGAAAAATGCCTTCACTTTCCCTTTGTAGATGCAAGTTAAGATAACTGGCAAACTAGCCTAGCCACCGCGGGCACGCCAAAACCAAGTCTCAAGGTTGAATATCTAGTCGTCTACTCCAAATCCCAAGACCCATTTCCTTAAAGTTTGTATTTTTGCATTTGATGTTGGTTATGGATCCTTATGCTCGGAGTTCCTGTGGAAACGATGACAATGGCGTAGAGAGATGGACTCGTGAATTTGTTGTGGATAATGGGTTTCAGGCGTGGCCGAGAAATGGGTCATCTTCGTATTCGTCATTGGTTTTGGATAGCGAGAGAGGAGAGCTTGTGGAAGCTAATGTGAAATTGCGGAGAAAAGGGGCCTCAGTGGAGAGAAGTGTTGCGGCTTTGAAGAATCATATTGAGGCAGAGAGGAATCGTAGAAGAAGGATTAATGAGCATCTTGATACACTCAGGAGCTTAATACCTGGAGCAAAGAAGGTAATGAATGTTGTTTGATAACATTAGTGGCAATTTAAATTGGTCTGCTGATATTTGTTTCCTGAAATTTTGGGATTAGGCTTTGTGAGAATCTGACTCCGAGGTTTCTTAGCAGAGTGTTTTTTTATTTTTTTTGTTCTTTCCATTTTCCAATTTTATTCTCGGTGGTAATGGACACTGAAGGTAACTTACATATGGTGTCATTCCCGGTCAATTATAATTTTTGATGTTCTGGTGTACATGATCCTACGATTGTTTAGCTTGTATTTAAGAGAAATTGGTAAAGGTTTCTAGGGAAGTTGTTGTGATTCGTTCTTTTCCAGTGTTTTAATAATTTGTGTCCCAAGAGAGTATGATTAGGAGATCAATTTTGTTGGAATATTACAGCAAATGCACAACTTCATAGTGAGCTGAATGTTAACTGCTGTGGATACAACGTGCACAGCAAATGCATATGTGGAGATTCAGTTACATGTTATTGTAATTAATACCCCCACTATCCTGCAATTTTTAAGTTGATAAAAATTCGTTAGGTTAAATTGATAATTTGCACTCTCAGATGGACAAAGCAACATTATTGACTGAAGTTGTTGGGCACTTGGAAGAACTGAAGAAGAATGCCACAGAAGCTAATGAAAGCTTCCTCATGCCAACAGATATTGATGAAGTAAAAGTTGAACAGCAGGAAGATGGATCAGATGGAGCTCCTCATTTTAGGGCATCTCTATGTTGCAATTATAAACCCGGCCTTCTGTCTGATTTAAGAAAAGCACTTGATGCCCTCCATCTCATAATAGTGAAGGCAGAGATTGCAACCTTGGAAGGAAGGATGAAAAATGTTTTTGTGATGGCTAGTAGTAAAGAAAGAAAATATGAAAATGCTGAAGTATGCCAGGCTCTTGTGAACTCAGTTCACCAGGCATTCAGGTCTGTCCTCAATAAATTTTCAGCTACAGAGGAGTTCCTTCTAGGAGCCAGACTATCAAATAAGAGGCGGCGGATTTCTTTGTTTGATACTTCCTTGTCATCTTCCCCAGGTTATCTCTTGTGAGCATATGATTTCTCACTGATGGTTGCATCTTATTGTATATATGTATTTTTTTTCTGTTCATATTTATTGGTATACAGGATGGTGATACCTTGACTGATTGCATGTAATCTTGCTGCTTTATAAACTCAAGAGTTTATATGCACAAACTTCTTGTGCCTGCATCGTAGATTGCTGAATTTAGTGTATGTCAAACTATGGATCAACAGACAGTACAGCAAGCAAAACTATCTTATTGAAGTAATTATAATCAGATATTATCTGTTGTGTTTTATCTTTTCTGCGAAGCAATACTGAATAGATAGTCCGGAAAACTAATTATTTTCATTGTTGATCATTGATCTTGCCTGTTCTGTGGTGTACATTGCTTGAACTTTTGCCCTTTTATCTATGTGACTCTGGAAGCAATGATAAAAGGAAAAAAAAAAAAAGATCAAAAACAGGTAGACCTGATACCAAATGATTACTTTCAATTTGAGGGATGCAAACTTTAGGATTGGGTTCTGTAAGATCTGTACCACAAAATTAAAAAGCAAAGAAATCTATACCCAAAAATGAAACACAACATTATTCTTATGTTACTCCATTTATGTGAGTCTTTTAGACCTTGCCGCACCAGAAAGCCATCACCGTACAGGAAACAGTTTCCTTCCAGGGTTTCCAGACACCTCTGCTTTTCCGTCTCTCCTCTGTACTCATTTATTATAAAACACTCAAATGGGTACTTAAACAAGCTCAAATAATGCATGAAAATCCAATACTTAGTTATGTCATCTTTTGATATAAAATACCCAGAAAAGAGGAAGAAAGACCCCATAATCCCGGCAATCATAGAGTTCCAGATTATGAAATTTGGCACAACAGCACTGAAACATGCAACAAATGAATTTGACCTCAATAATACTATCCAGACCACCAGTGAAAAATGGATAAACCCGTCCATTTCCCTCTTCAGTCCAACCATCCAGTACACTGGAATGGTGTAAAGAAGAGCCACGATCAATAAGAAAGGTAGTAATACTAGAGTATTTGATATGACATAAGAAGAAACTCTATAAGCTCCTCTCGAGGTTTCTCTCATCAAGATTTTCCTCCCTTCCAAGTATATTGGTAGGCCTTCTGTTGTAGATGACAGCAGGAAGGCGAGGCTGAAAGCAAAAAATCCAATTTGAGTTTGCAGCTTAAATCTCTTAGGGTCATGATTTGCATTCATAAATATAGTTCCAAGCACAATACCAGCAATTAGAAATTGTAATATTCTTGCAGCAAACAGCTGTTTTGTTCTGCAAATATTACTGGAGAATCTCTGAACCATTATTATGACCTCCTTGAATGGAGGATTAGAGTAATATGTTTTAGTTTCTTCAACATTAACAAGGGCAAGATTTTTTCTGGTATGCCCAAATTCCCTTTCAATGTCTGTCTCTGTCTTCAATTTCACTGTCTTCGGTGTCTATGACCATGGCTTCTGTCATTTTGATGGCAAACACAAGCACATTGACGTTAGGAGGAATGGAACGACCTGCAATTCTAAGCCGTTGCTTGTGGAGATGAAGAGAACCATGATGGAGAACTGTTCCATTTGACAGTAATAGAATTTGATCAAAAAGGTCAAGGATTCAAAAACCTGGTTGATGGATTGTTAACACAATTGTCTTACCTTGCTTCATAGCCATGCATTTCAGCAAGGAAGCGACGTTTATAGCTGATGCTGAATCAAGTCCGGATGTTGGTTCATCTATTAGAAGAACAGCTGGGTCGTGAACAAGATCAACCCCGATTGAAACTCTACGCTTCTCCCCACCTGAAATGCCACGGCTTGATTCACCACCAATTCTCACATTGGTGACATGCTCTAGTCCAAGCTCCTTCAGTAGCTCGCTTACTCTAGTTTTAGCCCTGTTAAGTCCACCATGCAACCTGAGTCAAGCACTATACACGAGCGTTTCTTCACAGTAAGGATTGGGAATAACACTTCGTCTTGTGTGATATAACCTGATACTCATCGAAATTGTGTAACATTCATTGGTTGCTCATTAACGAGAACACAACCGGAGACTCTACTCAGCGGGATCATTCCCGCAAGTATCTCCAACAATGTGGTCTTTCCTGCCCCACTGGGACTGACAATTGCCATGATTTCTCCTGGTCTAGCTTCACAGTTGACATTCTTCAAAATGCATGCATTAGCAGGTTTCTTCTCCCAGCTGCAAAACCAAGTGAATTCATCAACTCGCCTAGATAATCTGTAAGTAAGTTTCTTCATCTTTATTCTATATTGTTTTTTCTGGTCACCAGTGTCTAATGCTTTTGTTGGTAAATGATCCATCAAAGAGACGCAGAAAAAAGGTAGAGAAGGTTATAGGTGCGAAGAATTAATGGAAAGAAGCAGCCAAGGAAAAATGAGCTAACAGACCAAACTAGCTAGACACAGAGCCACATATTACTTTCTTTGCATGCACGACTGATTCTCAAACCTTTCTTACTGTGCTTTTATATAACTTGATATCCAGATGGGGCAGCTCGGAAGGCCAGTTGGTGCAATGTGACTTTTTTAACTAGAATTGACTATTTCAATAAAAATAAGATTAATAAGGAAATGCTGCTGCTTACAGGTGAAGTTGTTTTGACTCAGTGTGGGGTTGGTTGGTGCATGTTGCGTCACTTCCATGTGAGTAGTAATTTTGCAGTTACAGTCTCTCTGAACAGCCGTTTAATGCCTTTTTGGTAATACCAAGAAGTGGTGCTTTCTTTCATTCTCTGTGGCCCTTCAGCGTTTACCTTTATGTGTCTTATGATCTGTTTCTTTTCTTTTCTATCAAAGAAAACTGCTCTGAGTCCATAACAGAATTGCCATAAATTCTGATACACAGAATCACAGTAACTCTTCCAAAACACTATAACCATTAATTGTGCTTAAGAAATAATTAACAAAAAAATTGTTTAAGTGTTTCATACACTATTTTTCTTTGACAAAATAGCCTAATTTTTGTTCTGGATTTCTTAGCTGACCTTAATATAAAATTTTAATTAATAGTTTGAAGTTGCCCTTGTAGCCGTGAATTGTAAATCTAAAGCGGCTTGCCAGTGCCATCACTTCAAAGGATAGTTGTGTGCTCTTTGAAATCACAGAACAGAGTAAGCTTTGCATATATTAATGCATGTTGCAGCCTTATAACCTGTGATCATTTGTAGACTTGTAGTAAATTTTCCATTTACTCCTCTTTCTTAGGGCTACAAAATGAGGAAGGTCGGTCCATTAAACCTGTATTTTATATTTTGATCTCCCCTAATTATTGCTTTTAAGGTAGATGACTTTTACAATTTGTGTAGATAATGAGTAAGCTGGCTGTAATTGTTGACTGGTGAATGTTTGAATTAAAATTATCCATATTATAGAAAACCCGAATGCATGCATGCAATTGTTTAAACTAATCTATAGTCAATTAGTATAGAAGAAGATGATAAACAGGTGGATTTTAGTTATATTACAAACTATAGATGCATGCATGAAACTAATTAATCTCTTATTTAATTTCCCAATTTGATGGCTGAATACATACAATATTTCAACATCGAGTTCTGTAAAATCTGTACCAGTAGCACAGGATTAAGAAGCAAATCCTGCTGGTTACACTCGAACCCCTCCTTATCCCATGTCTGTCATAACATCTTTCAAAACCCCATCTGGACGTCAGATTGTTCGAAATTTGTCCGATTGAAGTAATTATCTCAGCTCTAGTGCACCACTTCACTGAGTTTTTGTTCACTTGACTGAGTTTTTAAAGCAAGTTATAGAGATGCTTTCTCTATTTTGGCCGTATTTCAGGCACATTTAAGTGCTTTTGATTGCAGACATATTACTTGTACCAAGCCTCGTTAAGTTATATAATTACTCAACTGGATGATACTCATGAATAAGGTAAATGACTCAAATCAGCTCCAAGTCATGAGTATGGTTTAGTTGCATTTATTATAACTGAAAAGGAACAATTTTACTGTCAATTGTTCAGTGTTACTGTGCCTGTCGCTCTCACAGGGCCTTTTCGCAGTCTAGTGTTCACTAATGGCGACTGATGATAGTGCTATTTCTATAGCATTATACATGCTAAATTTTGGCTTCTCCAATTCAATGGACAACTTCTGCATCACATCCTTTTACTTCTGCTCACATCAATGTCCTGAAAGAGCAATAATTGATATATTGAAGCAAGCATTCAGGCTACTTCGACCTGGTGGCACAATTGCCATGGAAGATATTGCGGTAAAAATCTTCGAACTCTTTGTCGCTAATCACAACAATATGTTCTTCTTCAATGGCTAAACTAATGTTCATTCTGTTCTCGTTATGCGGCAGAAATCTAAGAAATTTCAGGCTTGGCTTTCCTCTGGTTTCACTAATTATGCACATTTTGCCAATTTTTCTTCAAATGTAGTTTGGTTTTTCGAAGAATTGTAGCTAGTAACTTGTAGGAGGAATTGCCTCCTGCGTTGTTTACATTGATGAAGAGCACTGAACCATTTCTAGATGAATATTGTCCTACTGATCTTGAAGGAAGAATGAGAGAGGCTGGTTTTGTCAATGACACGTGTATCTTCCTTAAGAATCAAGCAACAGGCAACCACAGCGCTGCCTGTTTTACGTTCGCTCCATCAAAGCCGTTCATCTAATTGACTTGTGCGAGATCACCGAAAATCATAGTCGTCAACCCAACCTCCAACAAACTAATCCAACGGCCTAAGAGACCATTTTCAGTTATCGACATAATTTTCGTCTTCGAGCAAGAAATTGAGGAAGACATTTTAACTTCATTCCAATCTCGTAACATCTCCGAATAGTCCGTTCTGATATTTTACTATATTGCCATTTATTCAGTCACTGAACTGAAAATTCACGATAATGGAGAGGGAAGAAGAGAAGAAAGTAGCGGATGATCGAAACGACGGCGTTGACGCTAACGAAGAAACTGAAGCTTTAGAGATTCTTCTTTTTCAAGTCTCTGAATGTTATGTTTATTTGGTAAGTCTCGTTCTGTAATTATACGTGCAAACGATTATGGCCAAGACTTGTAAATTGTAATTATGTTTTAATGGATGAAACTGAAAATTTCTATCGTAGGTTTAAGTCCAGATATTTGAAGTTTTTCGCTTCAGCCACATTTGATCTTTGTTCTAAGTTCAAATATTTTGATGCTTGTTATGGATATTTTGTTTTTTCCTAAAATTTTCTGGTGATTTATCATACGGGTTCGGTTTGCAATTGTATATTGTCGATTTTTGTGGGGAATTACTGTAAATAGAAGATCAGTAGTTTAGAAAAATGTTAATAAAGTGAAGGCATTTTATGCTGGGGTAGCACTGTAACAGTTATACTGGAACTTAATGTATGAGTTTATAAGTTCATTTTTGATCTTAAAAATTGTCTTAATTGTTGAAATCAGTAACAGCAAACTGCATCTGCGTTTCTGCACTTACTAGTTGAAATATTGTTTATGGATTGCTTGATCCATTTTTTTTTGGAGCATGTGACGTTTTCCTAATTTTTGATGTTATTTTTGCAGATACCCCCGAGGAAAAGTGCAGCTTCTTACAGGTTGTTATTGAGCTTGAAAATTGCTTCAATTATTTGTTGTAAGATCTTTGACATAGTGTTGAAGTTTCTATTTTCTTTCATTCTCAATGATTATATAGAAGCTATTGTGTTGCTCTTTTTGTGTTTGTGGGTGTTTTTCTACTTGCAGTTATGATGCTTTTCTTATTCTATGCTATGTGTCCATCAACTTGTTTATGCAAACATTTTAATGTAACAAAAGCTTTCCGAGTTTCTTGTGTTCTGTTGGTTTAGAAGATTGCTAAGTCAAGAAACCTGTCTATTAAAAACCAGAAATGATGAATGAAATTGTAGAAGGAATTGTGCGCCCCAAATGGCCTGAAATTTTGCCATCTTGAAGCTGGATACATGGTTCTTACCACTTTTCTTTCTTTTTCTTTCGAAGTTTTTCCTTGCTTTCTTATCCGCCAAATAATATGAAGAGATAAACAGTATAGAGGATGTCTGAGGCCTTAGCAAAAGGCTTCTTTAGTTAATGTTAAATAAGGGAGCAGGTGATTCTACATGAATTTATTGTGTGCCAAAGTTCTAGATATAGTCAGATCAATCCATTACCTTGCCGCTGTAACTTTATATTCTGAGATTGAAGATGAAGTTTAAATATAGAAGTTCATTACAGGGCTGATGAATGGAATGTCAACAAATGGGCATGGGAGGGGACACTGAAAGTTCTCAGCAAGGGAGAAGAGTGCATTATCAGACTTGAAGATAAGTCCACTAGTAAGTTGGTTTTGTGTTTTCTTCATACAAAATATGTGCAATACTATTTTACGATCCAATTGAATGTTTCTGCAATACTTAGGTATATTTCATGTAGGTGAATTATATGGTCGAGCATTTTTGAGAAAGGGAGAACTGCATCCAGTGGAACCTGTAATTGATAGCAGCAGGTCCAGTATATTTCAAATGAAATTGTAGCCTACCTTTTTATGATTGTCCATATTAAAAGACCATATGCATACAAGAAGCATGGGATTAAATCTTGCAGCCTAATTTAACTATGTTCTGCATCAGAATATTAGCTTCAATCTTTGCATCCTAAAATCCAGAAAGTATCTTAATGGAAGTCCTTTTTTCTGCAGATACTTTGTGCTTCGGATAGAAGAGAACATTGGTGAGTAACTAGTACTTCTTTCAAAATTTATTTATGGCTTTTTAATTTTATTGCAATTTCAAAGTTGATATATTGTAACAACTAAATGATTGTTTTAGTAGGAAGTTTCCATCCATATCCTGCTGAATGTTAACCCTTACCTATTCCCTCTATCCTTTCCTTTGTATTTCTTTTCAACAAGAAAATCTTTTAAAAGAGGAACTTTCTCAGTGAAAACAACTTTGCTGTGCATAAAGGGCATGTATGTGACTAGCATGTGTGTTGCCTTCCTGTCGTCCTTCCATTACGTCTTTTATTATTTTTTGATTTCCATAATCTTCTTCCAGTCCTGTGTGTTGTCTCATGCTTTATGTATTTTAAAGTGTACTTACAGAGTACAGTGAAGAAGAGACTGCATAAATGGATTTTAACTAGATTAGCAATATGCAACGATAATTCATCATGTGCCACAGCCTTAAAGTTACAGTGTTGTGTTGTTTATCTGCATTTTGCATAACCCATTAATATCCTGCTCTACATATCATGTTGATTTTTGTTCCATGATAGCCAAATTATAATCTTTTGTGAGGTTGCAGAAACTTTTATGTTGAACAATTGACTCCTTTATTATATACAATGAGAGAGTGCTAAGAACGAATTAAGAGATTCGCTCAAGTGGTATGAATCGAGAGATTCCCTCAAGTGGTACGGCCATGTGAACATTCTAGACACCGTTTTCATCTTCAAGCTTTCATCATCTATTTAGTTTTGCTTGTGTCCATATTGCAAACTTATTTCCTTTTTAGCCCATGTTTTTGTTATTAGTAGAATTAATCATATGTGGTTGTGGTTAAATATCAGAAATACAACTAACTCAAAAATTCCTGATAGGCAGTAGCCCAAAAACCTTTAGTCATGGCCAAGTGCTTGCATATGTAATACTAAATCATGATTTGTGTTGCTTTCATTACAATTTGGAAACATTTTCCCCCGTTTATGGGAACCCATATCTGTTTCTTGTTTTTCTATACATCATGCCCACACCCTCAAAAGCAAATATTTGATTCCCATCTTAAACGTTAAGACTCTGTTGATGTTCTATTGTCACTCTAATTTTTTTCGTTGACTGTTTTACGTTGTATTATCCTACCTAACATTTTGTAAGTTATGTAGACGGTCGCCTCAGGTATGCTTTCATTGGCATTGGATTCCGAGAAAGAACGGAAGCTTATGATTTCCAAGCAGCCCTTTATGATCATATAAAGTACCATTCCATCTGCAGCCTACATGCATTTTTTTTTGAAACTTTTTGTTGTTTTTCTTAGCTTCAAGTTTTTGGTAGTTTATGCAGCTAATTATAGCAACGGCATTTCTAATGCACTTTCTGACATTGTTCTGGAGATATGTAGACAAAAAGAAAACTGCAGAAGAGATGGAACTGCAATTCCAGAAGACTTCGGCTGTTGATTACAGTTTAAAAGATGGGGAGACCCTTCACCTCCAACTAAAGAATGTAAGCTTATTTGCATCTCGGTGTCAAGTTTGTCAAATAGTTCATCAGTTAAGTTTATCCAGGATTTTTTTTTCTATTGTTGTCATCAGAAAAGCAGTGGCCGAGTGAAATCCAGGATTTTTGAGCAGGGTCTGAACAATCTCTCATTGGATGATAAGGGTAACTGTAAAGAACCCGTGATTCGTATCAGACCGCCGCCTCCTCCCCCAGCATTTCTTTCACCAGGTGCTGCTGCGCCAAAGTCTCGCTCAAACTCACCACCAAATCTCAGTCTTCAAGGTACTTTCAAGGATGAGTCTCCGAAATCAACAAAAGAAGACTCAAAAGAACAGCATTCCCCTGAAAACCAACGCACTCAGAACACACCAGATGATGATTTTGGGGATTTTCAAGCAGCAGGATAAAATGTTCTATGAGATTGACAGTTTATCCTCAAATAGTTGAAACAGTCTCTTGTCTTCATGAATTGGAGTAGCGGTTGTTCAAATTACATGCAAATCTAAAAAAAGTTCCATGATGTGATAAAACCTTGGTACATACTGCTGCTCCATGTCGACTTACTATTGAGACCAAACTGCGAGGTTTTGTGTTTCTATTACAGTCATGTTGTAATTAATCTTTATGGACAATAGTTGATCGCAATTTGCAACGAAGATTGACAGTTTATTTATTTGTGTTGTTCTTTATATATTTATCTTTGCCCTCGGAAATATTGCTGCTTTTATCCTTCCCATGTTATCAATGAGCACCGGCATTGATGCTACAGCATTTTACACTTTGATCTAATAATACTAATGGGCCTTAACTTTGGATAATCTGTGGGAGCCCAATGTGAGCCCATAAAGAAAACTATAAGTCCGTACTGTGGGTCCCAGCCACCCAAAGCTCAAGAAGTGGTATGTTAGACCCAACTTCCATAAAATAAGCGCGATCGTGGGCCCGACAAGGGAGTTGAACACGTGTCCGAACTACAAGGCTCAAGGTTGTCAGTGAATCGAGTCCCTACGTCTCTCAATCCCATTCGCTGTTACCGTAGTTTCGGGTTTAGCTCTTCTCGAAGCTCAACTGAATTGGGTTTTACTCCATGAATTCTCACGAGCTATTTTGCTTCTCAGTTTATGTCATCTCTATCAACACGTAATTTGTTTTAACTTCCGTTACTGGATTTCAACAAACCTCGGAATCTCCTTTATAAATATTCCTCCTTTGTCTATTTTATTTGCAATTATATTGGTAATTTTGAAGTAAGTATTTCTTTTATGATCGTTCCTAGCCTTAATGTTCCAATTTTCGTGCTGTTTATGGCTAGGTATTTTTTGGTGGGGTGTAAAGTGTTTCTGCTTGTTTCTGTTTGTTTTGATTATCATATGTTGCGTGTGTTAGCTGAAAATCGCATGAATTCATTTTTTTCTTCAATTCTTGCGTTCTTTTTGGTACTATTTATTTAGTGATTTAATAGTTTTTGGGTAGGTGCTGGATATGGTCCATTTCAGTTTGTGGGGGTTATGTCTAGGAAATTGTTTGAAGGGTTTCGGATAGTTCTCAATTTGTATACCTGGGTTTGCTGAACTAGTACTAGATATATAAATTTTTAGTTTTGAGGAAACAACCCGTTTTGGCTTTTGTTGATTCCTTGATTTGACTTTTGTCCTTTTTGAGGAAGAGAAAAAAGGATTATGATTTATGGTTTAATTTAAGTCCATTGTTTTTAATAAATGCTGGAATCAGTTTATGAAACTGTGGATTATGATTTAGTATTTGTTTTTGTTTTCTTAATAAATGCTGTTATGCTATGGCAAAAAGCCTAAAGTCATGTGAAAAGCTGCAATTTCTTTTATTTTGTTAGCAAAACCAGCCTTGCTCAATTTTCTTTTTATATATTTTCTTTTTAAATTATTTTGGCCTCGTACCAAGAATAAGATTTTAGGCTTCCATGAGGCATCCCTCTGTAGTTTGTGCTTCCCTATGCCAGTCCTACTTGTTCATTTACCTTGCTTGGGACAATGCAATTGTTGTCAAGGATACAAGTGTAATTTCTTGGAAGCTATTTTGAAATTGCAATTTTGATTTGAAATACTTATGGATATGTATACTAAATGTCAAGATATAGAAATCATTGTAATTATTGTTTGGTTGCAAAGGAGTATGGGATATCACACGCATGATTTCAGAGGATCTTGCATTCTATGGATGTAAAATATGTATTTGACAAATTTGTGTTTAGCAATCTTTATATGCATGCTAATGTTGGAGTGATATTTTTGTTTGTGATATGCACTCTACTCACTCAGCAAGCTTGTAATGTCTGATATTTACAAAAGCACTTAATAAATGCAGACTGCAAAGTGTCTGTGTATCACCTTTAAAGTTCTGACAGCTTGCCAAAGCTTAATAGAATGAGTATCCATTCATATTGAAACTAGCTTAGCCAACTTGCCATTGCTGTCTTGTCAAATGAGTGTTGTATAAACTTTCAGCTTTTATATATCATTATCTGAAACTTATAAATCAGGGATACGGAGACTATCACAAAGCCAGAGGAATTTCCGCATGACTATCGTTTGGGAAATTTAGAGAAACCACTTGAAACCTTTTGGAATACTGTCAATCATCTATGATTTATGGTTTTCATTAGAATACATATAGCAGTAAGGAGTTGTTAATATATTAATGTATGCTTTTGAGCATTCCAACTATCATTGTGCTGATACCTAGACTTGCTATATATTTGTTGAGATTCTTTACATGAGTTGCTGGCATGACCAAAATATCTGCAAAAGTGTAACATGTGATCTGAAACATTGTCTACTTGTTTTGATTTTCTTACCAATTTGTAAATTCTAGATAAGGGGACTTGTTTTGTCTTCATTACACAGCTGCTCTGTGTCTGTCTTTTGCAATGTACATGTTTCATTACTAAATCTTACTGGTTAGTCTAAAAATGGTTCAATCTCATTAAATAGATAAACTACCGAACAAAAGAAATCTTTGGTGTGTTAATAATATTTAATGTTTAAATGGAAATAGACTCCCCATTGTGCTTATTGACATTTTCTCACTACTGAATTTAAATCTAATTTGCTGCAGATGACTAGTAAGATCTCGCATTAGGAACTAAAGGTTCGCAGTTTTCCATATCAATAAAAATTTGGAAACAAAACAACTAGTCCACTGAGTTTGATTCATGGTCATCATGGATTTAAAAGGTATAACCTGGGTCGGGCATGTGTACCAGAAGTTTGAAGCTATGTGCTTGGAGGTGGAAGACATTATGTACCAGGTACGTTCTTCTCCTTGATCCATCTTAACCATGCTCAATTTTGTTGAGTTCCAAAGGATACTCTATAGCTTCAATATCTGGAACTTCCTGTACTGGAGGTGGCTAAAATGCTAAATACTTGGGAAAGTATTCCAGTGTCTGGTACTTCTTCTTCTTCTTCTTCTTCTTTTGGCCCTTCTGTCAACAATTTGAGCACCTAAACTACTGGTCCAATCCTAGTTTGAATTTGGTTGGTGTATTTCCTGGTTGTAGTTGTAGAACTAAGTAGGTCATTTTGATTCATTACTGTCCTGAAGATTTACTCTCACCTGAAGTTGGTAGCACTCCACTAATTTACTTTTGCGTTATCGTGCTTCGGTACAGGACACTGCTAAGTATGTTGAGAATCAGGTGCAGACAGTTGGTGCCAGTGTCAAAAAATTCTATTCAGATGTGATGCAAGATGTTCTTCCTCCGTCTTCTATAGATCTTGTGAAAGGGGCAGTAGCCTCCAACTTGCCTTCAGAACAAACTAATGATGTTGGGATCTGTAAAAAGCCAAAAGGAGGTATGAAGGAGGGGGCTATAATGGTTGATAATGGGCAACTGACTGAGTATTCACTGCCAACTTCTGGTGCGGATGAAGACGCATGCCATGGATCATCCTTCCGTGGGTTTCACATTGAAGAATCTTCATTCCATTCAGACTTTGGGAATACTGTCAGAGGAGCATGCTCTAGAGAGGAAAACTTGCCACCGGGTGGATCGTCTGGTGTAATCACTCATATGGAAAAATATCTGAGCAGAGCATCTTCATCCTGTGAACTGTTAGATGAAAATAAGGAAGCATCTCGTGGCCAGGTGACTATAAATCCAATCCCAGATACTGTTGAAATGGCTGACTGTAAGTGCATTGAAGAAACTTACGATGAGTTAGAAAATGCAAGCGAGGATACATGTGCTGTTTTTACTAATAGCTCCTCATCTAAAAATTGTAATGAGCTTGAAAATTCAAGTGTGCATTGCTCTTGTGGTGGCCTATTGGCAGAACTAAATGGTGACTATGCCCTTCAGTCTAATCTATTATTTTTCCACACATTGCCAGTGGCCTTCGCTGATTTTTAATGTGCTGCTGCAGACATTGGTACAAACAATGGGGTCGTTTCTCTGGTAGGGTTCTTTGTGAATGAAGATGTACAGCCAGGAGAATTTTCTGATAACATCACCTCTGTTTGTCATCCTGGTATTCATGTCTCATTTAGATGCATCATTAATATAAATCTTCCTCTTGTCTATGAGACATCCATTTATAGATCTTCCTTTAATTCTGCCCCTCCTTGACGTATTTTGTTGAATTTTTGTGGTGTTGATATTGTTCATTTTATGTAGTGACTGGTGTGAGTCAAAATTTGCAGGACAATCAGATTGCTTGACTATGGATACAATCGAGAGTGATGTTTTTGTTGAAGAGGGATTTGAAACCATTCAGCAAGTGGATGATGTTGAAGTTGAGGAAACTTGTGTACTGGTGAACAGCGATGAACTTCAATTTGTTCCTTGCAAGGAAGACAAACATAGGCCTTACAAGGTTCTTGCTCTCTCTCATTCTCACTCTCATTGTCTCTGCTTCTCTCTCTTCATCTCTCCCTTTTTAATTGCCTCTGATTGAACATTCTTGTTCAGAAGAAGATTCGGGACACTATTTCTTCAAGGATGAGATCAAGGAGAAAGTATGAGTATGAACAGCTTGCTGTATGGTATGGGGAGGATGAAAAATCCAAGCAAGAATATGCTGAAATGAAGAGGTCACCATCTCCTGCTACCTGTGAGTTTGAATGGGAGCTTCTTTAGATACGAAAATGCCAACTTTGTGTAAATAATTTCTTCAGAATCACTTTAGCTGCCGATCCATGCTGACCAAGGTGGTTAAGACACAGAACTGGATATTAATAATAGTAGCCAAACGTCCACCCCCTGTAAAATGTTGGGCGGAGTGGATATAACGCAAACAACGGAAGAAGTTAAAAAAAAAAAATTATCGTTATAGGCACCACTCGGGTCACATGCAAGGTTTTTTTTTTTTTTTTTTTAAATTATACTAATATGATGCCATATGGCAGTCCCACTGAGAATTTGTCAGTCGACTGTTTCACGAAGTTCATTATGTAGATTTACTATCATTGTTCTACTTTCTTCCTCTTAAATGCTGCTTGCAGCCTTGTTGAAAATTTATTTACCTATGTTTCCCATTGTTCAATATAAGAATAATGGAGGCGTACGTGTCTTCTGAAATTGGTTGAAAGGATTCAAGATTGCCAGATTACTGGGAAATGAATGATAACACTTTAACTTCTGCTTGTGCTGGGGTGTTTTTAAACTGTGTTGTGTTTGTCCTGGTCACACGGAGAACTTGTTTACTACACTTTTTCAACTTTCTTCAATGTTTCCATACTGCCAAATTAAGTGCTTTTCAATAGTGCCTATCCTAGTTTCGCTTTCGCCAATGTTTTGCCCTCTAATTGCACCTGTGAAAAACTGTTTTCCTTTGTTGGATAACAGTGCATACAAGGGAAAGCTATAGTATCTTAGAACTGGGAAACCAGCAACATTGTGGAAATTAGCTTCTTCAGGCTACTGTTTCTTGGGTTGTCATTTGTTGCTCATTGCTTTCACCAATTAATGTAGGGAGGGGAAGCTCCTAGTTATAATAATAGTGACGTCAAAAGCAATGCCTGGATGCTTCTAGTTATTTTAGGTATCGAGCCAATTCTTGCCACCCAGATATCGATAGTTTTCGATCTGCATCAAGCCAAACGAAAAGAACCAAAGAAGACCGCACAACCTATTCAGTTTCAGGTCAGTTCAATCAAATGTGATTTGATTACTAGTCCTACTTTTGCATTGGAAAATAATTAAATAGAACACCTCTGTACAATTAGTTAAAAGGAAAGAACAAACAATAAAATTTGAAGAATTAGAAATGCCTCTGGAGTTGGAAAAAACCATGGATGCATACATTACTGTGTTCCAAGTATCGGGTAATCCCGGCAAGCACCAATGGCTGCAATCAGCAAGGGACTCTGGTTTGCTTTGTGGCTTTGCCCTCACTAGCTCTCGCTTCTTTGCATAAATTGTTGGATGTGCATCTACCCGATACTGAGCAAGCTTTATGATGTTTGGGTACTTCACTTGTGTCTTCATTCCTCCAGTTGTCCTCTCAACAATTTCTATTATAGGTTTTGGAAATGTTGCTATGTAAGATTCAACCACTAGGGGTTCAGTTTTGTTGTAGCACCATAGCTTCCCTTTGTGTTCGGGCGATATGTTACGGAAGAAGACCGATGTTTTTGTTGTGTCTACGTTTTGACAATCTAACGAGCCCAAGCAATCTCTAATGCTTGTCTATTTCTACGTTCTCCTCCAGTTTTCCATTATGTTCAAACAATTCCCACCTGCAAATTCTTCATCATTGAATATAAATTTTCCTAATTTTCCAGTCCAATGCAAATTCTGTAAGTTTACAAATCTGTCATTATAGATCACATTAGACTTTACGCTTTGATCTTCCCGCGATGCACCCAACAGTGACCGGTGTTAAATACCATAATGTCGGCACCTTTCCACTTCTGGGCTGAGACACAAAGTTCATCAAGACTCAGAATCTTCTTTCCATTTGCATTCTTTTGATCTAGATGCACTGGAAATGGACTCCAATAGAACTCAACAGACCAATTATAATCCTGTAAAAGCCGAATGATTAAACGTTGTTGTTTAAAACAAAGTTCTGTTCGTGTCACACAAATTGAACAAAAAAGCATTACAATATTATAGAATTTTCTTATACCAGTGCTCCAAAGGCCTTTTAGCTACCACCTCGAAAGTTGACATGGGCTCGAGAGGGAGATGTGGCTGAATAAAGAAAGTAAGAGATTCCCATTGGTTTCGGTTGAGGGAATCTCCAACAACAATCACTCTCTTGTTCTTAAGTCTCTCTAACATGTCTGTGCCATTAAACCTTCAAAATCAAAACTTGTCAATTGTGCCGGGATCACTGATATGAAAACAAATTATACATGAACACTTATAGAGTTAAATCACATTGTAACTTGCCTTGGAATCTCACACCATTCAGCTTCCCAAATCCACTTCTCATACTCAACATCTGACCGTCCATTCCATTGACAGCGCTAACTTGATCACTAAGAAACGGGCATTGTCCTCTATAATATAAGGGACTTGCCTTTGGATTTTGAATCCATTTGCCATCGAAGATGTTGCACTCTTTTCTTTCCGGTTCCTCAACATTGTCAATGAAAGTAGTAAACTCGGGAAGGAGCTATTGATAAAGCTCTGGTTTGAAGTTGAACAGTTGAAAGGCTAATGTTGTTGCGGCCATGGTTGATGAAGAGTACTAAGATACCGCAGCCAACGAAGCTTGCCAATATGCAAATTCTCCATCTTCCATTGACGGTGGAACTGCTTTCCATGGCCTCTATTCTTTCCTTCTAACTTGAAGGCATCAAGATTTAAAGTATGTGAACCTGGTTCAAAACTAGTTAACTATAAATCACTCAAGTTTACAAGGTTGGAAAGCTCTATGAAACATGAAAAATTCAGGGTTAATATATTTTAGGAAATTCTTTATGTTTGACTATTTTCCATTTTTGTTAGAGTTGTATTTGGTATTTTATTGATATTCTTTTTTCTTATTCGTATTACCTTTACTCCACATCATAAATAGGGTTAAATTGTTTTAGGAAGTTCTTTCATTTTTACCCTTTTTCTTGTTAAACCCATATTTAGAATTTAAAGAATTTCATTTATTGTTTCGGTTTCCGGTTCCTAATTTTAATCATAATTTGAGAAAATGACCTTAGAGTTTCGGCGAAATGATGTAAAAAGGTAGATAAAGGGTTGGATTTACATAACAAATGGTTGTAATTGTGGTTAGTGTTACACTGTTGCTTATAAAACTGATCTAGGGAAAGAGATTTGGTCTGATATTGGATGTTTAATATGTGAGACGGGCATAGATATTTTTATTTTTTTAATGCAATTGGCTCATAATGAACCTGTAATTATTGAACTAGTACAGTAGCAGATAGGATAATGGTTTAGGGTCACCTTATAACTTTAATTTTCTCACAGATGGTGTGTGATAGATATAATGAATCAACTCTCTAGGCCCCGTGCGCTTCAACATCTTCTTATCAAACGTATAAGATACAAACGATTTCTCATTTGTCTACTACAGAGAAACGTAATGGGATTACTTGACAATTTGTCCTCTACGAGAAGCTAACTGATACTTTGTCGAATCCCCATGATGCATTAACCAAGTGAATGAAAGGATGTTACTAGACTGAAGGTTTAGTTGTGCATAAAAGCATGGGGGAGACGGGTGAATTTGCTCTTAGTCTTGCTATGAGTTTCACTTTTATTACTTCTATTCAAGCCAAAGCTCACAAATTGGACCACGAGGAAAATATTCTCCCTACCAACCGAGGGAAAATGACAAACTAGAATATTGGAACACATGGAGTTGTGGGAGTAGTAGTCAAGATTAAAGAAGAGGAAGGAAAAATATTGAAAATCAAGAATTACAGATGAAGGGAAGGAAAAATTGATCAAGGATGATACTTAGTTTCTGCAATGAGGAGAGCAGAGGATAAGCATGCATGATAACGGAAGAGATCAGAAACTATATATACAGTTTCAGAATTAGTGGCAGATAATGGATTACACAAATAGTGAGCAAAAAATTATGAACGTTAGAAGCAAATTTAGATGCTGAGGAAACAATTCTAACACTGTATAATGATTCCAGTTGATGAATAATTTGACTTCATCATCAGTGACGCATGCAATTTGTAGGATGGCAAATAATACAATCTTCTAGAGCTATCATTTGAGCGGACCAGCAATGCCAGAGAATGACTTCCAATGTATTGGCTTTGGCAGTTTGGCTTCTGTCTTGTCTTCGCATTCGTTGTCATACAGGAAAGTTTTCGACGAGGTTCAAGCAATCGGACAGTTTATAAAGAGCCTAAAAACATTACGTACACCAAGAGGACAAAATTTGTAGAAGAGCTACTTACACGGAACAAAACCTTACTACTCATCAAAATCATATCGAATTTGCCGGGCACTCTGCGCAGCAAAGTGAATTTTATATAACAAAACCTCCTGTTAAGTCTACGCTTAATTCCTCTATATAAACCATGGCTACCAAGGATTGAATGCATAGCAACTTATATTTGTTTCAAACATAATTGACAGAGATGGCTTTAAGGTGTCAAAGGTTGTGTATTTCGGCATTAATCTTCCTCTTCTTTGTAGTTGCGGCTTCCCAAGTTTCATCCCGCAAGCTGCAAGGGGTCTCATTGTCCGAGAGACATGAGCAATGGATGTTGAAATATGGAAAGGTTTACAAAAACGCTGAAGAGAAAGAAAAACGTTTTAATATATTCAAGGACAATGTTGACTTCATAGAATCGTTCAATGCAGCTGGGAATAAACCCTACAAGCTAAGCATCAACGAATTCGCGGATCAAACCAACGAAGAGTTCAAGGCTTTCCGTAATGGATATAGGAGGCCTAGTGGGCTTAGTTCCAGAAAAGAAACACCGTTTAGGTATGGGAATGTGACTGCTGTGCCGGCTACCATGGACTGGAGGAAAAAAGGAGCTGTTACTGCTATCAAAGACCAAGGCCAATGCGGTAAGAATTAAGAAAATTACTTCTTTGGATTATTACTGTCTTACTTCGTTGTCAATTGTTACAGATCTTTTGATTGTCCGAATTAATTAAAAAAAAAAAAAACAGGAAGTTGTTGGGCGTTCTCAGCTGTGGCAGCAACAGAGGGCATAACACAGCTGACTACAGGCAAGTTGATCTCCCTGTCCGAGCAAGAACTTGTATCTTGTGACGTTAATGGCGAAGATCAAGGTTGCGAAGGCGGTCTTATGGAAGATGCATTTGAGTTTATAATAAACAATCATGGAATCACCACTGAAGCTAATTACCCTTACGAAGCGGCTGATGGTACTTGCAACACAAAGAAAGAGTCATCCCATATAGCCAGAATCAAAGGCTATGAAACCGTACCAGCAAACAGCGAGTCAGCTTTACTGAAGGCTGTAGCAAACCAGCCAGTTGCAGTCTCCATTGATGCTGAAGGGTCCGCATTTCAGTTCTATTCGAGTGGTGTTTTTACAGGAGATTGTGGGACTGAGCTAGACCACGGTGTTACAGCTATTGGTTACGGAAAAACTAAAGATGGAACCAAGTATTGGCTCGTAAAGAATTCATGGGGAACCAGCTGGGGTGAGGAAGGATACATAAGGATGCAGCGAGACATTGATGCTAAGGAAGGACTCTGCGGCATTGCCATGGATTCCTCCTATCCAACTGCTTAAGTGTTTTCATCATGATCAATATATTTACGTTTGCTGATTGTTGTGAATGCAGCGTCCTGCCTACTTTCCCTGTTTGGAAGTGTAATGTCCGCACTTGTAAAAGTGCTTCTATCAGAACTTGTTTCTGTAAACTATGTATTTAACTTCAGTAATGAACTCAATTAGAAGTGCCTGTAACGTTTTAGACACTCTTGTCACAAATGATATCTCGGTATTCTGTAATCAACACAATCTACCTTCTCATACCCATCTCGGACAACTTAACAAGATGGCTTAACAACCCAATGGGCTTGTATATTTGGATAAAATTGAGTTGAAGATTTCTGGAGGCCTTTTTAGCGTGGAAAAGAGTTTAAATTGGAAAATAAAAAAGTCAAGCAAGCATGGAAATTAGGACGCGCACAGATTCATAATGAATTTAGGTACCCAAAACAGCATGCCTTCTTGATATTTTTCAAGGAACAGAGTTAAGGTAAATGTAGCCAATTTCAGTGACGAGAGGTTGGCGTCACGATTGATTTCTGAAGAAAATTGGACAAAACAAAACGTAAAGAATTCATACATAATGATAATGGTATTGTAAAGGCAAAAAATAATGATATTTACTGATTCAAGCAGCAACTTCTACGCGATTCATTGAACAGGGCAGGCCAGACTTTTGATGGATCCCGCGTAGCCGAATTCAAATAGAATTATGTTTAACAACAATTGAAGCCATCTACTAAAAGTGTCTTAATTAAGACAACATTATCTTCTAATTAGACTATTAATCACAGTCACACAATTTTCTTAAATATTTATACTAAAAGAATCAAATTGCAAGCTGGGGATGATGCTGACACACTATTTTATTGATTGATGTGGAGAGCCATGTGATTAGAATATAGGAGAGAATGACCAACAATGAAAGGAGCCCTTTCAGGAATGGGGTCGTAAAACGCATAAGCCGCCTAACACTCAGTTAATGTTCAGATTGTGTTTGAGAGTCTTTTATTCTTGGGGACAACCACGCAAACTGGAAACAAATTGCGGCTGTTTCTTTTATCGATTGGACTTTGCTTTCGAAATTAATAATACTGGCAGGCCCTACGTTAACCATTTTGCCGGCTCCAGCCTAAAAGTCATGAAATATTTGCATGCGTAATTAGCAAGTTGCATTGCAGTCCTCTGTGCGTAAGTACTAAAGAAATGATCGAAAGAGACTCTTGGAGTCTAACTCTTTTAATTAGTTGTTAATTAACTGGATAATAACTCCATTAATTGAACGTCTAAGGAGCTGCCTTGATAGCTCAGGCCTCACCGTTTCAGTCAGTCAGTCACCATTAGCGTCACTTTTGTTATAGCAAGTTGCTTGCGCTGTGGGGTAACATATGGTTGTCGTGGCTTATGGTTTGTTACAAGAACTACATATGTCTGTATTCTATAAAGAGAGTATTTGATGGAGCTGAGAGCACATGGATATATTGCTGAGTCGTTAACATCACCCCCCCATGTTGTCGGCCATAGCACCTCAACCACCACTCCGACGCTAACTATATGCTATATCCATACCTCTTCTTAAATTTCATTTTTAATTTGACTTGGCAAATACACATACAAAGTAGACTTGGCAGTGTGTGTGTGTGTGTAGAGCATGACATGACCCGTGAATTAATTCCATTTGTTTTCTTGTGCTCGTCATTTTTGGGTATATGTATTACAAGAATTTCATCTATGATCGATACAAATTAAAATTTGTAGGGATCGATCGGACCGGATCAGAGGCTGCCAAGTGGTGACCAAATGGTGTTCGTTTTGGTGGAGGGGGCAAACCCTTAATTTGTTAGTTAATCATGCATATATCACCATCGTTTGAGACCGGCTAGATAGATAAAGTATAATATAATTCAAATTAAGCTTCTTAAGATACAATACTAAACATAATCCTATTTCCTCTCTATTTGACAATCATTTCACAATATTATACGATCAAATTTGTCATCATAATTATAAACCCATCATGCATATATCCTATAAATTATTTTAGTGTCCAAGTGTATAATACTATCTACCTTCGATTTTCATCACTGAATTATTATTTGCTTTATATTTATGAGAGTATACTATAAGATAATGTTGGAGATGATTTTCAAACTAATGCATCTAACGTATGTATGTATAAGTATATATACACCAATAATGTCAAAATTCATTTATGCATTAATGGCCAATATTTTCAATTCGAAATGCATGCATGTATGAATGGCCTTTAAGTGCAAGGCAGTGTTGTGCCGCAGTGCCCAACACGCTGCTTGGCACTGTGGCGTCCGGCCGCGGGGCTTGACTCTTTGTTTTGTGTATTATATACAGCATGGCGGCGTTAGGCCATGACTTGTATTGAATAGATATGACCCTTTAATATATTGTTTCATATTTTGATTTAATTTATATCCTAAATTAAATTTAAATATGATCTAATGGTTGTAAATGAAGGGATATCATAAATAGAGGTATTTCTATAAAATGTTATATGTATATTTATAAATAGAAAATATGAGATAGTTTTATAATATAAGAAATATAATCAATTTTTTTTTTTTTACTTTCTCCTATTATTCTTCTAAAATTTTTTACATTAAAAGTTTATATTTTCTTGCATTAAAACTCCAGTGTTTTATTTATCTACAGAAATAAAATATTAAATCTTGACAAATTTATAAAATTTAAGGATATTCAAGTTTGTTTTCGTCAGTATACAATACAACTAAATACAAGTAGTTCATTTTATTCTATAAGTGTATTTGTTTAACTCATATGCATCACTAAATTGGTGAGGATAAATAGCTTTTTAAAAGAAATTATTATTATGTGACTTAAATTATGTCATCTACAGATTTATTTTTATTCTTTGCACGATATGTTATTTTTATTTGTTATTATTTATTTCGTATACAACAAGATTATTTTCTCTTCTTCACAAATTTAATTTTATCAATTTTTGTTCTACTGTTCACATATCCCACCAACAGATATTAATGTTGTGGTTTACATTATCAATTACATACATAATGTGAATGAAAAACTAAGTCGTGGACTATTGAAAACTAAAACAACCCAACTGTGTATTGAATTCTTTTCTGATCTGGGCATGTGAGCATCCATCTGGCTATCCATTTGATAAATGAAAATCGATATATTTAATGATTAATGTTTGCTTTCAGGCTTGGGCTGAACCACACCAACCTCCACCAAGCTACACCCACCCCCACATGACTCCATGCATGGGATTTTCTTCTGAAGCAAAAACATAGTTTATTTTTTAAAAAACAAAAAAAGAAAGGGAAGGTTACCAAATATTTATATAGTTGTCTGTGTCACAAAAGAATACAAGTGAATCTTAGCTAATTTAACGAATAAAATAAGACTGAAACTTGAATACTTTTGTTGTTAAGAGTCTAATTTAATATTGAAAATATTGTTTTAAAAGATTGTAATGAAGACTGGCTGACTTACAACTCACTGTCCACAACGTTTACTTGTTCAATTGGCTCAAGCAACAATCGAAAACGAGATTCGGGTCTCTACACACTAGCCATTAAATCCTGGGTCCCCCCACAAACTTTACTAGGAAAATAAAATAAAAAAATATTTTTATAAATTATTTTTTATATAAATTTTTTAATTTTTAATAAAATAATAATATTACTATAATTAATAATAAATAATTTAAATTATATAAAATATAAAATTAATTTATAAATTTTATTAAAAAATAATTGACCTATTATCATAGATAATTTTGGCTCTTTTTGTTGGTTATTTAGAAAAGTAGGCAGGCATAGGACACTTCTCTTTGTCATCTTAGAAGAAAGCTGGCAAACTTAGAAAATAAAAATGAAGTTTGAATCGCCAACCAGAAAAGAACCTTTAATTAACATTGGCATGGTTATATTTTATCTTTCTTCGGGGGAAAATGTTTCCATTATTTTAGAATCAAAATCATCATGATTCCTAATTTTCAAAGTAACGATTGGATCCAACCCCACATGCTACAGTGAAAGGAGAAAGAGAATCCATCCATACACTTCCACGATTTAACTAAACTGAACTTGTACTGTCTTGCACATTCAATGTGAAAACTTATCTCACTCTCTCTCTTTCATTATATAAACACTAGTCACAGACAACTTTTCTTCAATCGTCTTTTTCTTCAGCAATTCCGGATCGAAACCCGAGATGGGGTTGTTTCCATTGAATGCGATGTTGTTCCTTTCTTTGTTATTGTTGTTTCACCATACTGCAAAAGCTGAGAATTTAGATACCTTCAGCGGCAGTATCGTCAGTATTAATGCCACCCATTTCTCTGGCAGAAAACTTGCCAGGAAGTGTAATTTTTTCCAGGGAAAATGGGTTTACGACCGTTCGTATCCTCTCTACTCCAACTGCCCCTTCGTAGATAGCCAATTCAACTGCCACGGTCGTCCTGATAAATCTTACCTCAAGTACAGATGGCAGCCCTTCTCCTGCAACATTCCCAGGTATATATTTATACGTATACAAAAAGTTAAAGCATTACTGATTCATTACTTAAAAGCTTACAATGTTATATAAGAAAACGGTGCAGGTTTAATGGGCTGTATTTCCTGGAGAAATGGAGAGGGAAGAAGATCATGTTTGTGGGCGACTCACTGAGTTTGAACCAGTGGCAATCCTTAACCTGTATGATTCACTCATGGGTTCCCAAGTCTAAGTATTCGCTCATCAGAGCAAACGGTCTGGCTTCAGTTACATTTGAGGTAGATTAATCAATTTAATTTACTTTTCTCTCTTAATGGCGCTGTTTGGTGCTTAATAATCTTCCTGTCTCTCGCTTTTTTAAGCATTAAAATTATAAATAATGATTGTACTTAACAGTGCATGCACGTCCTGTCCCTTTCTTCATAGCTTATTTTTTTTTTAATAAATTTCTGATGAGATGGGAATTGGGAAAGCGCTTTTATTGTTTGAATTTAATTACTTCTTTAAATTCCAAACCAGTTTCTCTGCTTTCAATAAATTTCGTTCCAGTTGGTCTTCTTGTTAATTTGCTTTGCTCCTTCCACGAGTGAGCTAGAGATGGACCTTGATCTTGGGGTATGGTGTGGAGTTAAAAAGCATTAAAAATAGAGCGTGATTGGTGGTGAAGCCTTTCATGTTTGCCGGTGACATGTCAGGTTTTTATTTCTTATTTCTTTATGTGTTTTGGTACGTGATAATAAATAATACGGGTTCTTGAAATTTAAACTGAGAAATTTTAGTTTAGTGTTATTGCCTGCTTCTTGTAAGCGTGGCAAATCTAGTACACTACCTGGCAATGGAATACTGAAATTCTATATTTCAAAATCCTCAGGAAAAAAAATATTTAAAAATAATGATAATATGAAATATTTTAATTATTATTTTGGTATGAGTGGCAACTGGCAAGTCTTATGAAAGCACTAATCATCAGCTCAATTATGACTTTGTTTTAATTATTTAGTTAAAAAAAAGTATGCATTAATTGGATCCAACTGTGATACTCGCAAGTCTAATCTTACAATTGGAGGATAAACACTCCTAAACTAGCAATTCATTATTTAATGTCTCCGTTAGTCAACCATGGGCCTCAGTTGCCATTTTAGACTAGAGTCCAGGCAGGGTAGAGGGGGCCGAACATGGATGCCATACATTGTCGTAAGGTTACACTTAAGTACTATGGTTTCGGTCATTCTCTGAAACTGGGTTTGAAATTGATCTTTCTATTTCCTTTTCTTGTTAGATATCTGTGATGTGACCAATTGACAAATTGAAATTTCGTGATAATCCTTGCTAAATTTTGGCTTTTCTTACGAGCAGGATCATGGAGTGAAGATAATGCTATTTCAAACACCATATCTAGTAGACCTCGTCAAAGAACCAGCGGGCAGAGTTTTAAAGCTTGACTCAATAAGGAGTGGCGAATCATGGAAAGGAATGGACATGCTCATCTTCAACACTTGGCATTGGTGGACGCACACCGGAAGATACCAGCCGTACATTTAATCTTATTCCTCCTCGTTGCATCGGTGTCATTTAATTGCCGGGTAAAATTTTCCCTAGCTAATGGAGTAAACCATGCATATTTATTGCAGGTTTGATTATATACAAGAGGGAAACAAATTGTACAAAGATATGAACCGTCTGGTCGCATTTTACAAGGGGCTAAACACTTGGGCTAGATGGATCAACCTCAACGTTAGTCCTGCCAAGACCAAGGTCTTTTTCCAGGGAATTTCTCCCACCCATTACGAGTAAGTACGGATAAATTCAGTCACTTGTCGATTTGAATGTGTATTTACGGGATTCCGTAATTCTAAAAACAGGGGCAGGGAGTGGAACGAGCCATCAAAATCATGTTCGGGACAGACACAGCCATACTTCGGTTTAAGATATCCAGCAGGGATGCCAATGTCCTGGGTGGTCGTGAACAAAGTACTCAGTAGGATTAAGAAACCAGTGTATTTACTCGACATTACCCAGCTTTCGCAGTGTCGAAAGGATGCACACCCGTCAGCATATGGCACCCACAGCAATGATTGCAGCCACTGGTGTCTTCCTGGTTTGCCAGATACCTGGAACCAGCTTCTATATGCAGCTTTGTTTGGTTGAATTCAGCTTAATTAGGAGAAGCAGCAAAAGAAAACCATTGTTTTCCAGATCTCCTGGAAATTTCTTACGATTATTATTCTTGTGAAAGTGGAATAAGAGGGATGATGCTTCCGTTGTACATTTAGATTATTTATTAGGTCAGAAAGTTGCCCTGAATTGAAGAAAATCCCTCAAAATTGAAAAGCTCATGAGTTGTTATTCTTGCAATTAATGCTTAATTGCTCAGCACTTCTTTTCTCATTCTGCTCTCACTTGGAGTCCTGCGCACTTCTTAGATATATTGTTTTAGGTCTACTTCAATGTGTGAGTGCACTTAGAAACAAATACGAGTTGATTCAGCAATATCCTTTAACGTTTTCTGACCATCAATTTGGTAACCCAAATGATGTCTGGAGGCAGTACTTTCGTTGACTAGGGCATACGTCCTTGCTTCCCAGAAACTGCAAAGTGTCACGGGGCTCAGTTAAAGGACACATGGCCTGGTCTACTGCTTACTAATGTTTGGCCCTTCAATGTTTTTCAGTATGCAGTGGTAAACGTGTGCACATGAAACATGCTAACAGCTGAGTCATCGCTTTAGTTCCAACATCATAAAACGTGGCTTCGGCTTAGTCAACACATGTCTAACGCCATGCACACACGTCCAATTTCTCAAACCGCCCTAGCTTGTTTTAATACCCTCTTCTCTTGCTCAATTCCATCAGATAAGAAACCAAAAAGAAATATCATAGGCAAAAAGGGGGAGCTCTTTTGTGAAACGAAATCAAGAATCAACAAATGGCTTCTGATGAAGTTCGTAGAGAGAACACAACCATTGAGCGAGAAGTTATCGGAGAGAAAGACAAAGTCCCGAAAATGACAACTCACTTCGAGTCTCTGACTGAGAAAGCGAAGGATTCAGGTATTACTGGTGGCAAAGAAACTCCCCGTGAGAGCGGAAAAGATTGGTCAGATGACAGCAGATGGAGGAGTGGCAATACTGTTGGTGAAGTAGGCGCACCAGGAAAAGCCAGAGAATCCCATGAGTTGGGCACTCATGAATTTGAGTCTCTTTCTGATAAAGTGAAAGATAGAGATGAGGAGCATGCAAAGGATAAAGAGAGAGAGTCGTATGCGGATAAAGCAAGGAGTGCAAATATGGTAGGTGACAAAGAGGCGGAAGCTAGAAAAGCAAAACAAGAACATGAAGAGAAGACAAGAGGGCCTCATAGTGTGGGGAAATTCGAAGTCAGCGATGAAGAAGGCAGGAGTTCTAGTGAAGCTAAAGGGAAAATGGCAGGCCATGAGAAGAAATTAGGAAGGAGCAAAGGAATGCAACAAACAGAAGAGAGCCACGAGGAGAAGGAAAGAGGCAGAGAAATGCAAGGCACAGAAGAGGGTCGTGAAAAGCAAGAACTTCCTTCTCTCGAACAAATTTCCCAACTCAGAGGGAAGGCTCAGCAGAAATCAATGGAGGCTATAAGGGCCGCGGAGGAGCTGTATAACCAGACGAAAGAAGAGCCCAGATATAAACTTGGTGGTGTAACTGAATATGCTGCAGAAAAGGGCGCACAAGCGAAGGACACCGTGCTTCAGGGTGCTCAACAGGCTTCACAGTACGTTGCAGAGAAAGGCAACCAGGCCAAAGGCATGGCACTTGAAAAGGGTCATCAAGGTTATGAAGCTGCCACAGATACTCTTTACAACGCCAAGGACTACACCGTGCCGAAAGCTGAACAAGCCAAAGACTACGCACTTGAAAAAGCAGCCGAGGCAAAAGAAGCGGCGGTTGATACTACCAAGAAGGCTGCAAGTTACACCGAGGAGAAAGCTATGGCCACAAAAGAGAGTGGTAAAGGAGCTGCTGGATATGCGGGGAAAGTGGCTGAGGAAGTGAAGGACAAGACAGTAGTGGCAGGCTGGAGCACTGCGCATTATACGACTGAAAAAGCTGTGGAAGGAACAGCCGCAGTTGCGGAGGTGGCACAGTCTTCCACTGAGAAAGTTGTAGAGGGGACAAAGGCAGCGGTGAGGGCGGTTGAAGGAGCGGCTGAGTATGCTGGTCATAAGGCTGTAGAGATCGTGTCGAAACCACTGGGTGCTGCTAAGCAAGCCGCTGCGGCAACTGGTGAGAGCATGAAGGACTATACTGCTAGGAAGAAGGAAGAGGCACAGAGAGAACTAGAGGCTAAGAGAGCTGAAAGACAGGTATTTTTGCCTTTACGTAATGTTTACTCGTAGTGCTTATAAAACAATTGTCCACCTTTCTAATCACTGTATATATATTGTTGTCATGTAATTTCACCCATTCTAGCAGAGGTAAATGTGTCTTATTGTGCTAAGAAAATTACTTAGTTTATACAGACGATCAAGTTATTATTGAATCTTCTTATAGTTTATGATCAAGTTGTTAGGCAAGTATCATGGCTATCCTAAACTGTGAGATGAACTTCGTTACATTCATCGATAGGAAACAATCTGTTCTGTTTACTAGTTTTGAGTCTGACATTATTGTATTTTTCCTGTTTGAGGACACTGAGAGAGGTTACCCAGGAGGAGGAGAACGAGGCGAGCAACAATCTCTCCCAACAAAAATGCAAGAAAAGGTGGAATATATCGCCAGACCAATTACAGGCACCGTCCAGGACACTTTCCAAGGTGCTTCAGAACAAGGAAAACAAAAAAAAGAGACCACAGAATACAGAGGAGAGGAAAGCCAGGGAGGTGGCGTACTACAGGCCATTGGCGAAACCGTAGTTGAAATTGCCCAAACGACGAAAGATCTTGTTATTGGAGAGGGCGAAACAGGGAAGGAGATAGTTAGTTCTCGCTCAAGTCAAGTTGGGGAAGGCAAACAAGGAGAGACTGAACATAAACAGTAGATTGCAATTGGAACGGCGTATGGCAGGCGAGGAGACATGTCTAAAATACAAATTTGGGCATTCACAAATGAAGAAACGTTGCATGGTTTTCTTGTGATACCGATGTTGATGTGCATAAGTGGTGTGTATATTTAGTTATGTTTGTGTTCCTGAGAGATGAATAAGCTGATATACCAAATCAGTATTGTGTCTTCCGGGTCTTTTATTTTCAATTTTGAAAGCATGTCGTGATTCGTTTTGACATTTGATTGGGAGAAAATTTTGACAATTTGTTAATTTCTTTCGAGTCTCAAGAGAAGTAAAAATTATTTTCTGAATTTTGCTGATCGCACCGAAGCATATTGTTTTCTTAGTGTTGCTGCGGTTGATTCTACCTTCAGTCAGTGCAGTTTCTGGTGACTATTATTTGACTTATAATTCCAGATGTCTTGCTTATCGAATTTCATGTGATCTACCGGCACTAATGAGGTCGGTCTACCCAGTTTAGTAACACATTTTTAATCTGAATGTTTGGTAAGTTGAGGGTAAGCGAGAGTTAGGAATGCAACAGAGTACCTTGTGTAGCTAAGAGTTTGTTGTTTGGTGGGCTGGATTCCCAATCCAGATGTAAATTCTTATTCATCAAGCACTAGATTAGGTTTCTGTTGCTTAGCCTATAAATTGATTGTCGTTGGGTTCTCCCAAAAAGAGTTTCAGGGACTACCTACAACAATCAGTTTGTAGTGTTAGCAAGAATCCCAGAAACATTTTTGTTTTCGAGCAAATAATGGGAAGCATAGCCAAAAGACGGAGGTTTCTTAGCGGCCAAGATAATTGGATAAACATGTTGGATACTGTAGATAATGACCTTCACCGCTACATCATTCACTAAGGCGAAATGGCTCAGGCAGCCTATGACGCGTTCGATGCCCAAAGGGCGTCAAAATATGCAGGGAATAGTCAATACTCAAAAGAAAATCCTCTTCTATGAAGCCAATTCTTTCGAGAACAAAGCCACTGAGTTCTCTTACGCAACTTCTCAGGTTCCAGTTTCTAGTGCATTTATTCTCAAGTAGTACCAGAGAGGCTTGACACAAGGGGAATCAAACTGGTTGGGATGCGTAGCTGTAGATACCGATGAGGTAAAGGCTATGTTGGGTAAGAAGGGATAAACACTCATTACATGGCGAGGAACAATCCAGGCGTACGAATAACGATTTTGATTTTCCGTTGGTGCCAGATTCAAGATTATTCAGAAGGGTGTTGCCAAAGTTCAAAGTGGTTGACTCTCCCATTATACTTCAAGCGATGCCCGATCATCTTATCGCAAAACTAGTGCTAGACAGCAGGTGTATTGGAATTTATTTTCTTTTAACAGCATTGGTTTTGTTATGAAATAACTTAATCAGAAGCACATGATTAAGCATACCATAATGCAAGATATTTGCAAACCACAATGAATTTATATTCTGATACCAGGTTCTATATGAGGTGAAGAAGCAACTAGTGGAAGAATTTAAAACGAGGAAATATGCATAACAGTAACTGGTCACAGCTTAGGTGCAGCGCTTGGAACTGTCAATGCAGCTGACATAATTGTTCTGTTTCTGCCTTTTGTTTTGCCAGTCCGCATGTTGGAGATGGCACATTCAAGGGGATGTTGCTTTTTCTGAGGAAGCTCTTCATATTTCACGTGGTCGTAATGCTCCTGATCTAATACTTAATTTTCCGTAAATGGGATATTCTGATGTTGAAGAGAGAGCTTGAGATCAATACCCGAGACATCAGGAGTTGGCATTCCTTAGAAGTATATTCCATTGAGTAGCAGGAACTCAAGGGATAATTGGAGGGTTTCGTGTGGAAATTAAACAGAACACTGCGTTGATGAACAAGAAGTTAGATGGTCCGAAGGATAAGTATTTGGTGCCGGATTCTTGGTGGTGTATGAAGAACAAGGGGATGGTTCAAAAGGATGACGGCTTTTGGAAGTTGGAAGATCACGGGAAAGATGAAGACCGGCTTTGAATAACAGAAAACTTGCATAGCTTGTGAAAATAAGAGGATTTAGACCTTTCTAAATTAAATTACTTCAATCGAATTGGACAAGCCAGAAAATTTAATATTATAATAAAACAAGTACTTTCCTTTGCGCACAACTTTAAGAGCTGGAAGGCTGCTTATCACACAGATCCAAACTCGACGTAAAATTACAAAAATGTGTAAGAATGGTAAGGATGTGTTTGTAACTGATGCAATGTGGTTCCATTTTGGAAGTAGAATAGTTTGAGTATTTGATAAATACCCAAATTACTAAACAATGTTTAAGAACTATTCACCCACTTACATGTGGCAAGAGTGATCCTAGTTTGAAGAGCAAGTAGTGAATTAAGAGTCACAGCATTTCAATCTCAAATATGTCCTAAGACTAGAGGATTCAAGATATTAAATTAGGGAATGATGCTAAGGAAATTAACAAGATGTTATAACAGAGCCAGTAAGTTTCCAGTCCTACTATAAAATTGTCGACAAGTTTCCGCTGGAAATTGTTGAGCTTGGAACAATTTTACATGCAAAAGAGCCAATCCAACCTTTCTGGAATTTGATGCACTAGTCAACATTCAGAGTAACAGATTCCCCATTTCAGTCAAATAAAACAGGATCAATCAGATAGAGCCGGGGTATGAATACGATCGGGCAATTCACAGTGAACAAGAAAATCTAACAGGGGACATACAAGGGTGATAGTTTACAACAATTATTACCTTAATTTACCGAAATACTCAATGATTCTCCAAGAAGTACATCAAAGAGTGAATAAAAAAAAGGAGCTTTACATTGCAACCAAGAAAGCAGTGGAAACAAAAACACAGCAGAACAAGGACTGTAATTAGAAATCAAATTAACAAGGGATCTGTGAAGTGAACCATTCCATGACATGGATTGGAGCCTTAATCAACTCCAGAGCACATTCCACAACTATGGTCAAGCACAAACAACAAGGGCATATGCAAGTCAACAACAGTCTGCACAATTACCAATATTCACATGAAAAACATCAATTAGATTCTAACCCAAGACTGCAGAAAATTACAGAAAGTTCGGCCATGACAAGGTCCAATGTTGATGTTGTGACAAGAAAATGACAATTGACCCCAGAAAATAAAAGACATATCTACGTCCCATTTCCTACAAGTAAAGAAATTTAAGAGAACCAGAAGAACAAAATGCATTCAAATTGTAAAAATAAAATTCTTGATGAGATATACTCCAAAAAAAAAAAAGAATTAGAGTTACCCAGAAGTTGTCTCACACACACAGTTTTGGGGACAAACTCCAGCAGAAAAGCAAGAGAGAGTAGAAACCCAGAACATTAAAGTACAATTCAATTGTAAAGAGAGAACCTTTGATACAAAGACATTGTATATGCCAGAAACTATCATACACGGAGTCTACGGACAAATTCAAGACACCCAAGCAAGAGACGTTAATGACATACACTCCTAAAAGAAACCAAATCAAAAGAAGTCTATATGAAATCAATAATATGATTGAGAGAGCAAGTTAACTGACCCGACGATCCAAACTACGACACCGACGATGGAGATGAGTAGAGAGAGAAACGCAAAGGGAAGGCCCAATAGAAAGCCCAACGGCCGACAATCACTGTCTCCACAGCACATGATTCTAAACGTTTTTCTTTCTCTCAGCTTTCTCGAAGAGTTAATTCTGTCACTAAAATGTGTAGTTATGATATTCTGTGTTAAATATATATATATATATATATATTGTTGTTCCCTTACCGTGGGTATCGCTTAGGAAATGGAGCGAACTGCTAAGTATGCTAGTATTGTTAAAGAGAGAGAGAGAGAGAGACGTTCACTTGCTTTTGTACTAACGACGAGAATGAAATTATGCGGTGCTTGAAACGAATTCGGATAAAGTACACATAGCCAAAAGCTTCCGAAAAAGCAAAGTAGTAATACGTTGCTTTGAATTCTTATCCGCCTTTTGTTTATTTTCCTTGCTTTTTTTACAAGCATTTTAAACTATTTTTTGTGCACCGATATTGAGATAGACATAAGAATGCTTGGATTGCAGATAGGTCAGATAGGCTGTCAGTGGATAATAAATTCTCTGTGGGGTGGTTGGAAATGAACACGTAAGGTGCTTGCCCTTGGAATTGGAGATGCTTCAATTATCTGCATGTACTTTCATTGTTGGGAGGACATGTATGCCGCTGCCGCCGCCGCCCGCATGCCCATGCCAGCGCAGTGGCGGGGGCGGCGGGATCATTTGTCGTGGAAATCAAATTAAAAAGGAAATCTTTCCAGCGAACCATTCCAAGACACGAATGGTGGCTTTAATCAAATCCACGCCTAATTCCAGGATTGTGGCGAAGAACCAACATGAAGGGCATATGAAATTCACTCACCTTTCCCACTCTATCCGATGCACGAATAAAAATTAAAGAATTTGATTTTTAAGAGAGTAGCAGGTAGCTATTATATTATACAGTGCGTTTGCCTGTCGTTCTGCAATTCTCTTTCGTTAATACGTAACTGGCCTTCTTATCTACCATGATTCGTCTACCATTGTTACTCTTCAATTATTTAGAATCAAACAATTCCAGCATATATTCGGTTGGCCGCGTGAGAATTGACCACCCTTTAAAGTTCTGCAACGATTCACCGTCACCCTGGAATACGACTGCCTCTTCCACATTTCACATATATATTTCAGCAAAAATTCAGTACCAACAGAAGGCTTGGTATTGCATAAATTGTTCGGATTATGCAAACTGTTTTACTGTACACAAAGTGCTGCACTACATCTAACTACAGTAACAAAGTTAACTCTGAAAGAAGCTGTGAATCCCTGGGAAGTTCAAATGCGACAAGAGTCAATTCAGCAAGACAAGTTTATCTGTATAATCTTATTTCTCTGCATTTTTATAAAGCATAACCTCGGAGTTCTATTCAAACTCTGAGTGTCCACTTTAATTATTTTATTATTATTATTCTTATTATTATATTTTTTTTATTTTTTTAAAATGCAAGCTAGCAAACTTACAATTTTATAAAAATATTTTGTAAAATTAAATTAAAATATTTTGGTATTGGCTCAAAAATATTATTTTTTTTATATTATATATATATATATATATATCTTAAAGTTAGATTTTTTTTTTTAAAAAAAAAAATTAGTAGAGTTTTTAGAGTAGTGGGCTAAAGACTAAATTGGCCTTAGCAATTGACCAAAAACCAGCTGGTCATGTGCCCGTTCTTTTGCTATTCCTGTCAAGTCCTTAGATCTTTCAAAGAAATTTGTGTTTAATTAATAATTATACCATGGATCAGGAGGAGGAGTCCAGCTCTCAGCAGAGATATGAGAAGAACTTTGGCTGGCCATGTGCATATCTCTGTATGAAGAACGAAGGTTTTCTGCCATTTGAAGGTTCAATTACATTAGGGATTTCTCTGTTCCTGAGAAATCTGTCTCTAGACGTCCAAATAGCCCATAGAAATTATACAACAAAAGCTCAAACTCAGCTTTAGAAAGTAATTTTGCCATAGTTTTCAACATAAAAAGATCAAGAAAACTCTTATTCTTATTATTAGCGGAGGAACATCTTGCAAGTGTTTATAGATCACTCACAAGAATCATTACAACTTCAGTCATTGCCATTGACAATGATCCTAGCTCCAAGAAATGCATAAACAATGGAGCTTTATTGACATTACATACAACCAAGGAAAGGAAATTAAAGCAGTGGAAATAAAAATACAGCTGATTCTGAGTAAGGACTAGAAATCAAATTAAAAAGGGATAGCTGAAAGGAGCCGTTTGATTCCAAGAATAGGGAGTGCGACCATAAACTCCAGAACCATTGCCACGCCTAAGAACAAGTTCATACAACAAGAACATATGGAATCTTCGAACAGAAACCTGCAGTGCACAATTACGAATCAGATTCTTACACAAATTTGCAGAAAATTAAAAATTACAGCAACTTTGCCCATGACCAGATGCCGTATATGTCAATGACACATACTCCTAGATGCCCAGAAGATGAAAATGACAAATAAATATCGTATAACAATAGTGAGGGAGAAGGTAAACTGACCCGAACCAAGCAAAGAAAATGGCAAGCAACTTAATGAGTTTAATGAGCAAAACAAAAGGAATGCTAAGTAGATATGCCACTGGCTTTTCAGCAAAATATACACGGGCCATGATTTTCAATCTGTTGCTGCTCTCTCTGCTCTCCAACGATTATATGAATATGGAGAGTACCAGTTCAGCCATGATATAAATATAATGTGTTTGCCGTTATTCTTCAGTGGTACTTTGCTTTGCCTCCTTATCAACCTCTGTTGCTTCTCCTTGCGGTTTCCACAGGAAATTTTAAGTGCTTTTTTACATTCCAAATTAAGCCATGCTTACCATTTAATAGCGCTTACGATAACTCAAAACGCAGTGTTATTCCTCTGCCCACTTGAGAATTGACAACTGTTGTGAGTTTTATATTTTACTTTTGACATTGTTGAAGCAACGCAGCCAACGCGCAGGACACGTAAATAAAAGAGAATACAGAAAGAATAAAATTTGAAAGGAGGCAAGTGACACTTATCGTGTGGATCAATCGTTAAGGTTTTTATGTTTTAACAACCCAACTTAGACCCGGTTTGAATTCAGATATCTCAAGAACAAACGTGTCTGAATGAGCAAAATTATTAAGAATTCACGTTAAAATTACAACAGTAGGAGGGTTAAAATCGTGACAACAGGGGATAATTGGCATTTTTGAAATTTTAAGAAGGCAATTACCCATACTTCAGGGGAGTAATTGATAGTTTCCCACTCGTAATTCATTCAACCAACACATGCCATGTATGAAATCACAAAACTAAAGTACTACACATTTCACATATTTCAGCTAATCTCCCCCGGTGAATCACCAGAATTTGTATGTGTATGTTTCAGAAGCACATAAGCTGGAAAAGCAGCAAAGAGATGAGGTGCCAGAAGAGTCTTGGACTCGTCTGGCATCTAAAATTGCCAAGGAACTGCATTGGCAAGACAAAGTATCCACCTTTATCACTATCTTCACTTCTCAACATTTTTATAAGGTAGGTAACGAAAATACTTGATTTGTGACTTGATTGTACCAATAAGCATCACCTTGGAGTCCTATTCAAACTCGAGTTCTCGCACTCCATGGAGACGATCGAAGTAAGCCTGTCATATACCTGTAACAAAAGTTAGTTGTTTAGAACGTGTTTTGCCTTAAAAAAGAGTTTCTGTAAGTCGCATAGGAAGTGTTACATCACAGATCACGTACGACTGAAAGCTTGCTATTTGCATCCTGTTTCCAATTCTTTTCCAGTTTATTTGTAGACGATGGATCATACCTAGACAGAAGTACGACGATAAATTTGTCAGAAAGAACTATATATGCTCTGGCAGATTAAAATCATAGCACGTTTAGTTCTGCAGCCAAGCAAACAAGTTATGGAATGTAGATCTAGTATCAAGATTCCAACATTTCAGCCCAAATTCCCTCTAGATTCTTGAACCCCTAATACACAATTTCCTCACCAATTTCGAGGAATGCCAGCTTCATCCCGAGCTGAATAATTGAAGGGTCCTTTCAACTCCACTTCATACTCTTTCAACAGGTCTGCATAAATAATTATCCATAAACAGGATTAATGTTTTGTGTGCCCTGTATAAATCTAATATCACCAGTTTAAGTCACTAATAAGAGTTGATAAACCTTTAAAGGTGGGGCAAGGAGCACGATCCATTTTCTGACAGACTGAGAGAAACCAGTAGACACCAACAGCCACATGTGCGACTTCCTCGTCTGCAATTCTCGCAACAATGTTAGATGTCCTGTGATCCCCAAAGCCGATCAATTTTTGCACTAACCGTGGCCCAGCATCAAGTCCTCTAGCCTCCTAAATCCAGAATGAAAGTAAACAATAAGTATTTACCATACAAAAATTACAATATAATAACCAAATGTTTAAAAACCCATAACTACTGTATCAAGCTTTAGTTGTATAATTGTAATATGAGTACTAAGTGCCGCTCGAAAATATTAGGATTGAGGCAAATGCTGTGGTAATTTATTGAACTAATTCTGCAGATGGCAAGATGAAAAGTTCTTTTGCTTCCATTTTCTGGATGCTGGTCATGCTTTGAGAAGGGAATGTCTCTCAATAGTAGCCATCCATCCCTATTTGCAACCTTATCCCTTTTTTGTAGTACATAGGTAAGCTCAGTGAGCAGAAGCCTCCATCCAGAAATTGGCAACAGATTGAACTGAGTGCCATATAGCTATAATTGTACACACATCTTTATGCCATCCAGTTCCTGGAAGGATGAATCACCATATCCAACACATCTCCATTCCCACCAATCAGCTGAAATTATACAAGGCCCATAGATGCATAGAAATGGGAATGAGTTCCACCCATATTTGTGCTCCTCTGTTTACCCAAAGAGTCCACAACCCATAAGCTGATCCAGGGACCAACACAAGTTTAAGTTCTTTGCTCAGGGTAGAGTAGAGAGCTCCAAGGAACAGCTTACAGCCTCTTTCTTTTCTCCCATCCTTTTAGCCACATGATAAGATTTTTAGCTCGCAGCAAAAAATATCCTGAGTTTCTAGCTTCCCTTAAACCAGTCTAGAAACCTCTCAATTATTGTTTATATAGCAATATAGCATAGAATATATATATATATATATATATATATAGATATATGTCAATTTTCGAGAATTAACGAAAAATCTAACAGAATGAAGATCTCTCAAAGGCCTATTGTGCAATGGAGTGGAGAGCACTTGCAAGCGGCAACTCATATGAATATCTTAAAGGTTTATTTGTAGAATTGATCTAAGTTGATGCAATGCTACAAGCAAGAGGAGTTTTTTGTAAAATGAATACTATTCACTCTTGATCACCTGAGAAGCACTTCATGAACCATACATATACAAAAATAAAAATTCATCATATATATTTACCTATAAAAGAACATAAGATACTCTAATTTTATGAATTTAGTTTATATTTGAAAGAGAGTGGCGTTTGGCAAATCAAATGCAGTTTAAGAGAGACAAAGAATAAATACAAGACACATGCAGAGAAATTGGAGAAGTTGATTAACTGCTCACTTTTGCATGCACATGTGTAGGACAGTTTCTCGTATAAACCTTCTGAAAACCTTTTCGCCTCACAAGCAAGTGCATTTTCAACAGCACATCCACCAGATACTCCAACAGTGAAAACAATATTCTCACAGGTAAAAAGGTCTACTTTGTTCAATATGTATGAACTTTAACAACCGTGATTTTCTATTTTGGGTAGCTAGACCTCAGAGATGAAAGTAAGTGAGAAAATGCAGGTGATGCATATTAGCAGTTTACACCACCATATACCTAAAAGCAAAAGATTACCTGGACCAAGGGTATCACTGCCAATCGGGCAGCAACATTGTCAGATGATTTTTCACATTGATTCCAAAGCACATTATGAGCAGGCATATCTCCATATCTGATCACAAAGAAAATTTCAAATATGGTCAATCTCATTAACAAGAACCAATTACAATAACTAAATTAACAACAACACTCTCACTTGAAACCAAGTTCAGCAAGTCGCTGCGAGCACCAAGCAAAATGGCGACTCTCATCGTCCGCAACATGAGCAAAATCAGAAAAGAACTCGTCTCCAAGAATGTCAGCAAAGGGTGAAAACCGAACAACGGTATCCCATGCCAAATCAATAGCGTTTAGCTCCACATGAGCTAGATTATGAAGCATGTAAGCATTAAGAGGCAAGGCTGAGTTCTTGGGAGCTGGAATTTCCTTTGGAGAAACCTGAAGTTATGAATTTAAGATACGTTAATAAGTAGAAAAATTGAAAATTGATCATAACGTTCAAAGAATACAACCAACCAACCAATTGGGGCTTTGCTGGGCGAGCAGGTCGAGGAGGCGGGACGCAGACCCCAGTAGGCAGATTGTGATTGCGCCACTTAGAGAAAGCCAAATGGGAAAGCTTGGATTTTGAGAGAGGGTCACTTGTGGAGAGAACAAGAGCACCAAGCTCTGCAAGAGAGGAAAAAGAGTCGATTTCAGTAGTATCACTATCAGCAGATATGTGCGATGAGGGTTGCAGAGGTTCTGGCCCATTGGGTCCCCAAAATCGGTTCTCGTTAAGCGGACTGTCCCGCCATTTTTGAAGACCGGACCAGGTTGAGTATTGCAAAGAAGAAGAAGAAGAAGAACAAGAAGAAGAAGAATAGGTGGTCTTAGCGTTAAAGCACCGGGGATGGAGGGATGATGAGAAGTAGGCATGTTTTAGCGTCGAGGAGAGCATGGCTTTTAGTTTGAGTATGAACATCTGCTTCGGAACCCTTGAGGGAACAGTTTGCTGTGCTGGCCCTTTTTCAATCGTTCTCTGTTGTCGCGGTGCCAAGTTTCTGTAAATATTACTAAACTTGGGCGTAATTCATCGCTACAAGTTCAGGCATACGATTATTTTCATTTGTTCTGTTATTCCTTTACACCCCAATTTATCGATTAATCATTTCATATATATCCCGAAGGATTTAAAAATAAAATCGCACACAAATCAACATAGGTACATTTTGATGCATATATTAACTACAACTTCCAATTCCATGGCCATGAAACTGTTAGGAAGACCAGCTTACCCTGATTTAGTCCCCTGAGCACTAGGATCATGGGTACACTCGGTCACCACAAAGCATAATTACACCAAAAAAAAAAAAAAAACTTGTAACTCATGGACCAAGCTCTTTCCATACACGGGCGAAAAATTCTTTAGAAGGTGAACCATCCCATATCTGCAATAAGCTTACCCGCCATTAGCTCATAACAATATCTCCATCTCTGGAGACATAACAATCAATAAGGGGCAGAATGTTAATATAAAGACCATAACGACAAAACGACCAGCCGACAACCAAAATGAAAGAAACAGAAATCCACAAAGCCCTGCAGAAAAATCATGATTTTAACTTCATTAACTTGAATTAAAGGCTATCTTTTGTATAACACCAAAGAATTCTGAATCTGCTGGGGAAACTAAAGAGAAACTAAGACTAGTAGCAGTAGTTAGCAATGTACACATGCTACGCAAACAAACCAACTGTATCTAATCATGAAAAAGGCCTACTAGTATTATACAAATTTGAGACAGGACAGATAAGCCACGCCTGAACGCTGAAAACCTGGGTCTGAAAATGGCAAGAAACAGACCCCAATATGAAGTGGTCAAATGTCGTCAGTAACTTTTCCATTGAACACCAAATGCAGATTTGTAATCTAATCATAACTAACAGCTTCCGCCCAGCTAACAGAAAATTATCCTACGCTAAAGACTGGAATCTGCCATTACAAAGGAAGAACCAAAAGAGTAAGATCAAGATTATCAATCAGTGATAAAGCAATGTCTAAATAAAATATCTTAACTAATGTGATTGTCAAGCACAAAGTCATAACAAGTGTGGCAGATAACAACAAAAAATACTGAATTCTGAAGACTTCTATGCCACAGAAAATATCATTTACAAATATACTGGAAAATTAAACAAAATGTTTCCATTGAACAATTAAAGTCATCAAAAGCATGATATCTATTATATTGAAGTCTAAAAGCAGCATCAAGATGAAATCTCTAGTACCCGAAATAAAAAATATATATATATTAGGAGAGCAGTGCAAGCATATCCAACTCATTGGTGGCAACATAATAAGTTAACAAACTACCAAAACGTAGCAAGAAGAAATAAATCGTCAAATCCATTAAAGAAATGTGATGCCCACACAATTAAGCAAACAGTAAGAAGGTTCAAGATTTCAGAAAATATAAGAACATGGAATCATTTTTATAAAATAAGAGGAAAAAACACTTCAGAACAACAACACGCAAAGTTTGTGATATCTAATACCATGATACAACTTGTCTCATGAACACACCACAAATACCACCCAATTATTTCAGCACAAGAAGTGGTATCTTTAGTACTCAATTCATTCTACTGTGCTCTCTCAGAGTCCTCCCAATTATTTGTTAATCATTCAATTTTTTGTAATCACTTTATATCCTTGGAAAAGTATAGTACGCCACTATAAATTGGCAAATCAAAATGGATAAATTTAGGTGGACTGAATATGGATTAAAATTGATTCCAAACCAAACAAACCAAGAATAAATATATACAACATAAAAGGTAAAAATAAAGACGTGGCAAGCTAAAAAATCAAATATGGTAAAACAGGTATGCAAACACAAGAAAATACATGGAAGGGCTCCCCATGATAGTCCACCATCACCCACACCGTCCATGCATATAGAAATGACAATCACCATATGATAACCAATTCTTACCATATTATATACTTTATTCCATCAAAGCCACTTTCATCAAATTGAAAGAATAAGAACTCCTAAAGCATAAGTACAATTTTCTAGGTAATGGTACCAAACAGCCAAACACAAATAATTTAATTTAGATTTCTCAGCAACTCTTTTGGAGCTCAAAATGAGGAATGATTCTTAATAAATAAGGGGAACATTCCTTACGACACCAAAACTTCTAACTGAAAGTGCTAAAAAATACATCTAATCTACCCTCAGTCACAATACAAATGATTAAAAGAAAATGGTAGAACTCAATTTCCAATAAGTATGAAAACCCCAAAGAAGTTGGGTTACATGGTAAATTTCCAAATATGAAGACTACTGTTATCTAACAACTTACAACACAGCCCCATGCCATAACTAAACACTTGTTTTGGGAAACAACAATATTGGCAGTTATCCATCTAACAGTACCCCAAGCAAACAATGAGCAGGCTGGTTTACATTACAATTGTTCAATATCAGTGATCAAGAGATATTCTTCATCACTACCATTCACTGCCATCATAAACCACTTACTTAAAATAATGAAAGCTTGCTATCAGAAATTCTATATGCAAGTCATACTAGAAGATACATTGATGAATATATGAGAAACAAATTTAGAAAGACATAATGCATTTACTATAACATGTGTCACCATGGATACATTTTTATATCATGGACACTAAAAAGCTTAATCAACAAGTTCAAGGGAAAAATAAACTCAGTTCATAAGAGAAGGCAGGGAGCTAAGATCTAACCTTAATATAGAATATGTCACGTCCTTGGTGAATTTCCCCCATCAGATCCAGACGAGGTAGTTTCACTGTCAGAGTCTGTAACAAACAGGTAAGATGGGGAAAAAAATAGAACTTCAACAAAACATTCAGTTTACTACTACTTTGTATGGGTAGCGAAGTTAAATACATCACAGTACCACTTGAAGACGATCCAGAATCGCTGCTAGAGCTGCTTGAACTACTAGACCTACTTCCAATATCCACCTGTTTGCCTGCCTGAACCGGCAATGATGAGGAGGCATTCTTTTCATCTACAAGCAGAAGGTTAAAAATAAATGATCAAATTTCAATTTAACAATTCAATCAAAAAGGCATAAACTGAAATTCATCATTACTCACAACCCAAATTACCTGTTCTGGTTTCTTTTGTCACCTCCTCAACAACTGGCGCTGGGGCCTGCAAGAAAGGACGGTAATCATGAATTTAGAAACTCGATTCCCACTGAAAGGAACAGAAAGCAGTTATAAAATTCAAGCCTTTACCTGCCGCAGGACATTCTGCTCTGCTACTGCTCTAGCTTGAACAGCAAGCTCAGCCTTTCTCTTATTCTTGCTCAAACTCTTCTTATAGTTGGTGACAAACCTATCAAGCTCCCACAGAGTCTCAGCATCAACACTATCAATGTCCACCTCAATTTCATCATCATGTTGGAAGAGTGATGAATTCCTTTTCTTTATAATCTGTACAATGTTGTCCAACTTCTCTGAAGGTAAACTCTGTAGGTTTGTGCTAAGCTTCTGCTTCTCCTCGTACGTCATGTCCCTTTTATGTGGATCCTTTGCCTTGGGCTTCTTTGGAGCAGGGGTCCTACCAGAAGGAGTAGTACTAATGGGTTTTGGTCTTGGATCCACAGGATGTGTCATCGATTCTGATCTATCCAAAATCCTTCTCATATCAAGTGGAGGCGGTGGCAGTGGATGAGCCTTCCTTGATGTGGGTGTATGAAAACCCACCTCATAGTCTGCACCAATCCTCATCTCATGATTATAGTCCGACTCTATAACCACCCACTTGTCCTCAAATATCTTCAATAATTGCTCTGCCATTACATGAACATCTTGCCCTTTTGGGTTATATGTCATAGCATTGTGAAAGGTAAGTCTCACATCCTCAGCAAATTCCTTAGGCGATTTGTACCAATTCTTGTTCAGCCTTGACTTTACAGTCCCCAAATCCATTGGATGCTTAATAATGGTAAAGTAATCGTGCAAACTAAGAGCCTTCACATCAACAGGA
>CP135559.1:11561036-11769843 GCA_032401905.1 Swietenia macrophylla | reverse complement strand
TATATATATATATATATATATATATATATATATATACATACATACATACGTGCACAGAGAGAGTGGATGTCAAATGGGTCTACATGGTGTGGCTTGTTTTGTGTTGGTGACTTGATGCCAATATATATCTATTTACTTTTAGAAATGATTTTAATTGATACGACGATATTGCCTTAATATTATTAAGATAGTAGGATGATTTATAAAATAAAAAAATATATTTAATTAATAATAAATAAAAAAATTAATAAAAAATTTTATAAATTTATTTTATAATATTAATTAAATAATATAATTTTTTATTAATTTTTTTTAATTTACTACTAATTAATAAATTAAATGAATCATTCCGTCCTATAGAACATTTTTCTATGGACAGCCAATGTTTAATCTATGGACAGCATGAGCTGTCCAATTCATTAAATTCTCTCCAGGGTAACGATATTCCCTAGGACTCTTCAAACTATTAGAAGGACTTTGGATCAATCCTCCAATTATCATTATAATTAAGTCGTTAATTAGATGTAATAAGTGTGAGTCTAGTCTAGTCAGTCTTTACCGCTTCTGATGTTGGAAAGGTTGTTCGCTAATGCAGCCTTTCTGATCTTGAAATGTTTCCTCCTGAGGTTTCGAAAGGACAGCCATTTTACGGTTTGGATGCTTTCAAGCAAGCAGATTGCCTCCACTCAAATTAGTTTTGAATGATGTCAACTACTTTAATTTAGTTTGCATTTGTTTGTGTTAGGTTTTTCACGGCTCCCAAACAAAGGCTGGCCTAGTTGGGTTTTTCACTCCTGTATATGCTAATTCAGATGACTGTGCAAAAGAGATCAGGGATTGAGAGAGTACTTGAGGCTGGGTTTTAACCATGAATCACGATGCATATGCACCCATGCACAACTGTTTGAAGACTGAGGGATCAATGGATTCTCCGCTAGGTGAGCGATGGCTGTTAAAACGGTTCGAAAAGAAGAATTATCACTGTCTGTCTGGCTGAGATCTGTACACAACACAAGTTAATTTACAAAGTGACTTCCTTTTCACCAAGGGTTTTCACTTTCTGCTGAGATACTCCCTGCTGATTTTGCTAATAATGCTTGTGTGCTGCCCGAAGATCAGTAGCAATCCAAGTGTTGTCTCGCACTCGTTGAAATAGCAAATATTACTCCACACCTATCATAAACAAACTACACAAAAATAATAATAACAATAATAAAAAATCGATACTCCCCGAGCAATAAGAAGAAGTTCCTTTCTAATCTCTGAAGCAGGAGCTTTATTCAATCCTGCGAAGAAACGGGTATGCAGGATGGAACCCTATGTTGACTGAGAATTCAGTAACCTTGTTATCTTCTATAAATATATGAAAATACATGAAGTGATATCCTTTTAGCAGAGGCAAATATTGCAAACAGGGATAGCACATCTACCAGCATATTCCTATCTGCTTATTATTTTGCCTGCATAAACCAATTGCTAAGTATCTAATATTTTTCTAACAGCTACCCAACCAAAGGAATGATCAATCCATGTTTGCCTAGGCTAGGAATTCCCCCAAACGGGTTTAACTACACCAAGAAACGCTCTCCGACTCCAAGTTCTCCTTTATTACACACACTCGTAACTCTAGTTTTACAGTTCTAGTGGGATTATCCAATCAAATCAAATTACGTATTGGATTTTTTTTTTTTAATTTCATAGTCTGATTTAATTGTAACCTAACGATCATCATATATTAAGGCTTAAGGGGACTGAATTGCAAGATAAATATCTATCCTGGGGATGGTAATCACGTACATTCAATCTAGACTCGTAGCCAGATGGACTTGAAGTTTAATTTTGAGTAGATAGATGACCAAGAATGTATATTAATATAAAGTAGATGATTTAACAAGAAGATATGTTGACAAATAAATAGCCAGTAAAGTGACGATGAGAAATAATACCACACGAACTATATCCGTACCAATTGTATGGTTCAATATTGGATAATGGTCGTGATTCATCATCCATTCTTTCCGATCCATATTATTTACCCCTTGACTTGGTTTAAGAAACATTAGTACAAAATTATATAAAATTGAGGCAAAGGAAAGGAACATTGTTCTATCGCAGTTTTGAAGGATCAAATATCCAAAGTGCATCATTAGTGAATTTTAAATCCATCCCATTTTAGGTCAATCGTGGAGAGTCTTGTTTTACCAAATAACAACACAGTTCATTATCCAAAGCAAGTCAGTCAACAACACTTTCAGCGCACGTTAATCAAATTTTTGGAGTAAGTGATTTATTTAATAAAAGGGTATCAAGATCTGATAATTAAACCTAATTTTGTACAAACAGTTAGTCAAATGATGCAATGCATCCGCCTCCAGGGACCCTTAAGAGTAAGATAATCTATTATCCCAAGCATCAAACTGATTACAAACTTATTAATCAGCAAAGTGGTGGGTACAGTTTACGTATTCAGTCTTTTTGCATTTTCGCCGCACTCAACACAATTAATTAATATTTGCACTAAATTAATCACAACTTTAAAAGAAGGTGGGGAATCAAAGCTTTTTAGAGATTATACATGCATTGCATTTGCATCCTCCCGCATTTTTCGTGTATTGTGACCATATTTTTTTAATTAGGGTTTTTAGGTACTCGTAAAGCACTATGATTAATAATAATATAATGGATTCATAGACAGATTCCAGAATCATGTTTCGATGGTTTCATTGGTTAAAATTGCTGCATGTGTTGGAGAAGTGATCAATTGAAAAGTAGTTGCTTTATATACTCGATGGAATTGCACTACAGGAAATGATACGAAAGTTTAACAACATATGTGATTAGTGATGACAAAAACTAAATCTAGAGAAAATATTTATTGGTTATAGCATGAACATCATTTAATTATATTTTGTTGCACAAAGAATCCAAAATTAATGAAATGTATACCATCCGAATCCCATCCTCACGACTTAGCAATGTTTCCTTCTCTTAAATCGATATCCCCAGCTGCTCTTCTCTTCCGAGGATTAGATGTTGAAACTGAACCTGATGAAGCCAATAAGAGAACATGATAATTCTTCTTTTAAAGGTTTTCTTCAAAGATGCCGCAGCGGCTGCAACTGGATTGGTTTGACTTGCAGAGATTAATGGAAAAAGAGGGATATTTTCTTTGTTGTTCTCCTTCACCATTTTTGGTTGGTTGAGTGTGAAGATGGATTGAAGAGAGTGAGGACTGATGAGCTACCCATTCGTAATGGTGTTTGATTTGCATATAAGTTTTAATCTTTTCCTCTTGAAGTTTAAATTTTTGTTAGAAACTCAAATCTGGGGTTTGGGTTCGGCTCCAAAACCCAATGGGCTTTGGTTTACCTTGTATTCGGAATGCACCCACATATCAATAAGCAAATCCACCCTCTGATAGTGCATGTCAATGGCAGATTCGGACATTACTTCAAAGTGATCAACTCCAGCTTAATAACAAGTAATTTTTGTATGTGATAAAGAAATTTCAAGTGGAGGCAACTTGCGGATGACAAAAGTTTTCGGCCAGCGAGTACGAATGTGATGTGGAATGGTTGTCTCTTCTAGCCATTATTCGATACAGCTTAGGATAAGAGACGAGATAGCGAGAACGAGAATGTTAGAAGTAAAGAATGGAGTGACTTGCACATAACTTTCATTTTCAGGACTCCAAATAAATAAAAATAAAAATTAAAGGTTGGGAGATATTCACTTAAGGATAATCGGCTAAGCAGTGACCTCATTAGTTGTTGGCCCAAATTCACCTATTTTCACAGGTGGGCCAAGATGCTGACATTGATGTGCTCAATTTCTTCGTCTTTTCTGCCAAAAAAGTTTGGGAGTGTCCAATTGTCTTATGCCACATCAATTCTACTATCTATCGTGAAGACGACAGTCCATTTGAAACCAATGAGTTTTATTTTATATGAATTGTTAGTTATATTGTGGTGATAAGGTGAAAATTATGAGTAATTAGGCTGTGAATAATATTGACTTTTCCAGCTTACATGGCTTTAGTTTTTGTGCTTTTGCTTTCTATCTTAACTTTAATCTGCGAAGTTGTAATCAAAGCATGAATTTTACCTTAGCACGCTCAGCTAAGGGTGGAATTTGGCCAAAAAGAAAACTGGTCGAGGTTATATTCTGAAAGACTTTTGTTACAAAAAGAAAGAAGGAAAAGAAGAAGAGAATGTCGTAAAGCAAATGGAAACAGATAAAGGATGCAACCATTTTCATGGCTGAGAAGCTTGAAAGTGATGACTCCTCTTCTCCACTTGCCAAAGTCACAGTCACCCAGTAAATGAAAGATAGTACACTGGACCCACCAACACCAATAATATGATTATCAGAATGATCCAAGCTCCCCACCGAAGATCTTCTCAACTGTGTATGTTATTTCTCATGCTGCGTCATATGAGTGTCACCATGTATATATTGTTCATCAATTATTCCTATGGCTTTCCCACCATTTGCTGTCCAAATTAAACCGATTGTATAATACTTGATTGAATTTGAGGGTCCAAAACCAGAAGAGTATGTTTAAATTCGATATTTGTTCACAGCCTTTAGATTCTTCATGAATATTAATGGCAACAAGACTTCCCTCGTAAGAACAAGAATGCCTTTTTTCCGATCATTCAAGCACTTGCCATTTGTGATGCAAGTTCTGTATAAGACTGAGCTAATAACAACAACCTTTTAATAGCTATATTTACTGTCTTCTTCTTCTCAGTCGCCCTTGATATTGGAGAAATTGGTTGCGTGCATGTACAGTAAATATATGAAAAGTTGTTGTCAATTTCTTACCAAGTTGGACATCGTTTTTGATAATTGGTTCTTCCACAACCCCATTCCATGCGCATGCAATCAACACACTTTGATATTGATTGTGACAACATATATACTGTGTTGAATATGAATTAGCAATATCTTCGTGCTCTTTCTAGTTGGTTCTCGCCCAGAAGGTAAAAGTTAAAAGCAGAATGCAAAATGTTTCTCTCAAATCTCTAGCAGATATTCCTACAGAAATATTATCTGGAATTATAAGTGACACACAGGAAGCTTTTTATCAATCCAATATCTTCAGAATATATATAATACCAGTGAAGTTTAATTTGCTGCTTGTCGATCAACTGATTTGGTGTGAGATACCACTTAATTGTTTGTTTGTTCAGTTTGTTTTCAAATTGAGTTTTAATTTGCCAAGGATTAACGTTACATGTTCTTATAGATGTAGATATAAGATAAGTATGCTTAATGATGGTGGTGAAAATAAGACAAATGGGGAAGTGGTAGCTGGCATTCTTGAACGAACAGTGTAATATCATTATAGCTAAAGAATTACTCGAACTGAGGCTGTGAAATATGAAAGAAAGGCACATGCATGCTATAAGACAAGACGATAACTACAAAAACAGCAATAACAACTTGGCAGTAAGTAACAGGATGTCGTAAATTGCATGTTTCAGATCGGACCAATCTCTATAATTTATATATCATCTCTCCGTCAGTAGTGTAAGAAATTAACATACGCATGACAGGCAGAGAAAGAGAAATTCAGAATATCAGTTGGAACATTAACATCATCGTCATATATATCGTCTTGGATCTCGAGCATTGATATGTGGTTTTCACGTTTTTAACAGAGATGAAAGCAGCTGTTCACATCTTCAGGGTCCCGCTGCTATTGTCCTTTTCTTTGACTACAACAGACTAATAAACTATGCTAGTTAAGCTGCTCTCTGTTGCTGCTTTATCCCCTTCCTTCTTTTCATGCCCTTGCTAGCTTCCGTTTTTCATTTTTATTGATAATGCAACGTCAAAACGAAAACACAGAAATGGGAAACAAAACCAAAGCGTTATCCGGCAGCTGCTTCATTGTCCAGTTTGCAACTTCAAACATTCTAGTGTTGTCGTTCTTACTATTGTATTTGGCAACAATTAAACGGAATTAATTGTTAATGATCATCGCATATGTATAGATCGAAATTTACATGAATATCGAGTAAGATTGTTCTGCAATTAACTAAAACTACGTCAAAAGCAAGGCAGGCTGCAAAGTGTGGTCCCACTTAAAGCAACCAAAATTATATACCATTAAAAAGGCTGAAGAAATTAATGTTCTTCATTTTCTTTTTCTTTTTAGTAAATAAAATATGCTCTTGTTTTGTTCCATTATTCTTTCAAACCCTGAAGTATGCTCTGCGGGACCATGGATTTCGTATCTTAAGTTCGAAGAAAATAAACTTGGAAAACGAGAGATGCGTGAAGTTCTACGTTTTATGAGATTTATCGTTGGAAGCAGAAAACAGGAAAGGCTAAACAGATTAAAAGCAGGATCAAGATAGCTTAAAGGATTGAACTTGCCATTTGAATCCCTTTCCTTTTCAATCCTAACCTAAATTGAGCTGTACGTGTCTGCAATCCGACGCAAAAAGGCCATGGGTACTGGACATATGTTGAAATTAAATGATCATTTATTAGTGACCAAATGGATTCAGCTAAAAAAATCAAAAGAGGAATGAAAATTGGTTGAACCTCTTTAATGAAATGTCAAAGATTCCACAAATTAGTTACTTCCTCTTCAATAATGTCATTACAACATCTATAATTGCTGCACTCTAAGATTATATAGCCTTTGATTTATGTAATTTACCAAAAAGTTGTACATTTATGATGGGATAAGGGTAGCACCTCTTAGGTAGGTTTGAGTCCTGCCTAACTTTTTTGGCCACTCCAAGTACCAAATGAAGTGAGATTAGGCCAACTTTTTTGAGTACAAACCCTAGCGTCTATTGTAAAGATGATTCTTCTTTTGAAAACTAAAGTCACTATGGAAATTACAATCCCTTATATGACATTATTAAAACACATATAATTATTACTTTTGATAACTTACATTATAATTATTGTGAATGTGATCTAAATTTTAAACTAATTATATTAAACAAAAAATTAGTTAAGTTAGGTGAAAGTGTTAGTTGGACATTTAATTCAAATAGTTAAATCTCTTAATTTTTTAAGTGAAAATTATTAAAGATTATTTGTGATAATTGTCATTTATAACTAGTTTGCTTTTGATAGAATAAAGAAAAATTTTTCTCTTCAAATTCATCATCTTCTTCCTTATTTTTCTTCCATCTTCGAATTTTGAATTTGCTTGATAATTTTTTTTTAATTGTTCGGCAACTTCTTTAAGTTTCATTTTGATTGTTTCTTGGTGGTTAGATGTTAGTTTACAACAATTATATTTACCAAATGCAATGTCATAACATTTAATTACATTATTCAACATTAGCTAATATTAATACGATGTATGTTAACGAAATTTCTTGAGATAAAAACAAAATAATATATTGCGGGATGTGACAAATATGCTTCATGATGTTATCACATGAATGGAAAGCTTATGGTATCAAATCAAAATCACTCTTAGTTAGGTAACCGTGAGTATCATTCATAATCTTTTTTTATTTATCCATTTATTTAATTATTGTACCTCTTGTTTATTTCACTTTATAGGGTAAACATTTGCCAATGCATTGACATTATTAAATACAAGTAAAAGATATCTGCTGGTTCATCTTTACTTAAAATTCTTTCTTCCTCACTAAATAACGAAAGAGAAATTGTTAAATACTGGTTATATACACGTGTCTTAACGTAATGACAAGGGCGGCTGATGATCATCCGAGCATTTTCAAAAGGAGCCGAAGAAAATGACAGTGGGCAAACTCTTTTCTGCAAAGAGAGAACGAGAGGGCACTCCCTTCCCTTCCCTTCAATTCTCTTACCTTCCCTGCAACGGCGAATCGTGGACGTTTTTAAAATCGGGAGCCCTCAGAATACTTTATTTTGTTGTCACTTTTCCTAACTTGGTGTGAGTAATCAAAGTGGAAGAGAGTTATGCAGTGCAGCTTATTATATATTATACATACATGCTTGCTTTGCTTTGCTTTGCTGCTACTTTGGAGGCAAATTATATTATTATTATTATTAACTCGTGGTGGACAGCCACAGGCCAGGCTTATTAAGGGAAATTATTGTGACCACTCGGTACTTGGAGAAATTTTCTAAAAGTCTATCGCTTGTGCTACTTTAATATATATATATATATATATATATATACAGATATATAGACAGACCTGTCTATGCCCTAATCTGGTGCACACTAAACACGCACCATGCAAATTAACAGCGTTGAAATCATTGTTTGCCATAGAATTCAAGGGATTATCTCCGCTTGAGCCTCACACTGTACAGTATAACCTACAATCAATGTAGCACCGAATTGTGATTATGACTATCTTTGTATGAGCGACGTTAAAAACAGGTTTAGGGTAATTGTGTTGCAATTGTAGACTTACCTACTCCATAGATAATTATTGGTACAATACTTTTTCTTTTGTTTTTTTTTTTTTTTCCTTTTCCTTTATCAGTGCAGAAAGGAAACCATTCTTTAATTTTGTCAACAGAGGCAGCACTCAGCAGCAGCTAGATGCAACAAGCCCCAGGCTAATAATAAACCTCTTCTAATATTGCAGAAGTGCTTTTCTTTTTTAGTGCCAATCCTTTTTTAATCTGTGGCATGTTTGACAGCTAATTGGTTCATATTTGTAAACGCAGAGGAGAGGAGCCCATCTCATCAGGAATTGGGATTTGATTATTGTTATTTTAAGCTTGTTTGTCGTTTTCTTTCAGTGAAACTACACATATCTAAATGAACAGTGGTAACTTCAAAGTGCAGAGGGGAAAGAAACCAGAGAAAATAAAAAAGTAAAAAATGAAAACAAAAGCTGTTAGATATGATTATCAAAGTCTTCAAAAGGAGTGGGTGGGAGAGTTGGCCATTTGGGTCATTTCCTTTTCAGTCATGATTCTAATCATAACTCATCACCAGCGACTCTCATTTAAGAATTAATTAAGGCTGAGAAAGAATTTATAATATTAAAAACTTACACTGGTATGGTAAAAAATTATAGCTCAACATTTGTTTATAAATTACAATTAAAATCACTGTTAGTCTCTGTCTATGTAGAACCCACAGAACAGGATACAAGATACCTTACACTTTCGTTTAAGTGATAAGAATTGGGTTTGTGAGATGACAAAAAATCTTTAATCTCTTCTCTGACTGAAGTCTGCTACCCTTTGCCCAAGCATCAACAGCTCTCGTTAGGGTAAGGCTTCCTTTTATATATATATATTTTTCATTCACCTCTATTCCTTCCTTGCGATACCGAATATACATTGCATTCATCTCCTATTCTTAAATTATTTATTCTATCTCTTCATGTCAAGGAAAAACTGTTCCTGCTTCTGATTTTTCCCATAGTCATTCAGTGTCAAAATTCAAGGTTTTTAGCTTTAGTAATTCTTGTTCTTCCATTTTTCCAGATACCAGGTAAAAAGTTGATGTTGTACTTTCCAGTTCTATTTCTGCAGCCTACATAAAGAAACCCACCATCTTGTTGCAATTATTTTTGTGGAGACAGAAATAGATGAGTTAGTGTCGGCTTTAATTTTATGAAAGATATATTTGATTTCTGAATTTGTTTGTATTTCCAGTGTGTGTGTTTCGGATTTTGTGGTGGTGTTGGGGTATGAAATCTGGAGAATGCAATGTCAGAGATTTTTTAGGATCAGCTGCAGTAACAGAAGTACCAGCTTTGTGATTACAGTTGCAGCTGAAGAACAGCAAGCAACGACAACAGCTAGAGTGAAAGGCCAAGCAAAGATTTCGAGTACTACAAGAAAACTGTAAGAAAGCAAAAACTTTTGGAAGAGCAAACTCTGAAGGTCTCGGAATCTGGATTTTCAGAGTAATCAACAGCATCCATAGAAGCTCGTCAGCAGCTAATACCACAAGAAACACAGCAACAAAATACAGGCACCAACAACGCATATTATCAACATCTTCAGTACACCATAAATTTCAACCAAACACAAGTACCAAACAACAAACAGTCTATAGACCAAACCACAGATTGCCCAAAATAAAGTATGGGAACGAAGAGCGCTGAAGGAGAAATAGTTCAAGTCCAAGGAGGCCATATTGTCCGATCCACGGGGCGAAAAGACCGCCATAGCAAAGTTTACACTTCAAAAGGTCCTAGAGATCGAAGGGTCCGGTTGTCAGCCCACACAGCAATTCAATTCTACGATGTTCAAGACCGTTTAGGCTATGACCGACCCAGCAAAGCTGTCGATTGGCTTATCAAGAAGGCAAAGTCTGCCATTGACAAGCTTGCTGAGCTACCACCGTGGCACCCAAATACTGGGAATAATGCTGCTATGGAATCTAACCCTAATGTAGGCTCAAGTGAAATGGCAACACAAGAGCAATCAGAGTCATCTGGCTATAGCTTTCAGATTCAAAGGCAAATGGTTGATAACACAAACAATGATTCATCATTCATATCGCCGCCTTTAGATAGTGATACTATAGCTGATACGATAAAATCTTTGTTCCCAACTAGCACCACTTCCTCATCTATCAACTTTCAGAACTACACAGCTGATATAATCACAAGAACTGCTCACCCAACTGATGATCTTGGCCTATCACTTCACTCTTTCCAGGACTCTGATCTACTTCATGGCCACCCGCGCGGAGATACTGGTCATACAGTTTCAACAGATCAGACCCTTTTCGCTGGCTCAGCTCCAGTGGGGTTTGACGCCAATTTTCAGCGAATGGTAGCGTGGAACAATGAAACAAACACTGAAAACAGAGCTGGTGGCTTTTTATTCAACTCATCATCGTTGTCACCACAAGCAGCATTATCATTTTCTCTGAGGGAACCCCTTCAGTCCACTTTCACGCAATCTGTTCGAGCTTGGAATGATATTCCTATTGGCTCCACCGAACACAATCATCACAAAGCAGATGAAATTCAACAAGCATCAGTTTTTGGTGGGCGGTTTTTGTCTGATGGATTGACTGGGTTTAGCATTCCCGCTAGAATTCATGGTGAAGATGAGCACAGTGATCGTAGGCCTTCCTCTTCTTCTCCCCATTTTCACCGCTGATACTTTCCCAAGGTACTACTCATAATGATGCTATCTGTGAAGAGTTTCTTGCTCCAAACCTTATGCTTTGCGACATAGAAGTAACTCAAGTTTCAAACAAAAAAAGCATTTCTTTTCATTCTGGGACAATTTCTTCCAAGAAAGAAAACGTGAATTTTCTCTCTGAGTACATGTTTTTTCGAGTTTGAGTCCTGTAGTGTCCCTTAAACCTCATGTTCAATTTCGACTTATTTCCCGAGTATGCAAGCGTGTTAAATTTTATTTGCTTGTGAACTTTCTCTTTTGTTACCCTTGTATGCCTTTGTTATCGTTGAAAAATCATTGCAGAAAAGAGTTGTTAATTTTAATGAAAAAACCAAAGGAGATTGGTCATTCACGTTTGCTTCCTAATTAAGAAGATCATCGGTCATTGTTTATATCCCAAAAATAGTTCATTGAACTGCCTACAAGTGGGCATAAGTAAAATGTTTCTTAAACCTTCAAGGGACTCTATTTATGCCTCTCAAATGTTGAAGTTAGTTGGTTCTATTTTGTTTCACAAATTCTAATACTTCTGGTTTCTCTACATGTACTGTGATAAATATGCTCCCAATCTTCGCATATCCATATCTGTAATATTTATCCATATGGTTGCAGAAGCTATGATAAGTATATTCGTGCCTTTTCTTTACCTACTGCGTCCAATTTTCTGCCAGCCAATATTTGCCTAAAAACCGCCAAACTCTGCTTCTGTAGCAGAGATATTGTTACTAATCAAACTAACCCAAGAGGCAAGAACAATCTATGAATAAAAAGGGCGTTCTGGATCTGAATACAGTGAGGAAACTTGGAACTTTCGTCAATGGACAATTTTTGTTTTGATTGTTGTTGATTGATTGTATTCAGAAACAGCCAAGGTTCTTTCCAGCAAGTTGTATGGTACAGATAAAAGTCTTAATCAGGCGAGCAATAACAATGACTAATTGCTGAAAGGGGATTGAATTAATTGTTTGCATTGAGAGAAGTTAATAGCTCAAATCAATGAAATCAATAAGAAAACATTTCTTGTATCATCGACGATGCTTTTCACCAGCCAATCCGAACGTTGTTCTGACAATTGCAAGCCGCATTTCAGTAGACGATTTGCTCAATTAATATTCAAGTTCCTTCTGAGTTGAGCACAGAATTCTTGAATTTCAATCCAACAACCAACTTTAAAAGCGCTTTTGGAAACTTTTAGTGCATGCATCGGGATACGAAGCAACAGCACCGAAATGGGGCAGTAGAAATTCAAGTTCGCTTTTGCTTTTGCTAGCTCATTGATAACATGTCCCTTATCCGGACACCATGCATTGTTACATTGTGATTGTACATCTTAGTTCTTATAATACTTTTTTGTCTCTGGTCGATCGAAGGAGATAATAATGCGTCCAATGAGACAAACCGTACACTGTAGTTTCTCGTGCTATCTGAACAACACCATAAATTCCACCACCACGCAACACCAACACCCCCCCCCCCCCCCCCTCCCCCTATGAGGTTGCCGATTTTAGAAGCAATCACCCCTGAAACAGAGGGAGTGAGAGACAGTTTCACAGGGCCTGGTGGAGACGACTCCTCGACAGATATGTTAAGTAAATGTAAAACAAAGCAAAGAAAAATCGGATGCTGTTAAATCAATTAGTCAACAAACAGTGAATCAAATCTCTCCCATCTTTATAATTCGCTGACTTCAACAAATTCCCGGCAATTTCTTGGTAGATGAATTCCTTTCCAAGTATGAAAGGATGAACCTGTTATAATCCAGAAACCATTGGACACTGCTCGCCAAGACTTGGGCTCCTTATTGGACTTGGAGACTTGTATAATTGGAAAAGCAGCTCGATTAAACATGAACAAAAATAAATAATAAAAATTCTAATTTTTAAATATATTTTTAGAAAGGGTAACGAGAATAATAATGAAATTGATTTATAAGTGGAACTAAGGGCTTGCTTTCCATTTGCAGAATGGTCAGAAAATGATTATGCATGCCATAATTATTCTAAACCCGTTGTCAACACCATTGCCATTATTTTCCAGACTAATTAATTCGAACTTTCACAACAACAACAACAACAACAACATGAATTTCATTATAAACGTTTTCAAAGTATTAATACATTGGCTAAACATCCAATGATAATTATAATTATAAAATTCAAGTTCCCTACTTATAAATATTTTTTAATTATAAATAGAATTTATTTATTTATATTAAATAGGTCTCTAATTCTCTCCCCCAAAAAAAAAAAATCACACTTGTATAATTTTACCTTTAAAATAATTAAAATTTGAAGGTTTTTTTTTAAATAAAAGAATTTTATTTTTAAGTTTAACTATAAATTTAGTTTGATTTAAAATTTTGTTATATTTGAAATCAAAAATTTAGTATTTGAATGAAATTATGTTCGACTTTTAAGTTTACAAACAATACTTTCTTAAAAAATTTGTCATTAGTATAAAAACAAGTAATATATATATCAAAAAGAGATTATTTTATACTAATTTTTCTCGATAAAAATTGTCAAATGATTACAATTTATTAACTCAAAATTCAAAAGTAATTTTATTCAAAAATTAAACTTTTGATTTTTAATATAAGAAATTTAGAACTCGAATTATGAACATAAATAAATTTAAAAATTAAATTATTTTTTATAAAAAAAAAAAAAAACTCAAAATTCAAAGACTTCAATATTATCACCCAATCAATCTCAAATCCTACGTCAATTTTCATTAATTTTTTGAAAAACAAAAGTGGGTCACATTTGTTAGAGAAAAATTCAATGGGTGTGGTGTTGTTACAGAGGATGGTAAAAGTTCAAAGTTGTAGACTTTAGAATAACTAGGCAAAAAGTCTCAAGTCTTGACTCGTAGCCACCACTACTAACTAGACAGCAAGCAATTATTCCATCCCATTATTTTCAAGTCAATGGAAAAACTCTACGTTGCATTCCCATTCCCATTTTCCCTTAATTCTCGGCCAATTGAAGTCTAGTATTGTTTTTCCTTGAAATTACTCTCAGTGTTTTGTTCATTATTCTAGGTTACACATTAAATGTTTATTGCACCTTCTTCTTGATTTTTGATTTTGAAATTGATACCTCCTCCTCATGAATCAATTCCTCCTTGAAGTTGAACAATTGGCTTTTGAAGTTCAACATGGAAATTGCTTTTCTTTGCACATGTATATGTATATGTATATATTATTGACTTTTACTATAATAATAATAATAATATTTGTTACGATGCAATAAATTTATAAAAAAATAAATTTAAAATATTAAAATCGGGTAATTAAATAAAATATAATATAATTTTTTTAAAAAATATTTTTTTTTTCAATTATGAAATAATTTATATTTTTATGTGTAAGTAAAATAATTTTTTATTATTTTTATTTTTATAAATTTATTACGTTCCGTTCTTTATATTATTTTAATCGGGAATGGACAATTTTTATTTATATTTTTGAGGAACATTATTATGTCAAAGGTGTGTGAGGACCGTCATCTAAATTATTTCAATTGGGGCACAACATGTATCACTACAATTTTCTTTGGTTTAATTAAAATCAAAAGTAAAATGAAAATAAAATTGAAGAAATGAAAATAAAAGGGGACGGAGAAGTCAACATTCAACAGTCAATACTTTTAATATATACGTAAAACATTGTGGCCATGGGAGAGTCTTTGGTTTTTGTATTTTCAAAGACACTCCGAAACCCAGTTGCCTACGCATTCACAAATTTCTCACTACAAATCAACTCTTCCTTCTCCATTTCTCTCTCCATCTCCCTCTCTCTCTCGTCTTAGAGACCAAAGCTTAACAGAGACGCTGCCGCACCGTCCACCATGGGTAAGGATGATGATCGCAAGCATGATCCAACAGATGGTTTCCCGCACAAAAACCCTTATGATCTTAACAGCAAGATCATGCTCGCTGCCATAGTTTCATTATCTTGCGTCGTAGTTCTAGTTATGATACTTCACATCTATGCAAGATGTGTTCTCAGGCGCCAAGCCAGACGCCGGGCGATCATTCGCAGTCTCAACCTGACCAACCATGTTCACTCGACGGAGCCACCGAAGACCGGACTCGATCCAGCCGTCATCGCCTTATTGCCTGTATTTGTTTTCAAACAAAGGGAAGCCGGTGGCCAGGACGATGAAGAAGCTGCGACAATTGAGTGCGCGGTTTGTTTAAGCAATCTTGAGAATGAAGAGATGGCTAGACTTTTACCAAATTGTAAGCATACTTTCCATGCAGAGTGCATAGACAAATGGTTGGGTTCTCATTCAACGTGTCCGATTTGCCGCACAGAGGCCGAGCCACGGCTGCAGCCCGAGCCCCGAGAGGGTCCAGCCAGTGTTGCACCCACTGCTCCACCGTTGGACCGTGTGAATTCTTCATTGGTTTGCACAGAAGGGACATCAAATTGCCATGGACCTGAACCTTCAGCCAAAGTTACAGGCTCCTCCAGCTCGAGACTGAGTTCTTTTAGAAGAATTCTCAGCAGAGAAAGATCATCAAGAAGACTTCATCCCTGTGACCAAGAGTATGAGATTGTTGATTTGGAGAGACAGTGATTATGGGTAAATTAAGGCACAAATTTACTAAAATTTTTATTTAATTACAGTACATAATACAGATGATGTACGACAGAAAAACACGGGCATTCCATTTCTGGGGCAAGGCTAGATGGTATACAAAAGGGTTATTGGGAAATTTTTGTATGAATTTCAAACTTTGGTTGAGTTTTTATGATTCATAAATTATACTGGTCTTGCTTAGTCCAGAGAGGACATTGGTGTTTGGTTACCCAAGTAGATTTAGATGATAATAATATTATAAGAGGCATATTAGGTACAATTAGAAACCACTCATGTGAAGAAAGCTTCATCAAGCCATATATTTATCGGACATTGACTTGGCAATCAATAGATTCCAGTTTCATTCTCTTCTTTCATTCATTCATTCATCATTTACAAAGTATTCAAACCTATTACAGTAGTTAATGGAAGCCTAACCAAGGTTGTGCCCCTTAATTAAGCACTTGAATATCGATTCAATTAAGAGCAGGTAAGTTCTTACTAGCTTTATTTATTTATTTATTTAAAAGCTTTGGATGTTACCCAAGAAAGAAAAAGAAAAGGTGAAGCAGAGATTTGTTTAAAAGATGCTTGGCATAAGACAAAAATAATCAAACAGCACCGAGAAAGCTCCAATATACAGCTAGCAAAGACCCAAGTATCTTCCCACCCAATTCACATTTTAAGTCATAAATACAGCTCACTTCTGGCTTTGCATACATTCATCGTTTATCACTTGAATCACAAGTCTTAACAAATCTTATCATAAAGATTTAACAGCAAGGTCTTACATGATGAAAAATATGCTACAAAATTTAAAAAACATGCTTCGTATGCTAAAGGTAAAGTTAGCTAATGAAACAGAAACCTTCAAGAAGCCTCCATTGTGTGTCAATGACTCCCAACATATTCAAGTTGGACTAAAAAATCTACCAGAGTGAGACATAACAACTTTCAGAGGAAACACAAGAAATAAAATCTGCTAGATTTTGCTGATTAACAATTGAAGATATCTAGTTTACTATGACAATATCAGAAAATATACAATAAAACAATTCTAATCGAATATAACAAGGGCTAATCCTAAATGCCTAAATGTATTTCTCAAGAAAAGGCCTTCGCCATTTTTTTTTCAGCAGTTTCACTGATATCATCTTATATAGAAAAAGAGCACTCTAATTTAATTGAATTGTCCGTGTCATGACAAACAACAAGTGTATGGTAATCAAGGGCCAAAACCATGTGTGAGCAAGCTGACTGCAACCACTCATATCTGCACTATCTGTCCCCATTCCCCCTGTTGTTGAATCTGAAATGTTCCCATTTTTCACGGACGAGCTGCATCATTCAATCCGCACATATCAATCAATGTAACAATTTAAATGTCAACTGTGAGGAAAAGGATGTTAAAAACGTATAATATGAAATAAAATTGCAAGTTCAATACACTTGGTTATTGAGGAATATGTATGTTTTATTAAATTATGTTGTTTGGAGAAGCTCATTGAGTGAAAACAAATCCCAAAAGTTCTGAGTTATACATCATGCAAACCTAGATATATAGTTAACAGACTGGTCACATGTATCTAAACATATAGCCATTATATACTCGGCAGCAATTTGATTAATAGAATAAAAAATCTGAATAGATTTTTATTTGTCCAGACTCTTAAAAACCATGCTAATTGCTAAGCAACCATTAATTACAAAAGCTTGAAATGATAGACAAGATCAACAATCCTATTTAAACTTTTAAGTAGGGCGCCAGGGTTCCTTTTCATTTTGAATATGAAGTGTAAGCCAGAGACAGCTCAATTGGAAGGAAGACGTTTCCTTGTTCTGTTTTGAGGGAAATCCTCGAAAACCATTCAAGAAAACAAATTTTCTTTACAGTTAACACAAAGCTGGTGCAAGTTTTTCAGTACCATTTCTGGGATCTAGTTTCACTCAACACCCAACAGAGTTTGAACCAGAACAGTTATAAATAAAGAATCAGAAATCAGTGTATGTCATTTCAAACCCATTACCTGGAGGGGAATTTGCAGCTACCATGACCTGAGATAAGCAAAAAGAAAAAAAAATCAACAACTATTCAAAAGGGGATCATAAAAAACTAGTTGGATAAACAAATCAAAAGCAATTTCATAGAAGGGCATATGATTTTCAGATCCAAAAACATAGATGTAAAACCGAAGCGTTTGTCACTCACTAGGGTTCAAAGAAGTGACAGCGGCATTGTTATCGAAATAGCAGCTATCATCAGTCAATCCATGCTTCAAGTAATAATCATTGAAAGCGTAAGAAGCCATCATTTGAACATCGCTCAGGTCATAACACCGCCCACCTTGCTGAATCGGCCTGCAGTCGGCACCTCCGGGCCCGCATGCCCAGTCCAGCGCCCCCTGAAGCGGCGCGTCCTCCGCGTTGTTCTTCGCCACGCACCACAACTCCCTCGCAACCACAACGCCGCCATTCTGGGCCTCAACAAGAAGTAAAAATGACGGAAAAATTATTGACAGGAGGAGATACAAAGCGAAGTGGGACAAAGACATTATTTTTTTCTTGAAAGATACAGAGAAGGTGATCGTGGTTCACTTTGAGGTTGCTGTTGCTATAAAGAGAAGTAGATGGTAACCGTCTAGATTAATTTCAGTTTCAATTTGGATTTTATTGGGGATTGATGCAAAATTGACCGTTGGAGTTTTGAGCGGCGAGAGAGATCTGGACCGGACTGGACAGTGGAAGGGAAGAAGAGTAGAGGGCTGTACCGCAACTGGGCTCGTGGGGGAACTATCGATACGTCTTGTCGTTTTTTATCAGTTACTTATCTGGCTCCAACTAAATTATTGGTCTACCTTGTCGGTTATTCTATTATTTTCAGGTGAGAAAGCAAATGTTCAATGTGATCCGAATAACTGTCATGTGAGCTGCAGGAAGCAACTTTTCTAAGTGTTGATGTGCAGGAGAAGGAACCATCGTCCACTCTTTCATTGTGTGGCAGAATGCTTAGACTCATTAAGCCATTTTCGAGATTCCTGTAGGAACTGTACTGTACATGGATCTTTTGATGTCTTTCATTAACATTTTCTTTTTCACACTGCACCTCTCGTTCCCCTACGCCCTAAAATCCTTGCCATGATCCATGGGCTTTAGCCTGCAAATTCAAATGTTTTGTTTTTGCTATTACAGTATTACCATATTATCTGTTTCTCTCGAACCTGCACAGAACCAAACCCGTGTTGTGACCGATCTAGTTAAATGTTTTCCTGACGTGGCAGGCATTAAGAGGTCATCGCTGTCAATGGGAGCCGAGCCGAGAGAAGACGCGAGAGAAACGACTCCTATGAGAAAATACTCTCCTTCAACCTCGGTTTCACCATATTAGCCATGGTTTCTCCCACTACCGATTCTTCTCAAATTCAGCAACCCAACACCACAGCGCACATGACCCAGAATGAAGAGTCGTTACAACCCCCATCATCGCCGAAACAACGAGCAGAAGAAAATCCACAACCACCCGAAACCCTAACACTAGAAATCCTGGTTCCCCGAAATTCAAACTCGCAACGAGATGTCCAACTTGAAGAAGATCAGAAACGACACGATGTAGAGATGCTTACCCCCATACCTCAACTAATTCCAGACCAACAGTTGTACCCCACCGTCGCTGCCTTCAATGTCACCTATTCTCGGCGCATCCCGAAACGCAAGAAATTAGCGCTACAAAAAAAACTCGCCGCGCTGGAAAAAAAGGCTATAGGGAAGCTCGAAATTCTCAAAAAAACCCTAAAACCTATCACTTTTACACCCATTAAAAAAACCCTAGATTTCTCTCGCCACGAACACCTATTAAAAAGGCTCGGGTTATGGGATTTTGTGCATCTGGAGTTGGATACAAACATTCGTATCGATCTCATTGCTCAACTTATCGCCACTTACAACCAAGGCTCGCGTTGCAGCTACGTAAACGGCTTGAGAATCGGCGTAAACCGTGCGGATTTGTCACGTGCGTTGAAATTACCGGGTAAGAAAGATAAGATTAATGTTTGCGTAAATGTGTCTGATGGGTCCGAGATTCCCGAGAAGGAATCGGAGGAGTCGATAAGGTTTATAGAGGAGATAGTGTCAAATTGGATGCTGTTACATGATGAAATGTGGATTCTTACTGACGAGGTGGTGAAAACGAGAACTATGATCAAAGAAGGGAACTTTGAGAAAGTAGATTTGTCTAGTTTGGTTTGGTATATGGTCGAGAAAGAATTGTTGGCTCCACGGTTGGAGCATTGTTATTATGCATCGCATATGCAGTGCTTGATTGAATGTCAAAGGAAGGAACTTTTGTTAACAGAAGAGGTAAAAGAGGAGGTGGAAGAGGACTGTGATGGTGATATGAAAATGTATGATAGGTTTGATGATATTAAAAGAAGTGAGTTGGAGGAGCATAAGATTGAATTGTGTCTTGGACAAGAAAGTATTGTTGATTCGAGAGGAAATATTGCGAATGATTTAAAAGGAAGTCTTGAGAATGAATTGAGAGAGAATGTTGAGAATGAATTGAAGGAGAATGTTGAGAATGATTTGACAGAGAATGTTGGGAATAATGTGAAAGAAAATGTTGAGAAAGAGGAAAAGGAGTTTGTTGGAAATGAGGATGTGACTGGTTTTGAAGATAATAAAAATGACCAGCAGTTGTTCTTTGATGAGAAAAAAATTGATTTTGAGGGGAATGAGGAGAATAAAAAGGAAGAAGAAGATGGGCAGTGGTTCTCTGATGGGAAAAACAACATGGATGAGAGTGAGCATCTTTTGAGGAGGTTTGCCCTGGATGAAATCAAGGGTATGGATTGTGTGGAGGAGGAAAAGACGGGCATGGATTTTGTGGAGGAGGAAAAGACAGGTATGGATTTTGTGGAGGAAAAGAAACAAGAAATTGGAGAGGAAGTAGAGGAAGAGGGAGGAGAACAAGAAGAAGAGGCAGAGGAGGAGGAGCAGGAGGAGGAGGGACAATTTAGTCCTTCGACAAGAGGTGTGACTTTAGAGATGGTAACCTCCGTGAATCGTATTCAAGGAATGGAAGCAGCCCAAGTTCCATTTAGATCCGAGGTACACATTTCTGATGATGATTTACCAGGGGATTTTCTTGCATCTAGGGTTGGTATTAATGCAATAAGTGGTTCATCATCACATTTTGTTCATCGGAATAAGAGAGAGATGGATCATGATAACGAGTTGTCCCATCACTCTCTTAATGGTGGTAATAAGCGGTTGAGGAGTGTAGGATCACGGGATAATGAGTCATCATCTGAGTATGATATGTGTATGGAGCAAATGCAACATTTGATGGGGAAGGGTAGGATGCTTTATGCAGCAAAAGAACAGGCTTGTGAGGAATCAAGTATGAATCAACAGATTTTACTTAATGAAGTGCAGAAACAGGATAACATGATTGAACTCTTGCATAAAGCTAAGTATGAGGTGGAACAAAAAAGGCAAGTGGAGGTTTATAGGCTTGAGCATGAGCTCGATGTGATGGAAAACCTACTTGATGGATATAAGAAGATTTTGAAGAAGACTCGCAAAGAATTTGCTGAGTATAGAGCTCGTTGTCCGCAGCTTGATGAGCCACTTTACAAGGATGTTTGTGGTGGTAAAGGTTTGGTACTGAGTGCTGTCGAATTGGAAAAGCAACAGTTGAAGCAAGAAGAAGAAATGAGAATGAATCGATTGTTGATTGAAAATAAATTTAAGGACTTTGAAGGAGGGTGGACTGCAAAATTTGAAGCACATAAAGATATGGTTCAGCTGATGTATAACAGGTTGCTTGATGTTGAAAATCAAATAAAACCTCTGAAGGAGTTGCTTGCAAAGCAAAAAGTTCCTGAAACTTCAGAATACACTCCAAGCGAGTTATCTGGTCAGTAAGTTTATGTTTTTCTGTTATTAATATGTTGATGAAGAAAAACTTCTTTTTTATTTGTATTTTGGCACAAATTTATCTATTTAGGTCTGTTGCATGTGTTGATATGTTAAGGCAGTGACAGAGACCTTGTTAGTAGACTACAATTACTGTTATTTGCAGTCTGATACAATTACACCAAAATGGAAATATATGAGGTTGTTGCCAAGAATTTGTTACTCCCACCTGCTATTATATACAAGCAATGCTACATGTAGGACTGTCCTGAGCTGTGCTGTATGTTTTAACATGTTTGATTATCCTTATATTAGTTTCACCACTGACTGTTCAGCTGCGCTGAATTCCCAATGAGTGAAGAGATAAGATAGTTGAATAGAATGAATTAAGACTGATTTTCAATTGTTTTTGAATTTTCATTGTTCAGCTGAGTAAAATCTTATCTCAATTAATTGGGCTTGGGCATAGCTGTTAGGGAACGAGGGATTCTATATTGTATTCTCGTATCTCCCACTATATTGTTAACCATCATGTGTTTTGCGGCTTTTCTGACCTGCTGCATTTAGCAATCCAGTTTGAAGTACAGCACATCACGCAGTGTACTGTACTTCAGTTTCAATTTTACAAATGGAACCGTATGGGGTAGAAACGAAGAAAACTGGTTTGACATTTGAAAGTTAGTTTTTTACTTCCTGCCTTGAATTCATTGTTTGTTAATGTTACTAAGCTCTTTTATACCAGTTTTGGTACATGGTTTCTGGATGGGAAAAGCAAGTGACTTCTTAAGAAATTTCTCTAAAAAGCAGAAGATCTAAGAAATGTCAGAATGTGCTATCAAATGAATGACCACTGCTCTTTAAGTTGCTTGTGTTGATAATATGTTGTAGATCACAGTAAACAAATCTCCTTTTTTGTTTTCAATTTCTGCAGCCTTCTGCATTGTATTTTGATTGGTGGCGTTTGGTAGACATGCAGCCTTTATACTATTCATGGCCCCGGCTTATTAATTGTTTTCCTCGTTTACAATCCTACGGAGCCACTCCCCCTGATTATGTTCGAAACAAAATTCTGCTCGTCAACGATGGGTTGCTTAACGGTGTTAGAGATATATGGACTTGACCAATGTTTCAATTTTAATTCGAACAGTATATTGCACGACAGAAAATCCTAGGATAATCCCATTGTTTTCTTCCATATTATTATTTATCAAAGAATTGATGATGCCTCGACGTTGCGAGCTGTAGGCAGTATAACGTGGGGCAGTCATCCTACAAATATAAACCAAATCTTAGGACAGATAATAAAACCAAATTTGTAAGTGTGTAAAATCCTTCTCTGGTTCTTGGTCGAGGCCCTGGCGACCCAAATATTGGGCCTGAGTGTGTTGAATTCGGCTTGTCCATCTGACGGGTTAACATTCATGAAGATTGATGGGCCATAGCGAACTGCGTGAGTGCTTCACCTTCAGGGAAGTTCTGACATTAAAATAAGCAAACCTCTGGACAGACGGGAAAACGGCGAAACACAACTTTCAGACACGAGTGTGGGTCGTGGTCAGAGTCACGGTCATTCCCCGGCTCCGTTGGTTTGAAGTTGCAAAACAACTACCAGCAGTGTAGTATAGAAATCCCTACGCCAATAACCAACATCGAATCTAACAAGAAGAAATCTGCGCAGAACATCGACGGAATCGTGGTCCAGATTTTCTTCCCATTTTTTAATTGCCCAGTTAAATAGAGAAGCAAGACATAAACAAGAATAGGGCTTCTATCGATCTCAAAGACTTTGAACCAGTCTTGGGTTGAGTCTTCGCACGTCGGTCCCATCGCCATCCTTTGCTGCTTAATATTCTAACCTACGTAGAACTGCTACGAGCCATTTGTACTTTTTTTTTTTTTTAAATCACTCTGCTCTGCAAATACTGGCTTTACAGGAAAAACAAGCTTGCAACACACCGAGCATTAAATGTAGACCACTGTAATTAATTTTCTTCTTCTTCCTCTTGTTTTAATATTAGTCAATATATAAGATTTTATGCATCTAATTCTCTACTATTCTTCATGGTTTTCTTTTAATTTGTTTGACCAAGTGACAGAACATTCAGGGTTACTGTTTAACAAAGTTCCCACTCTTTTCGTTCTTAGTAGCATTTAATTACGACAAGAAATTTTATAGGACGTCTGCTGGGAATGTAATAACTGAGTTCACTTGAATATCTAATAAAGAATAATTTAGTTGACTAATTAAAAAAAATGTTCCTTCTACTATCTTATTCAAGCTGAAATGGAATCATAGCGTTGAAGTCATTCCTTTTCGAATTAAGTGCAGATTAGTCTTTTTCTTAATCCCAAAAAAATAATGGAAGGTCGACTTGATATCTCTGTAAATTACCTTCAAATCCAAGTGAAATACAGCGATCTGCTTCTGTCGGTACAAAATGTCCTCTGATTTCCATTTTCTCTCGCTCTTCCTGATCATCCTCCTGTTGATTCCATCTAATGCAGATTATGATGCTCTTAACGAACAACAATATGAAGAGTTTAGTTTTGGTGTCATTGTGGATTATAATTCTCCCACTGGTAAAGAGGAAAAAGCTGCCGTTAAAATGGCCATGGAAGATCTTTTCCCTCGTGTCAGTCCCCGGCCAATTCTGCGTGCCAAAATCTCTCGTGCAGATCCTGTCCAAGCGGCCTTTTCAGGTGAGACTCCAGAGTTTCTCTATCTTTACCTGCATACGTTCAGCTTGAAGTACACAGGTAGGCTTCATATCTTTTTAAAACTTTTATCGAACAGATCACCTATTCAGGATTCAAGGTTAATTTTTCCGTAAAATCCAATATAGAATTTGCCTCCATGCATGAATTTCCATGTCCCATGCGGTGATTCTTTTCCATTTATAGGAAGATGTACACAGAGGAAACTTATATTTCATTAATTTGATTTAGTTTTACAAATAGATCGAACAGAGATAGCTTGAATAAACAAGCTTTGCACCATATATTTATCATTTGCTTAATTAGTAGTACAATACAAGATTAAACTGTAACTGGCTAGATTGAATTCGCTCCATGCAGCTTAGACTCTCGTCAAGAAACATCAAGCAAGAGTTATCGTGGGCTTGGGAACATGGCAAGAGGCGGCAGCGTAGCAGAATTTGCAGACAAAACAGAAGTACCTATTAATTTCTTTGGCAAATGACGTCCCATCTTGGGCGAGTTCACATTGGCCTTTTCTAGTTAGTGCAGCTCGCAACCAATTTGGTCAAATGAAGCTGTAGCTGCTATAATTCGCAGCTGGGAATGGAGAAAAGTGAATAACATCTATGAAGAAGGCATCAATTCAGCTGCCACAGCTAGTACTGTTCCATATCTGATTGACGCTCTTCGAGAAGTGAAATCAGATATTAATGAATTCCTGCCTCTCTCACCTTTTTCTCGGAATAATTCTCTGTCTAAAAAATTGAAGAATCTTAAAAAAGGGCCATGCAAGGTTTTCATTGTCCATACTTCTGGAACATTGGCCACAAAAAATTTTCAAGGAGGCAAATAAATTGAGAATGATGGAAAAGGATTTCGTGTGGATCACCACGAATTCCATTACAGATGTAGTTCATACCCTTAATGAATCGATCTTGGACTCAATGCAAGGTGTCTTGGGAGTTAAAAGCTACTTCGCTCAATCAGCGAAACAGTTCAAAGATTTTCGCTAAAGATTTCGTGCCAGGTTCCGTCGAGAATATCCCAAGGAAACATATCGGAAACCTGGGAACTTTGCTTTGCAGGCCTATGATGCCATGCGGGCCGTAGCTCTCGCACTGAAAGGGGATTCAGATCGGAAACACTTTCCAGACTCAGCTGATGGTGTGGCTCAGATGGGTAAAAAATTGCTAGATGGGATCTTGAAATGCAACTTTGAAGGTTTAACTGGCGCAATCAATTTCAAATAAGGAACGTTGGCTCCAACACACGATTGCTGCATAGTTAATCTATTTAACAAAATTAATGGAGAAATTGGGTACTGGACAGAGGGATTAAGTCTCTCATTGTGCGCTGTTGAGGGAAGCCCATACAGTGAGTCGATGAAAATTCTCGAACAAGTGCTTTGGCCGGGCCCCCCCTGGACAGATCCAAGCGGCATGGAAGCAGCCAAAAATGCACAAAAGCTGAAAACAGGAGTACCTCCTGGAAATTCGCACAAGGACCTTGTGAACGTGGAATATAATGGCGGTGAGGCAAATTTTTCTGGGTTTTGCATTGAAGTCTTCAGAAACATAGTCAAGATATTTCGATCAGATGATGCATATTACTTTGTTGCATTAAACGGCTCCTATAATTCTTTGGTTGAGAAAATTTCTCAACAGGTGCGAAATTTATTGGCTACTATATTTCCAGACAATTCAATCTAGTATATTTTCTGCAACAAATTTGGCAATTAACTTGCATATATGTTCATAGAATTTGGATGCCGTTGTTGGAGATACGGCTATAATTGCTAGTCGCAGCAGGTATGCAGAATTCTCACAACCTTACGCTGAGCAAGGAATCCAGATTGTGGAATATAACAGATCTAGGAGAGCATCAGGAGCTTGGTTGTTCATGAAACCATTCAGCACTTGGATGTGGGCTACCACAGGAGCCACTGTTTTGTATAATGGATTTGTTGTTTGGTTGATTGAGCGGAAACACAATCCAGAATTCACCAGAGGCACTAAATTGAACCAAGTTGGATACGTGGCTTCGTTAGCCTTCACTACTTGGTTCTCCATACATGGTAACTTCTACTTGTGGCATCATAGGGTACAATATACTACATATATCCTTTGCCCTTGCTGAAGAAAACTTTATTTGTTGTTTGTACAGGGGAGAAATTGCATAACAATCTGTCAAGAATGACAATGGTAGTGTGGTTATTTGTATCATTGATCATCACTCAAAGTTTTACTGCTAGTCTAACATCCTTGCTTAACCAACCACTTGAAGATATACCTACAATTGAGATGCCAAAAAGAACAGGAGAAATCGTTGGGTGTGATGCGGATTCCTTCGTCGCGGAGTATTTAGAGAAAAACTTGGGGTTTTGCCATGAAAATATTAGGAAAATACATACAGATGAGGGATACAATCAAGCACTTAGCAATGGAACAATAGCTGCCCCATTTCTTGAAGTTCCATATGTTAAGGTATTCCTTGCCAAACACTGCAATAAATTCAGAGAAGGGAAAATTACAGTTCCAGTTAGAGGCTTCGGATTTGTAAGTATATAGATGCCTCACTTAAAGTTCCAAGTTATTATGCTTTTTAATTTATTAGCCTCCCCCAGACCCCGAGGGCATTCACTTCGCCATTGCTACATCTAAAGCTTTTTTAAGCATGTTATGATAGAAATGAACTAACAGTAGTGTATAGTAACTTCAGCATTTATTTAGTTTCAATTATATATAATTCCTCAAGGAAGAACATGGGTTTGGTTTCCATTGAATAATTATAAGTTTCATGTTGATTTCAGGCTTTCCCAAGAAATTCTCTTATCTTCCTAATATCTCCGAAGCAGTTCATCTATTACCTGGAGAGGGAACATTGAAAGAACTCGAAGAATCTATGATCTCCACGTTCAACTGCTCAGCCTAAAACAGAATGAAACGGATCTTAGTCTTGGCACTACGTAGCTTCCAGGGTCTCTTTCTCATAACCGCAGGAACATCCACAATTGCTATAGTTCTCTTCGCTATCCGCAGCGTTTGCCAAAAAAAAAAGGATGTTCTTCGTATGTTAATGAACAAACCAACGCCAATGCAAATGAAAGCAAGCAATTGTTGAAATCCCATGTAGACGAAGACTCACTTGCCCGTAGCTATCAGCTATACGCTTGGCACAAGGAATATCAGTTTCACTGTTAGTCTGTTTTCAATTAGCAAGTGAATCTCTGTATGTATACGTACATACGTTTTGTATTTGCTTTTGTTCAGATACAAATTTGTACAATAGAAGTGCTTCTTTCTGTGAAATAACTGATTAACAAAAAAATTATGCATGTACAGATCATTGAGTAAATCTCTGTCTTTTAGTAATTTTTGTCCGAATTTAAACAAAATCATGGATTCTGAAAGCATTCATTAAATAAAAATCAATCCTAATAAGCTCTTGCAAGAATTTACAATTGGGAATAGATATTTACATTTTCTTCTCCACTTGTTTGAAATAATTTGACAAAATAAGAGTCATTACAAACCAAGAAAAGACACTGTAAAATGTTACGACAAATCTGACATAAACCACTTGCCTGAGCCTCGCAACCTTCCTTTCGTACATCCCAAAACAAACCCAGTGCCAGGAGTATCCTTTCCCTTCAGGATTAACTCACAGAAACAATTTATTCTTTTTTTTTTCTTACAGATATAATAATAATAATAATAATAATTTGACCTCATCCCTCCTAAATCAGTTACAAGCTAGCTAGCGAGAGCAAGACAAACCAGAATTTTTTTTTCACTTGCTTGAAATCACATGGGGCTCAGTAGCATTTCCTTTTCTTTCCTGGAATCCAACATGTAGCCTCCAGTGGTCCCAATTAACATGAACCAGAAATTGCATCATGCAAGTCAGTATACAGATGGCATCAGAGAGAGAGAAAGAACCACAGCCCACAAGCCAATTTTCCCATCCCGAATGTGGACTCCCTTCCCATTAAATTCCTTCGGGTTGGAAACCATGACCCAGAAATTAATGAATGTGTCAGATCAGTACACAAATTTACAGTATCACAATTATGCAATATTGCAAGCGAGTAGCTTGCTAATGCAATATTCATGCTTGGCTGTGATGATATTGATAATTTACAACTTGATTTCTTCTCTCAAAGTCCTTAATTAATCGTTATACAATTTGAAGAAACTGCAATGAGAGATTGGAGTCCATAAGGGATTCAAACATTGAGAAGCTGCTCTTTTTCCATAGGCACAGAGGCCTTGGCTTCAGCTGCTTGTACTGGTGAGGCTCCACCATTTTCCATCTTTTTCAGGTTCTGTTGGTGATACACTTGCCTCAGTCTCTCTATTTCTCTCTTCAGTGCTTCTTGATGAGCTGCAGTTTTTAACAATATTTAGCAACACATATTAAAATTATCCCTAGCAATTTCATAATTGTCTGACAAGTCACATGCTATTTCATATATTAGGTGTGCTTTACTTCTTTTTAGGTACGATTGAAATTATTAATCAGTCTTATTCTGCCAAAGTAATTGTATATATGAAAGTTAACGTTGCTTCATATATTCATGGGGAAACACCTAACAACTCTCTGTCAATTAAGAAAATTCAATGTGGTTGCACTCCCCTTCATGAGATTCCTAGCCAAAAATTAAATGGTCTTGAATTCAATGTAATTAGGAATATGAATGCAGTGGAATTAATATACACACGGCAATATCATACAATTAACAAGCTATAATACAGTGGAATTAGCTAAGCACACGCACCGTCTTTGAATATCTTGTCTTGAGCTAGTGCAGCGATTCTTTGCTTGAGAGCACTGTTGTCGACATTTAGAAGCAAACGTTGATGGTCCAGAAACGCAACGCGCGGCGACAACACCGAAACTTCAGCCTTCATTTAGCATCAAAATTGAGAAGAGTTAATTAATAAAATTAAGCACGCAGTCCAGTGCAAGAAGCGTGACTGTAGCCACGTTACAGAATTTTAAGACAAACAATTGCTTACTTGTAATGAAGTAACACTACGTTCAAGCTCCGATATGTATTGCAGCTTCCTCACTCGTGATCTTTGCGCAGATTGTCTATTCGCCAGGATTCTGAAGAAAAGCGCAAACAAATGTAATTAACAATTATTAGTCTTTTTTTCCGATAGTTCAATAAGAATTTGCAATTTATATACAGTCCGAAGAGAGTTGAATTACCTCTTAACCCTCTTCGGATCAACTATCTTATCGCTGGAATTGTTTGTTGCGGCATTCGGTGGAGCTTGAGACTCCGTCTTGCATTGGCTTTGCACCTCGTCGGATTCATTTTTTATCGGTTGTTTCTGATCGGAAGGTGTATCTTTTTCATCATTAATGCTATTGTGATCAGACGGTGAAGAAGGGTTGGAGGACGACAAGTTGGGGGCCACTGCATTTGGCATATCGTCAGTGAACATGGACATGAACTGCTCATCGTCAAATTTATCAAACTCGTTATTATTCCCCGACCCCGGCGCCGCACCCGAGCTACGACATTCGTCCAGCATTGGCGCCTCGAGGAATGAAATCGAGTCGCTGACGGAACGGCGGTGATTCCCTCGTTTGGCGGAGGTGAAGTCGAGAAATTCATCAACCCACAAAGGGTTTTGTGGATTAGAACTGATATTCACCATTGAAGGCATCTTCTGGTGAGAAAAGTCAGGCCAACTCGGTGTCATGCTCGGGATCTTCGGAGGCAATTGTGCCATGTAAACCACCAGTTAGAAACGACGTTTAAAATATAAAAACACGACCCCGACACAACACAAGCAGACGAGAGAACAAAGCAACGCAAGGCAAGGCAAGGCCAGACAAGACAAGAGCCAACCAAATGAGTTTCTCTAACAAAACTGGTTATATATATAGTGAAAAGTTTACACGTTAAAGCCCAGAAAAGGAGAAGACGAACATGATGATGATGATGATGATGATGATTGAGGGTTCAAATTAATTTTCTTTTCACTGTGTAATGAGAAAAGAAAGAAAAGAGAAAAAGAATTCTCTTTTATGTTTTCTTTCTCAGAATGTGGGAGCAATTGGGGTCACATGGGAGGGTTGAGATTGGACAGCTATGAAACAGCTGTTGGGAGGTTTGGTCTCAACGGTATAACTGGAAAGTCGCCAGTAGTTTATTAACGATGTGGTATCTGCAACCACGTGCCCTTGTGACCATCTCTTTAGTGCTCTCCTTATAATATAGTAGCCTCATTATTTTGCAATCCCCCTTTGAAACATTCCTCTGTTTTCACCACTACTTTCTTTTTCTGCATCCTTTGTTTGTGACCTTCTGATTCATCAGTCAAATCTGGTCAGCTATCATGCTGAAGATCAGATGACACCCATTTAGTTCCAACTAAACATGTTAATACAAGCAAATTTTCAGTTACTCAAGATAAAGATATCAGTATTAGGGACTGATTATTTGTATAATTATCCATTAAAAATCGGATATATTTTCTTATGATTTTTATGGTATTTATTTGGATTAAGGACTTTCAAAGATGGTAGGAAATTAATGTTAGTGTATGTCTGAAAGTGGCTGGAACAAAGGCTTTATTGATAAAAGCAGACAATATTGGAAGACAAGGAGATCAAATTGGATGTGAATTTTGCGATGGATGTTATTTAATGGCCATACCCATGTGCATTGGTGCTCATATACAAAAGGGGTTGTCCCAATATAATACACAATAAAGAAATTATAGTGGGAATAGAATGGTGGAGGAGATATGAGATTTAGGGCGCATGATGTGCGGAAGGAAATCGTAAAGGATTATGAATATGATGATGATGATGAAGATCATGTAATGGTATCATCCCATGTGAATTGCTCGCACGCTCTAAGGTCTAAGTTTTTCTTTGCTTTGTCCCTAAACCATACCCACATGTAGGGTATGTGACCCTCGTGAAATTACCCACCCCACTTTGTGTTCCTGGGAAACTTCCATCACTATCAATTTGGAATTTATGTAGTTGTTTTTTCTTGGGTTATTTATTTAATGCAGGTGTTGGGAAGCAGTAATCATGATTAATTGGAGAAGTTGCTTATTGTTTAGGATATTTATTCATTTAATTTGTTAATTAATTTAGCCGCCCTCCATTGCAAGAAAGTTCTTGGCAGTAAGCAAAGCATCTTCAGACAAGAAGTACTTCTTATGATTAATAATATTGCATGTGACAGACTCTCTCTCTTGTACGAAGTGACTGACAAGTCATTCAGTAAAATTGACTGACTGGCCACCAACTTGAGAGTCGGGGGCAAGCAATCTATGTGATGTTAAGAGTAGAGCAATCAATGAATCAGCTTCTGTAATCTATGGACTTGCTTGTCACAAGAATTTGATTAAAATTATGATCAGGAGGTGAACCTAGACAATTGTGATTGAGGCCAAGGAGAAGATGAAGAAGAATATTTATGAATAGAATACTTTGATTAAAACCTAGACAAGTTGAGTGACTACTACATTTTGAACCCAGCTGTCTTGTTGTGCTGAGGATTTCTTAAACTAAAAGTTGTTGGTTTCAACCAACCAATTGTCATGGCAAGTGCTACGTTATACATGGCGCAATTCTCCTTAACTAAAGAAATACCAAACGAAATTCTCAATAACTAATAGCGGTCTGCATATACTTGCCAATCCCATGTTCTCAATTTCCTTTCCTCGTAATGGGGTTTTCTAAGTTCATCCCTTTCTGCATGAACCTTTTTCTTCTGAACTCCATGTGGTTGACAAATGAAATACATCTCTCAACTCAATCCAATTTGGTACTTCGGCGCACAAACACTTGTCACAGGATTCACAACAATATGTTTTCAGAGATTTTTCGCTTATCTATCTATACTTGGCAAACCAACATGCAACCAAATCCGGAAACTTTTAGTTGCCCATCTGCGGAAATAAAAAATGATCGAGTTTCCGTAGGGAAACTCCTAAGGAAAAAAGATGCTCAATGATGCGAAGAAAATCTAGACAAACAATTGATATACCGAGCCAAAACAGTGTGAACAAACATTATTGATAAATCATAATTGCATGACCAATCCAAACAATGAATCTTATCATACCAAACTTTTTTCTTTATAAAACAGGCTTCTTGTTGCCACCAGCATCCTGAGCTAGCTAGCAATAGACATGCACACGATGTTAAGGAATGCTGGCTTGGCTCTTTTAGTTGTGTGGTTTCTATGGATACATATAGGGGCACGATCAGAGGGCAGTAGACCACAAAAGAATGATCCAACATCCATGAAGGAGAGGTACAAAAAGTGGTTGAAAAAATAAGGTCGAGTACGTGAGATAAAGGTGGAGTGGGAACTGCGACCTGGAATGTACTCATCCAATGTTCAGTTCATTGATTATATCAATTCTCAAAACAAATCATTCAAGCTGACAGACAATATATATGCTTGCAGACTTGACAAACGAAGAGTTTAGATCTACCTACATGGGTTTTAGGGAACCGCAGCTTCTGCAGAAGAGGCAATGCAGCATATTCTAGGATTTGCCAGCCAGCATAGACTGGAGAAAGAAAGGTGCTGTAACTCCAATAAAAAATCAAGGCCAATGTGGTAAGAAAACTTACTTGCAACAAAATGGGACTTTTAAGTGAGATCTATGTTAGGAGCATAACCGATGACTTTAATGTTCCTTGTTTTATTATTTCTCAAATTCAATTTCATCCAAATAAATTCAAACTACCATGGTCAACCACATACTTCTTACACACAATGATCTTGAACTGAAAGTACATGCCCAAAAAAGAAAAAACCGGCGCAGATTTTTTTTCCAAGGAGAAAAAAATATGGCTCAACTCAGGTCACCATCAGAATTACTACCATGATGTGAGAATATAAATTTCAGTTAGGTTATTCATTTGGTATAAGGGAATACTGTTTTCTATTTTGCAATTGAATCACCAGAGCAATGTCAAGGGTAGTGCATAACCAATGTCTTCCCTTCTGATACAGGAAGTTGCTGGGTGTTCTCTGCAGTGGCAGCTGTGGAAGGCACTAACAAAATAAAAACAGGAAAATTGATCTCTCTGTTGGAGAAGGAGCTTGTGAACTGTGATATTAACAATAAGAACCAAGGCTGCAAGGGTGGATACATGGAGGAAGCATTCGAATTCATCAAAAAGAATGGTGGAATCACCACTGAGAGCCACTATCCTTATGAAGAATGAGATGATCCCTGCGAGATAGCCAAAACTAAAGATGTTGCCACGACCATGAGTGGTTATGAAGCAGTACCTGCTAATAGTGACAACAACCTATAAGCTGCAGTTGCAAGCCAACCAGTGTCTGTTGCAATAGATGCAGATGGATATGAATTTCAACTCTATTCCCATGGTGTCTTCAATGGAATGTGTGGATATCAGCTCAACCATGGAGTTGCAGTAGTTGGCTATGGAGAAGATTCTGGTAGGAAGTACAGGCTTGTGAAAAATTCCTGGGGACTAACTGGGGTGAAGCTGGTTATGCAAGGATGAAGGTACTTGTGGCATTGCCACGGAGCCTAGCTATCCTGTTAAGCTTTAAGCAGTCTTTTTTGGTGTACTAGCTTTTTTCCTGCATATAGGATTGCAGATATCATTTCAACAATCTTTAATTCAGATATGGTCTATAGGTAGAATTAAGTGAACAATGAATTTGAGGATCTTAAACATCAAAAGACTTGTAATAAAAAGACAAGTGAAGTACAAAGCACAAACATCAAAAATCAGCATTGTTAGAGAATACCTAGCTTATCAAAGAACAATTACTGATTCAATTGCTGGATACTAATTCTGGAAAAATTATTTATCCATCCATCTTAACATGAGATGCACATGCCACGTCCCTATCATTTACATACATGCTTTTGTTTGGTATATTCTTAGAAGTTAGATTCAAAAATGTAGAATACATAATAGAAAGAATTTTTCATAAGGGAATAATTTGTCGATCAACAAGAACTTTGGGTGGATTAAGACATTAATTTGACATCAAGCTCAATGAAGAAAGCAGAAAAACAAACAGTCAAGGTTGTAGAAAGGTTACTTCACTGCAATTATGGAAAGTCCGTGCAAAGTATGACTCCAAGGTTAGTAAAATTGTTGAAACAAAAAATAAAAATAAAAAGGTAATTTTTTTCCAGAATGTGGTAACTTTACAGGGGACTAAAAGTAGAAGGAAAAAGTTCATTTAAAAAAATAGGAATTATTTGTGGTTTATTAATGAACTGGGAAAACAAAATTTAAGTGTTGTGTCAATTTACATGCAGAAACAGGGAGAAGACGATAACTGGAAATAAAACAGGACTTTTGAACGTATTCCAGTAAGATAACACTACATATTCCACATAAAATTTCTCCCTCCAATTTGAATGATGGTGTAAGATAACATCAATCAGAAACACCAGTGTAACTGTCACAGCAAACCTGCCGCAGATCTGAGCTCTAACGCCTTCTTCACCATTGTATGAAGAAATGCTTTCCATGGATTATGCATCAACTAGTGACATACTTGTATCTAGCTAAACAGCGCACAAATGCAAGTGCCAAATCAGCTACTGTGACATTTATTTGTTCCCTTATCCATCAACAAGCCTATATTCAGAAGAGGTGAATAGAGCTAAGATGACAATTCTGCAAATCTTTGCCGCACAACACAAGCAAGTTTCCATTCACCAACACTAGCCAGCCCCTCAACCACCTTTTGCCTGACTCTAATGTATGGTATAAACCCTCTATTTGTCATCCGCATCACCACCTTTCCTGCCAAAATATATTCACGACACTCCAAGCACCCTACAACTGCAATCTCATAGCTCCCATACCCAACAGGATAACCCTCCCTTTCCAAGAACTCTATCATCTCAACTGCTTTCCACATCTCCCTGTTTGCCCGCAATGCTGCTGCCACTTTTTCCACTATTCCTGGCTTCGGCACCAACCCAACTTTAATCACCATTTCCTTCATTAGCTCTACAGCGTCATTAGTCCTCCTAGCTGTGCTCATGGCACCAATCACAATGCTGTAACTCTCCAATTCAGGAACACATTCTGCTCTGCCCATGCCTTTCAAGACTTTAACTGCCTCCACCAACTGATCAACAGCACAGAGAGATGATATAAGGTAATTGCATGTACCACAGTCAGGATGATACCCAATAGATGGCATCTCCAACAGAATATCAGCTACAGACTGAGATTGGCACCTCCGCTCTAGCCATATAGAAGAGAGAAGAAGGCGTGTTTGGGGGACAGGAACACAGCCTGAACGAAGCGTGCGTTGGAGGATGGCAAGAGCAAGAGGGAGGGGATGCGGACTTTGGAGGGTGTACGATAGAAGGCAGGCATAGGCAATCTGAGGATGAGAACGGGGTCTGAGAGGAATAAAAGATTGCAGCATTTCGTCAATGACTTGCACTCTATGATTCCAAGGGAAGGTGGACAGGAATGAGAAGGGATTTGGGTTTTGACAGGCTTCTTTAGACGAAATAAGAAGAAGCTCAGGAATTTGACGGTAGTGTTTGTCTTCAACTGCAGCTTTGACAGTTTCTTCGAGTGTTCGTGATGAAGAGATGGAAGGCCGTGAAGAAAATTGGAGGAGACATGGGCGAAAACTAATAATCGATCTGCAACCCTTTATTGCTCCAATCACCATCATTTTGTTGTGAAACAATTTATATAAATTAGCGAGGCAGCGCGAGTATTGCAATGAGAAACCTGCAGTTCACCATTATGTAAAAGTTTTCAATAATTAAGATAAAGGACGTATATCTCCCAAGCGAGTAAGTTGATTTAGTGATGGGCATGATTTAGTAATCAACTGTACAGAAGGAACTGAAACTCACAGAGAAATATCGACGAACAGCTTATGTGCAAGGCGTTAAGTCTATAAAGCAGAATAACCGTCCATGAAGAGGAAATGAGGTTGGGGACGAATGGAATTTGAGGGGTCGTGGGATCGATAGCTTCTCAAATTTTTTCCGTGGCTGTGTCTTGAAAAAGCTCGACCACGCGCTAAAAGGTGAAAACCTTGCAGATTCCTTTAGTAGTAAACCTCACAGCTTATAATATGCATGACGACTTATCGAAGATTGAAGAGTCGATAAAAGGAGCAACAGGTGAAGTTCAAGAATTCGGATACATTTGAATTCTCTTTTAATTGAACTTAATTCATTAAACAATAAAATGAAATTATTGTTTATGGTTTCTGAACTGCCGATCCCGAGTGCAACTGAGTAGATGCAATGCAATGCAATGCAATTGATTAACCAGCACCTGCAGCCACAAATTTGGGAAAAGGAAATGAGACAGCGAGACCAGCTAACACCATTCGAAATCAGCACCAAAGTTCTGAAGTAGAGAACACAGACAGAGCGCATTAGAGACTGAAAAGAAGGAGCAGCTACCAGAGAGTATAATCCACCTTGTTAGAGGAAAATACAACTACCGATGGTTCAAGAACTATTACACCTAAATTAGTCCAATCTATCAGGACTAAGAGGATACGGCGCTTAATTCGCAAATGTTAAGACTGCCTGCAACAGTAGTATAAGTTTCTATGCTGTCATATGGTTTTACGTACAATTTTCTATGCTAACAACAGATTCAACTTGAATCGATTGTAGAGGCAATCAAAACGCAAATTAAGTCTGAATCTGGATGGGTTCGGCAAATCAGAGTATCAGATATCAAAAAACCATCCCCAATGTATATAAGAAGAAACCTGCAATAAAATCAATCAGTAAGTAGATTTCAGAACCTGAAAAGATGCAAAAATTCAAAATATATTCTTAAAGAAAAATCGCGATGGTCGCATTTTTCACGCCATTCAGGGAAAACCTTAGCGACCAAAAAGGAAAAAAAGGCAAAACATATTTTAAAGTATTACCAAAACCAAGTGCCGAGCTGGTGGCAGGTTGATTTAACGATAACGTCTTCTTTTAGATCTAAGACGGTGATGAATTATACGCAAAACCAGCACAAAACTAATGAGAACCACCTGCAGAACTATTACCATCTTCAACCCTGGAAGGCACCCAACCGTATCTTAGTCTGATAAAATTTCAACTGCACCAGAATAGTGACAACAAACAATACCTTTAAGCTTCTGAATCAAGTCCACATTGACTCCATTTTTTGTTTCTTTTGCATCAATCGAGCCCAGATCACCGGTTGTAGAGATGTAACTTTCTGTTTTGTACTCGATATTCCCTCCCATGACACAAGTGTTGGGACATCTCATGCTGCTATCATACTCATCACTTCCGTCACAGCAATCTACACAAATATTGATTTGGGAGCAGACATAAGACACAATAATACTTTCATTTTGTGACCCACAGAAATGATTGAATTCAAATTTTAATCAAAATATGACTCCAATGTTATAAATAAATCAGGTTCAATACACATATTTCTGATAGCATTGGGAGGCATAGAAGGTTCTACACTTGTGTGTCATCAGCCAATATTAACAGGGAGACATTTGGTATGGTTTGAAGATCTGAACGCGCAAGGAAGTGACAGGACCAGGGACAGTAGCCATTATATTGCAAGATGCCATGCCATAAACAATTCATTTTTCATCCAAACTCCGTCTTCAATAAACCATATTATGAACATGATCCCAGGAAACATGCAATCTACTTCGCCAAACTGGTTCAAAAATTCCATTTTCATAACATAAATAGACAACTCATACAAAGAAACTGACCACCATTAAGTCCCAAACAACCAAGATTCTCACCAAGAGATCTCCAGTCAGTCATATACCAAGACAATAGGCATATTTTAAAGAACATTCCAGCTGCATTCCTAAACCATGTTTTACAGTAATAGAGGTAATTAAAGATGTCCTAACATGGTCATCTCAGTGAAGGAAAAGGGAATAATTTTACAACTAATACTTACCACAAAAATGGTCATTCACACGAGAAGAGAAAATGAATTGAGGTGTACTTCCTACATTCCCACAGTAAAATTTGCCAGCTGGACAAGCAGAAGTTCCTGCAAATACACGAAAGAAAGCCTAGTTAGTAACCATGACAGTATTACATGGAAATAGAGAAGGAAAAGAAAAGACAACTGCTAGTTATTGAAAAATATAGATAGCTTTTGCAGGATGAATACTTGAAAAGAAATATAACTTGTATTGTTGATCAATCTGTTCTTTACTAAAAAACCAAAAGTAACTCGAACATTAACATGCTGTAGGATAAGATAAAAGAAATCAAAATCTTCGAGATTTTGAAACTTGCAGGTAATCTCACAATGGGCATAAACATATGAAAGCATAATTTGATTCACAGTGTGAATTAAGGGTCTGCATAAAAAATGACTTGATAAACTAAGGGGTTTTTTTTTTCCCGAGAAAGGATGTTATCTGTGACACATTAATGACTTGATACGCAAAGATTTTTGGAAAAAGCGTATCACTAGGATCACTGCCGACCTGGAAAATCATATCAAACAGAAAGAAAATCAACTGACATGTTAATGGGTACAGATTATCATGCTTCTGAACTCAGTAATCTCATCATTTAAGCTCATGCAGTCACAACCCAAATCGGAATCTCTCAGAAAACCTAAAGTAGCTAAAATTTACTTAATTGGAACTGAAAAATTCGCAAATTTTGTCATTAAGAAATAAAATAAATGATACCCGGTTCATCGGTTCCGTCGACGCAGTCACAGAAATTATCGTTAAGACGATCTCTGGTGAAAGATTTGGAGCCATCCTTGCACTTGATAACCTCCGCAGAAAAGTACTTGTAATCTGAAACAAGACGCGAGCATTCACAACAATGCAAATCGAAAACTTCAACAGAAGATTTTGAGGGAAGAAGAGAAAGTATTACCAAGTGGGTGAACACCCCGAAGAGGAGATTTACATTGAACAAAGCCAACAAGGAAACATACGGACATGAGACGAATCAAATTCCTGAACAAGATCATCTTTCTTGGGCCTCAGCGCATTCCACACCCATGTTTATTCGACTATTGGATTATTGACCCAGCTGTTGACCCAGCCGTGGACCCAGACCCACAGTCGGTCCTGCTTCTCTTTGTTCTTTTGTTGTTCCTTTTATTGTTATTTTCAATATCATTGCTTTTAAAATCAATTAAATATCTTAACTAAGAAATTTTTTTTTTCCATGAATTTCCTTCCTCATATTCTTGGCTTCTTTATAAATTAAGCAGAATAATGAATGGAAAATAACAGAATTTGTACGTTGATAAATAATTAATTCAATAAAAGTGGGGGAATAACCACGGTGGTCAATGAAGAACAATAAATTATAATCCGGCTTCCGTCCAATACAGAAGTAATATCAGTACTACTATGATGTTCCGAACCAGAGGAAGAACAAAAATCAGCCATACGCTCGCCCATAATTTCTTCCCGGATTGTGCTTTCTTTCCTGTGCATCTTGCATTCAGTTAAATTGACCTGAAATATCAATTATCGTCCAGTTACAGCTTTGCATTTTCACGAATTTTCATTGTAATTGTGCTTATTGGAAATTGAAACTTACCAGGCAGGTAGTACTGCTGACTAAACCCACTATGTTGCGGAATGACAACAGAACCAACCTCTCTTTCTTGCTTCAAATTCTTCGGACTACGTGGATAGCCATAACTCTCCATATCCACAACTGGATTTCCATCGTCGTGATTATTATAAATCAATGCATTATTATAATTATTATTACTAACAACTCCGTCGATACTCATTACTCCATTCCATCCGATGAAAGGATGCGGCGGTTTAGTAGTCGATGATCTGTAAATCGTTCCCCCTTGTCCCCCTAGCTGAACCAATCGATTATGGTTCTGGGGTTGCATTAGAGTTTTACACAGCTTAAGTTCTTCGCAAACTCTTTTATACTCTCCGTAGGAACCTAAAACAGGATCTTTTTGCCTCCAGAAAGCCTCCCAAATCAACGATTCCACAATTTTTTGTCTACTTTCCTCGTCGTCAACGCTATGCACTATCTTCGTAACGTTGCTAACCCCGAAAACCTTATGCACAGCCCGAAATTCTCGGTTTCTATCAGCAGGAAAATATCGGGCCAGTTTGCATTCGTCGCTGCATTTTTTCCTTTGATGCTTGCATGCAGCACATGCTGCGGTAGATGCTGCAGAGTTACTGTTGCTATTCCTTTGCATCAGCATCGATATATCCTACAATTTATATACAAAAACAAACACAGTAATACCACAACTTAATAGCAAAATCTATAGATGTACAGATGAGATCATCGTAAACAATATCACAGAAGATATACAAGAAAAATAAAAAATAAAAAAAAGGAAGAAAACAAGAGAACACAAACCTTATTATGGATGATAATGAAAAGAGGAGAATACTATAAATAAAATGGGAAACAAGAAGAAAGTACGTGGTTGTCTAATAACGCACGAAAAGATTGTCTGTGTAAAAGGGAGAATTGATTAGGGTTTAGGTAGATCATAGGAATAATAAGACAATTATATTATGTCAATTGAAGAAAGAAATCTAGTGTTAATGGGAAAGAAATCTGGGGTTTTCTATTTTCTTTGAATAAAAATTGCCATTACCAAATCTCGTTAGATTCCTTTGAGGTGTTATACAATCATATGAGATTGTGTAACCAATTCTCTTCTGTCAAAGAATTTTTTTTAAAAATATTATAATTTACGTCGAGAATTAAAAATCTTTCTTTCTGTGGAGAGTAATATCCAATTTTTGCATGTTTAAGTAACGTGTCTTTCGTTAAATAATTGGACAGTGATATATAATACCCAATCAATGAATGACACATCAATACATACTCAAAAATGGGTAATGATTTTTATGTTTATGTCTTAAATCCTCAGTGTTGACTGACCTAATCATATATATATATATATATATTTATGATTTCAAGAGTTTTAAAAAATAAACACTATAAAATTTTTATACAAATTATTTATATAAATAAATTAATATAAAATTACTGAGTAACATAAATTTTTATGTAAATTAATCTGTACATTTTGACGTGATAATATTATATTATTGAGTACTGTAAATTTTTATAAATATATTTATACAGACTAACGTGATAATATTATATTATTAAGTATTATAAATTTTTACTCAAGTTTAATTATACAAACTTATATCACAAGTAAATTATATTTTTACGAAAATAAAATATATAAATAAAATTTAATATAAAAAATATTATAGTTAAAATTAAAAAAAAAAATTCATCAAACAATGAGGATTTATATAGATTGTACGTAGAAATACTTGGAAGGTTGATTCACAGCTCTCATAAATTAACTAAAATTAACTAAAATAATCTCGATTACATTACCATTCATTTCTAATCAACATGATTAATATCACTGATCTGTTTTTTGAACGTGTCATGCAATAAACTTCACGAGTATCTATCTGCACCTACTGATTTTTTACCCAAAAGGATACTCCATCTTCATCGAGCCCCTGCTCCATTTTTATATTAGAATATACTCCATCTTCGTTGAGCACCTGCTCCATTTTTATACGACGGTATTGGGTTGTCGACAATTTGTAAGGTGCAATCCTACAACACCTAACTTGTTTGACAATATCATACAATCAAAATTGATGTCCCAGCAAATTCTATTATTGCTTCCTATTTATGGTTGTCGCAGCTGCTAATTAACCAACATGCTATATGTAGAATCTAGTCTAACACACACCAAATGTCACTTGATGTTTTAGTTAAATGAAATTAGTATTGTCTAATGGATTTGATGTCATCGTTTTTTGCCGGATATTCTGTTAATTTCATGCCTAAACTAGTTGAATTGGGTTATTTTCTCGGATTCATTACTTTATAGTTTTGGGTAATTAAGGAAGTAATGTTCTTTTGTCTACGTGTTCATGATTCAGTATGTACCTTGTCCAACACTCAGTCAACTAGCACTACCCCTATCACCAAATTCTTCTTTGGTTGGTCTTTAGACTCTGTCTCTATGTTCTTCCCCTTAAAGAAACACAAAGCCATTTGGCAATCATGGTAAAGTTAAAGAACTTCTTGCTAAAGTGAGGTGCTTTAATTGTTACCTTCTTAAATGCCAACTGTTTCTCCATTTACTTGCAGTCGGTTTGTGTCTCTTCTGCATTGCTTTCATCAACTACTCTTTTCATATTATACGGAAGAGAAATGTGTAAAAGGGAGTGACTGACAAAAGAGAACTGTAATTCAAGAATAATGACGTCTAGATTCATCAAGTGTGTCACCGTCAGCGATGGAGCCGTCGGCAAGACTTTGCATGCTGATCTCTTACACTAGCAACACTTTTCCAACTGTATGATGATACTGATAGATAAACTCTTCCACGTAACTTTCAATTAATTTCTGTTAGTATTAACAAGTTAATTTTTTAGTGCTAATGTGGTGGTTGATGGCAGCACGGTTAACCTTGGGCTATGGGACTCTGCAGGTGAGATCTTCCTCTCATAGAAATATAGACTTGGGTGCTTGCTGCTTTTTCAAGAAGTGCTTTTGAGGATTGTGCATGCTTTTCCCTTCATTCTGTGAAACAGGACAGGAGGATTACAACAGGCTTAGGCCTTTGAGTTACAGAGGTGCAGATGTGTTCTTGTTGGACTTCTCTCTCATCGGCAAACCCCGTTATGAAAATATTTCAAAGAAGGTTTCTCATTTTGTCTCCATTATTTAATTGCATTAACTAAATTATCAGTTGTTTATTTCTAATTGTTGACCTCAAATTTTCTTTACATGCAGTGGACCTCTGAGCTGAGGCACCATGCCCCAATCGTGCCTATCGTCCTTTTACGAACAAAGCTCATCAATATTCTATTTGTCTGTCAAAGATTTTCAGTTTTACTGAAGGGTTTTAGTGTATGAAAATGAGATTCAGATTTACGAGAAGGCAAGCAGTACTTGATCATCCTGGTGCTACTCCAATAACAACTGCTCAAGTAAAGCTTTTTAATAAGAAACAAGAATACCCATTCCTTGCAGTTGAAAAAGAAAAAAAAAAGTAACGTTACTGTTTCATGAACTGGAGAATTTTTAATATTGAGCAGGGAGAAGAACTGAAGAAGATGATTGGCGTTGCTCTTTACACAGAGTGCAGCTCCAAAAATCTGCGGGTCAATTCAGTTCATTTCCCTGATCCTTATAATCAAAATAAGTTCAGTTAGTGTTTAACTAACAATGGATTTGTTACAGAAAGTGAAAGACAGTGTTTGATGCAGCAATCAAGGTTGTTTTGCAGCCTTCTAAACCGAAGAAGAGGAAGAGAAAGGCAACAAGGCCCTGCATTTTTCTGTCATAAAATAAAAATTTATTCATCAATCAGATGAATTTCTCCATTTTGTAATTTCTTAGCATCAGCCAGTATCTGTGCCTGGCTTTAGTGTTTTCTTCTTTCCTGTAATGTACAACACTGTGTTAATTACCAAATGCCTGTAATTTCTTGTAAGGACATGCAGATCTAGATGGAATAAATACTAGACTTTGTATTCTTGTCTTCTGTTTCTTAAATTTTCAAGCGCTGTAAGTAAGTATTAAATTTGCAGCAAACTTTTAAAAACCCTTACGAGTGATATATTTAACAGCACTGTCCAAAAAGACCCAAACCCTTCAAAGCACTGAAATAGAAAATAGTTAGGAAATCAAGGAACGGCAGAAATGGGCGGTCCTTTACTCTTCCGTTCTCTCTGGTCCAGCACCAGGAAATCTCTATCCTTGTCCTCACCGTCAACTTCTTCTCATCACTTCAAATCCTACCTCTCATCTGCACGCGCCTTCTCCACTGCCGCCAATGCGGCGGCTCTATCTCCAAATGCTACCTTGGACCCCAGCCGTCTCCGCAATGTGTCTGTCATTGCGCACGTTGACCACGGCGAGACCACGCTTATGGACAGGCTATTATATCAGTGCGGTGCTGATATTCCTCACGAGCGCGCCATGGACTCCATCAGTCTTGAGCGCAAGCGCCGTATCACCATCGCATCTAAGGTGCTTTGCTCTACTTACTGAGCTTAAAATTATCGGCTTAGTATTGGTGGCAACGAAATAGGATGAGATAGATCACTAACAGTGAAGCATCGTAGATTCATGCCATCATTTTTATCTTCGTTTTTATCATTTTTCTGTTCTCGAATTTGATTGCTGGCTATGACACTTACTATTTTTGATAGTTATTGCAGGTTACTTCGATATCATGGAAGGAATATGAATTGAACACGGTTGATACACCTGGGCATGCTGATTTTGGTGGTGAAATATGTTGCGAAATGTTATTATCTTTTTTGACCTATATGTCATTGGAGAGCATAAATTATTTGCTGCCGATAAAGCCAGTGGGAGTTGTCATATTATGTTAGGTGAAATACCATCCACCGTATCAGTCCCTTGTATCATTTAAAGTAACCTAGGGGCGTGTTTTATTTATTCTAAGTAAAGCCTTAAGTTCTTGAAAATTCCATACGTGAGCAGTGCATTTATTCCAAGGAAAAAGTGTGAAGGGAGTGAACTAAATAATTGGGAAGCCAGATATTGGGGGTTGGACTGATTGATATGCTTTACTAGAAGTATCTCTTTTCAAATTACCAGGTCTGTGATGTTTTGCATTAGCTAAATCATTTGATTGATCTTTGTTTAACTTTTTAATATTTTATGGAAATAGGTTGAGCGGGTTGTTGGCACAGTTGAAGGAGCAATTTTAGTTGTAGATGCTGGCGAAGGCCTGCTTGCACAGACAAAGTTTGTCCTCGCCAAAGCCTTCAAGTATGGGCCACGCCCTATTCTTCTTCTGAACAAAGTTGACAGACCTGCTGGTATGAATCTGATACTCCCTTGTACTTTTTTATTTTATGACACAGACTGCCGTGAAATTGCCTGTTTCTTTCTTTTTTTTTTTTTTGGATAGCTGAGACAAATTTAAAGAAAAAAAAATGTGATATAGAATGTTTATATCCCAAGGCAATCTGTCTATGGCTTCATAAGTTACATTGTCAACTGATCTCACTTGTTGGTATTGTTTGTCATTTCACTGTTGTACTTTTTAATCATAACCGGCACCCTTCTACATTTTGCTCCATGCCTTTTGTGCCTAATATAAACTTGGAAGGCCCCATATTATTCTCGTTGGCCAAAATTCAAAAGGCACAGTGCCTCTCACATCCTGTTATAAGTTAAGAGACTTTTATTTATGATAACCAAAATTAAATGTTGAGTAGCTTATCTTTTTCTTACATGAAAGAAATATTTGTATGTGTTAAGTCTTTTGTTGGTCAATTTTTGACGGCACTAATACTAACAACCATGTGCTATGGTACCTTACAATTTGTGGCCAGTAATTTACAAGTTCAGGAGTATGCTTTTGTCTGTGGCAACTATATTAAGCAATTGCATTTTTGTTTAGTTTAGAATGGTTTAGTCCTTGTGTCCTGGGTTGGGAATCATGCAGTATCAGAGGAGATGTGTAACAAAGTTGAAGCTTGCTGTTTGAAGTTTTTGCAAATCTTGGTGCTACAGGTAACTCAGTAAATTGTATAGTTATCTAATTTAACTTGCTTCAGTTATGAGTTTATTGTAAGTTGGATAGAAGTATATTTAATAATTATTTTTCTTTTTATTTTTTTCAGAGGAGCAGCTAGATTTTCTTGTTCTGTATGCTTCTGCTAAAGAATGATGGGCATCTTCTACGTTCACCAAAAATCCTCCTGCTTATGCAAAGAATATGTCACAGTTGCTTGATGCCATTTTCAGACATGTTCCTCTGCCCAAAGCAAGCCTTGATGCTCCTTTCCAAATGCTGGTTGGTATTTGGTGCTAGCAGGCTCATTAAATGTGTGTGCATGTGGTTATGTTGATGTTATTTTCTTTTCGTTTCCTCCTTTTGCCTGTGTAGGACGCATTTATGTATCTAGCTTTTTCTTTTTATTAGTGCATACTTGTTTTCTTTCTTGATTGGGAAATTTGATAGTGCTTTTCAGGTTACAATGATGGAAAAGGACTTCTAACTTGGGCAGATATTGACTGGACGTGTTTCATCTGGAATTGTTTGTGTTGCTGACAGAGTACATGGACTACGCATCACAGATTCTGGGACTCAGGAAATTGACGAAGGAAAGGTTTGTTATTCTGTACATACTAATTTAGTTGAAAGAAGTCTCTCTTCTTTTTTTTTTTTTTTTTTTTTTGGGGTACCTAGAAAATACCTCGACCTCTCTATGGACGGCAAATAACGTTCGATAATATTATACATTATTATGGTAATTTATTAAATATCATCATCAAATGGTGTCAGTAGAATACAATTAAGTAGGCTCGAAGTTAATGTCAATTTTTTCCAAATTTTATCTTAATTTGCCTTGCCTTCCCGTTGATATTTAGTGACCTTTTGTGAGCAGGTTTATTATTGTATCATTCAGATTGATGATCTCAATCTTGCCGGTTACGAAGCTAATGAAAAAGAAAGGTACAAACATGGTTCTTATTGATAGTGCTGGAGCGGGTGATATTATATCAATAGCAGGCATGACAGGCCCACCAATGGGCCATTCACTGGCAAATACGGGGGTACCATTGTGTAGTCTATATTATTTATTCAAATATTATTTACACGTGCTCCTTTCTAACATAATGTGTCAAATTTTATATAAAAAATTACTATATAGCTGTATTCTTTTGTGAAATTAAAATATTGCTTCCATTAAAACTGGAATTGAAGTGATTAGTAGCTGCCCTCTAATGGGGTTTTCAGTGAGAGTGTAGGAGGTGAATACAACTGGTGTTTAATTCTCCTCCATTCTCTCCTTCTTTGTTTGACTGTGATATATAATGTTCTCTTTACCTGAGCATAATGTTGATTAGAAATTTTTACAGCTTGCTTATATCTCTAAATTGGGTTACGAATGCACCTGCTTGGTTACAACTGCATTACCAACCATTGAGTTGGACCCCCAAACCATTTCCATGACTTTTGGCGTCAATGACTCTCCTTTGGCTGGTCATGATGGTACCCACATAAGTCCAAACTTCGCCTTATTTTGAACTTTGTCATATGTGCGTGTGTGTTTGTGTTTACGTGCTCGTGTCCTGCTTTATGTGTCCTTTAACTTCCTAGTTTTCCATAGCTGCTTCCAGTGCACACTTTCTACAAATTTTTGTTTACAATAGTTTTGCTCACCAATGTCTTTACAGAGTTTGTATGAAATTTTGCCGACCTGCATTCAGTTCATGATTTAATGAACTCATTGTTTTACTAGGATTTTGCCTTTTTGTATTAAAAAACCTAGTGTCTTCACGTTAAAAGAAATGAAAATGAAACTCACTCCAGCTTTTGAATTTTTAAAATCTTAGAATTACCATGCAAATACACGAATCAATTCCCTTGTCAATATTATTGTATTTTCTAGCTTTTAATCATTTGGTGTTGGCTTACTCATGGCAGAATTTTTTTTTGTCCTGCTATAATGTGCTACATGCTTGACATCTTACAGTTTTAATTGTTGGTGCCATAAAAGTTCCTGTGTGGGTGGAATTTTATCATTTTACTCGTTAATGCCTTAGAAAGGACTTCAGGATAGGAAGGACTTGAGGACATGCTTGTAGCCACTAAGTTGAAATTTTATGTAAACCTGACAATATGTTGCCATCGATTACATGTTGAGCTGCCTCTGGGGATCTGCACAAGTATTCTTTTGAGACATTGTATGAAATATTTATGTGATCCTTCACCTTGCAGTATAAATCTCCTTCTCACTGAATCCTTCAAGATATAAGTATTTTTCTTTTCACAAAATTCTAAGATGATGGCATATTTGTGATATAACTGTGGTTGACCAGAGGAAGAATTGGTGATTGGCTAATGGCTGAAGCCGAAACAAATCTTGCAATAAATATGCTTCCAGGCTTGGCAGAATCCTATGAGGTTCAGGGAAGGGGAGAACTTCAACTGGGTTTGGATCTCCTAATATTACAATACTGTTTTTCTTTTTCCTGCTTTTCCTTGAAAGCATAAGCATAGGGTATGTCTTTAATATGTATTAACTTGAATTGTCCTTGTGTTTCTGGACTTCTCTTCATTTTTATCTGGTAATTATATTTTTTTCTTCATGCTAAATAGTTATATTAATTGAGAATATGAGGTGCGAAGGATTTGAGCTTTCTGTCTCGCCACCTAAAGTCATGTAGGTTCTCTAATATTCTTGAGTGAGGCACTGAATTTGTTAATCTCATTCCATGTTCATTATTAAATATACTTGTCTGTGTACAAGGAGTAAAATTTCCAATTTGGTGGAGATTAAGGTACAAAAACCTCACAGTATCAATAATGATTTTAATGAGAAAGGTCAGAAGTTCGAGATGAAACATCTGAGTTTTCAATTAAACTTTTCTGGAATAACCTTTTGAATAATTGTTCATGGGGGATGCGTGGTTACTTTCTTCATTTTGTGGCTGTCCTTTGTTTTTGATATGTCGGATAATTTTAAATCTTATTGATGAATGCATAGATAATTGCTTCCTATTGTAGGGGAGAAAGAGACTATATTCTTGATATGAGCTTATTCAGGAACTTATAGTCTTCCTCTTCTGTTGAGGTTTCTGTCTTTTTATTGAAAAAGTTCTGACATGTTTCCACGGTCATACATTCTCTTGTAATTTTATTTTAAAAATCAAAATGTTTACTTATAAAATATCAAAGCCAGAGTAATTGGTCAATTTCAAAAGCTGTGGAGATCTGCATCTGCATGTATGCATTTTTCTCCCCTAAATTATTAATTGAACATTAGTTTTATAAATTTTATTGCCCGTCTCTATGCTAGGTATATATTTTATGCTATTACTTTCCTTTTTTGGTAATTTATTCATTTTCATGACTTCGACAATATCCCATTTCAAATCAGGTATAAAACTGAGAACAATGTAAAGCTTGAGCCAATTGAAGAAGTGACTATTGAAGTGAGAATTTCAGATATGTCCATCAACTGGATTTTTTCCTTCTATATATTGGATATTTCCTCATTAAGATGCTATTTCAGGTTAATGAGGAGCATGTGGAGTTCGTTCTTGAAGCTCTGTCTCATAGGCAAGGTGAGGTTATGGACATGGGTCCTGTCCCTTGAAACTTTGGTAGGACTAAAGTATCTTTTACTTGTCCATCAACGTTAGTGCTTAAATCTCTTTCCAAAATTTTGCTTTGGAAAAATGTAATGCTTTCCTCTGTTGTGTATACTTTGGGGCCTGGTTGGCTACAGAAGTGTATTCAGTAGTGACACTTGTGGAACTGGATTCATGCTTTGTGCTTTCCTGTGTATGCTCGTACTTTTTATTTTTATGGTACTATGGTGTCAAGTCAATAGATCTCTAACAGGGGTAGTTGTTTCCCCTTCCAGTAACCTTGATTGACCATGTTCATTTCAATGTATCAACTTGTTCATACCCTTTTTATATTTCTACCACACACTCATACCCCACCTCAGCCCTGCACAAACACAAACTAAAGAAATCCCTCCTCCAAGGTTGGTGTGAGGGAGAATTGATCCCTTCACCTTTTGCTTCTACAGCACGAGGCCGAACCAACTGGGATATCGATTTTATATAGCTTATTTTCTTTCCTCCTTTCTTAGAATTGTTGCCTCACTCGTTAACACAACCGCTTGTTGCAGAATATGAAAAATTTCTAGGCCCTCTTGGAAATGTCAGAAAAGGAGTATTGGTATGTTTATTTATTGCTGCTCTGTTTAGTGACAACTTTTTACTTAAGTTTATTTTTTTTGTTTCAATAATCTCTGTAGGCATGCAGCAGTTATGAGTATATTTGATTAAAGTACTCTTCAAAGAGAGGTAAAAGGAGCAGATGCACGCTTAAACACATTAACAAGAATTAAGAAAATTGATAGTACAGCTGTTCCAGGAGGTCAATGGCTCCATTTGATAAATTTACTCTTCTTGAATATAGTTGCTCCCAGGTTAATGAATAGATTCACAAGTGGAAGATACTTATAAAACTGAATGGAGAGCAACACCAAGTTTCTTTTTCTCTAACACTGTCGAGACTGTCAGGTTGATATCTAGCATTCCACATTTGAAGTATTATGTAATATAGTGGCAAACCTGCACCGTGGCTAATGTGAAGTCATTAATAATTTATATGGTAACTGACAATACAACCAACTCTATGTTTCTTTTGTTTTCATTCTGCTTAGATTTCTTTGCAGTTTAAATAAATTATTTTACAGATGACAGTGCTTCAGATAAAATTTGATTGTTTTGGATGCCATTGATAATGTAGTTAAAACTTGAGTGAATGAAGAAACTTTGTTTCTAATAATTAAGAGTTTTGTTCATTAAGTTTTGAGCGGAAGGGGACAAATGTCAATGAGGGTTTTTATTGAAGAGGGAAGGGTGTATGAAGCACATATAGTGACATTGCAAAGGGAGGAGATCCCTCTGCCAAATTTTATAAATGTGAAGTCTTTTTGATGTATGTACTGTGTTATATCAAGAGGCAAGAAGACAGTTTTTTGTGTTTTTAATAACTATTACCAAAAAATAATGCTTTTGTACGAACTAAGGTGTATATAGTTGTTGCTGAATTACCAGTTACCAGCAACTTTTTAATCTTTGGAAACATATGGTGGTAAGATATAGTATGTATGTTCTTCTAATTGAAGTACCTTGCGGGCTTGACTGTGCTCCATGACCTCTATTGTTTTTCAGTCTTCCACCTGATGTCAACTTTGATTACATAATTGGACAGGTTTCAATGGGCTATGGCTCCATCACAGTTCATGCATTGATGAGTTTAGAAGCTCGTGGAATTCTCTTTGTGACTCCTGGGACAGAGGTTGGTTTCTTTCTACTATAACCCATTGTAGACCTTTATGCTTTGTCTCTGCTCTTGACTCCTTTGTGTCTTTACTCATATATGATGGTGGACTTCCTATATGATGTTGGTATCTCTAGTCTTGGCTTCTCATCTTTCACTATATCTTCTGAAAGGAAATTATAGGCACTATGCTATTTTTCCTTCGGTTGTATGCCTGTATTGCAACATTGAATTGTTTTAGAGACCTCTAAATAGATGTTAACCGGCCTAAGGATCTAAAACATCTTATTGTATCTATGGGATATTTCTATTGATATTCAGCACTGCTACTATGATTTTCTTTGACTTTTGACATGCCTTAACTGTCTGTCCGACCATATTTTTAATCACTTCCAACACCAGAGAGATTGGTGTGTACCTCCCATGAGTGTGTTCAAAGCTCTTTTTGTCTAATGCCATACGGAGAAAGAAGAGTTATGGGTAGTGTAACTGAGTTACCTGTGTAGTTTTTGGGTTATAAAATATGGCTAACAAATAAAGTTTAGAATGACAATTGTGCTATGGAGATAGCGAAAGAGGTTGTGTTTCCAAGTTGGACACCTACCTTAGTGAGTGGAGCACTTATATTTGGTTATTTGTTCAAATTGCTGCTAACTGTTATCCACTTTTTAGCAGACATATGACGGCATGATTGTTGGTGAACATTCATGGGATACAGATCTTGATGTAAGAAGGATCTTACCTCTCAAACTGTCCATATTGTGATCTGAGGTGACTGAGCTTGCAATTACGTGCTGTTACGGGTTAACCCAGTTAGGGCTAAGGAACTTACTAATATTCGATCTGCTGGCAAGGACTAGATTGTGAAGCTATCTCCTCCTCGCCTCGTATGCAATTTTCAACATTGCTATTAAGCCTTTTGTTTTATGCTCTGTAATTGCTTTTATATGAGTTATTGTTCCAGTTGTCAACACACTTTAGCACATTATGTTCACAGGAGATTGTTTCCTTACCTTTTATAATGCATTAAGTGGTAGTGACCCCGCTAGGGAATTATGTAAATCTTCTACATGATACACTTCTTTTTCTTGTTCAGGTGACCCTTGAAGAGGCCATAGGGTATGTAGCTTCTGATGCGCTTATTGAGGTAAGTTCTACTTTACATACTACATTTGTGATTAGATTGAGAAGATTTATGTGTAATTCATTGTGCAAACTGCGAGGGTCTGTTTGATATGTTATCCAGGTACAACTTTCAGCGTTTGAATAGGGAATACAAAAAATCAAGGAAAAGAGTTCTGCTGCACTAGTTTAAAAATTAGTTTTTAGAGAGAGTCTTAAATGTTAGTTTAAAATATAAAGCAATAAAATCTCATTTTCTCATTATCTTGTGCATGATTATATCAGTTGCAGAATTCTGTTCACAATCCAAGCATGGTGTATGTTTTTAGGTCACTTCAAACAACTAAATTTCTGGATTATAACATCCATTACTTGTTTGCTTAACTCAGCAGCTTGTAGTTGTTTTTGCAAATCACCCATACTATGTTTATGCCTAAGCATAAGCTTTGATTGATGAACCCCAATCTTGGTGTGATGTTGACTGTCTAATGTCATCATATACTGTGTCTGCAGGTTACACCCAAGTCCATCAGATTAAGGAAGAGATACCTTGACGTTAACAAGCATAAAGGCATGAGCAAAAGGCCAAAGGAGTGAGCAGTTTCCCTTGATACAATTTTGAATATGTGAACCAGAATTATAGTTATTCTTTGAATCCACATATGTCAATGTTAGGGTAGAAGTAAAATATTCATTCAGTAAAAAAATTAAGGATTGCCAATGTGAGGGGATGACCAAAAGAGAACTTATATAAATGATTGTTGGATCTAAGTTTCTTTACCAGGTTCAGCTTTCATTGCTTCTCTGTTTGCAATGCTTTGAAATCTCCAAGTAGTGGGTAGCCGTACAGGGATGGATTCATAGCAGAGGACCCATCTGTTTTGCGGTCGTGGACATCTGAAACTGAATTGATTTGTACAAATACTTGTTGCAACTTAGAGAATGTGTAAGAAAAGTTGCAAGTGTGATGAGAAGTTGCTGAGAAAATTTCCAGAGGAAATGGGAGCCAAGCAATTCTAATAAGGATGGGCAGTTGAATTCGATTTTCGTGCAAAGTTTCTTCAAGCATGAAAGGAAGACAGATTCAAACACAGTTGCAGACATGAACGTTATACATTTCTTGTTTGGAAAAAAATAAAATAAAATATTAACAATTTGAAAGTACAATTCATTTCAATTCACATCATGTTTATCTTTATTAACGATCTATCTACATTACAGGTAGCCTAACAGTTGGAATTTCAATTTGAATTTTTGATTAGACAGAAAGGCACCGCATGTTATGGCTTAATTGTAAATTTTTACAAAAGTCAGTTTTGAGTAGTATCCTCAAATTTCCTTCCCTTTTTTTTTTTTTTTTCTTTTTCTTTTCATTCTTATTTTCTCCGTAGTATCGTTAAGATTACCGTGGTAATAACTATGAGATCCCTGAATTTTTAGGTTTTCGCGAGGAAAAGTATATACTTTTTATTTTCATCAAATAGGTCCCTCGCCCCATTGAAAATAAACTATTTACCCTTACAATACTTAACATAATTTCAGTCATTTCAGCAAAGTTAACGACCTATTAACAGAAATATAATAATAATAATAAGATGTAGTTTTATTTATGAGAAAAATAAAAATATGGACACAGTTGTTATTATCCCTTAAAGATAATATAAAAGGGAGGAAAAACGAGAAAGAAAAGAATTAACAAGCAGTTGGAATAGTAATTAGTAATTAGTATTAAAAGCTTTGAAAAGAGTAATAACTCTCCCTCCTCTTCTGTGTCCTGCGGTGCAGATCTCTCTCTTAAAAGGGCAATGCAACATCGCTCAACAACATTTCTTGATCTGTTCCACCCAGGAGATTGCCTTACACATACCTCTCCTTCTTTTTAAACACTTCGGGAAAACACCCACATAGAGAGAGAGAGAGAGAGAGAGAGATGGGAGCTTACAGAGCCGACGATGACTACGACTACTTGTTCAAGGTGGTGTTAATTGGAGATTCAGGAGTTGGGAAATCGAATCTGTTATCCAGATTCACTAAAAATGAATTCAGCCTTGAATCCAAATCGACCATAGGCGTCGAATTCGCCACTCGCAGCATTCGCGTCGATGACAAAGTCGTTAAAGCCCAGATTTGGGATACCGCCGGACAAGAACGGTAAACCACTTATCCGTTTTCTTTTCATTTTACGGATCTGAGATCTGAAATGTGATATGTTTTATTTGGCTGTAATTGCCATTAATACTAAATCGAATCGAGATAAGATGAGTTAGTGTCGTCCATGCTGCATGCCTGATTAGTTGGAATGATTTATAGCAGAATTTGTTGGATAGTTTTGTGTGGAGGCTTACGTTTACATATATTCTTTTGATGTGTTTGTGTGCTGATTATTGGATTTGGCCAGTCCGATATACGGTTGTTTGCATTCCTTTCTAGAATGCTGGAGACACTAAATTTTGTCTTGGATTGGTAAATGTCAGGCAGTTATTTCTGTGATGAGCTCATTGGTGTGCAAATTTAGGAGTCTGCACCTTATCAACTCTGGTTTCGAATCTTATAGTTATATATCATTAACCAATCTTTTGCCTTGATGTGAGTTTTGGGCACTGACTTACCGCTTGACATGATTTGTTTCTGCCAATTAAAGAAAGATCATGAAAGAAATTACCCTGAAAATGAAATGGTGGAGGGGAATAATGAGGGAATTGAAGGATTTTGATTGGATTAATGTTTTACTTTTTTACATGCTATTCTAACCTTTCTGGGAATTGGTCTCTTCTTCTTCATCAAGTGTATTTTTGCAAGTATATGTTTGTTTACTTGATTTGTATACCCATACATCGTTGTGGTCATTATTTGACGTTTACGATTATGTATCGGGCTGGATTGTGTTCATTGGAGAATAGATTATAGTCTTATTTTATGCATTTTTTGATTCAGATACCGTGCTATCACAAGTGCATACTATCGAGGAGCTGTAGGTGCATTGCTTGTCTATGATGTCACTCGACATGTTACATTTGAGAATGTGGAGAGATGGTTAAAGGAGCTTCGGGATCACACTGACTCCAACATTGTGATCATGCTCGTGGGAAACAAGGCAGATCTACGACACTTGCGTGCAGTTTCCACTGAGGATGCCAAGTCATTTGCTGAGAGAGAGAATACATTCTTCATGGAAACCTCTGCCCTAGAGTCCTTGAATGTTGAAAATGCATTCACCGAAGTGCTCACTCAGATATACCGTGTTGTCAGCAGGAAGGCTCTTGACATTGGCGATGACCCAGCAGCCTTGCCCAAGGGACAAACTATTAACGTTGGTACTAAAGATGATGTATCGGCTGTGAAAAAAGCTGGATGCTGCTCCGTGTAATGTGCATCAATGAAGAAAGTCCTGGAGGTAAAAAAAAAAAAAATGTTCATCCGCATTTCAAAATTACAATTACAGGGCTTGGAGACATATTTGGTTTCATCTATATGTCAGGATGAGACCCACATGGAGGGTGCAGGAACTAAAACTGTAGTTTTACGGTACATCATGGGATGAAAGACTCAATCTTGTCAAGTTCGGTTTAAGTCACAAGCATTCGGATCTAAGATCTCACATTTGGTGCCATCTCCTTGTGTGTTCTTTTCGTTCTTTTTCCTTATTGTACTGCTTCGTTCGTCATCGCTGTAATTTGCAGTCAGTCAGTACACCCTCCCCCCCACCCCTCCCGCTCTAGGTAGTTCATATTTCACTGCCGAGGTTTACAATTTGGCAAGTATATTAAGATAAACTCTGTTATCGAACTTGATTGATTGATTGATATTTTTGTCTTGAAACTTATTTCGCTTCATTGAGTTGTCATCCCACCAGGATTATCATGACGACTCGCAGCTAAATCTTCCAGCAGGATCAAGCCAACACAAATGTCTAAATAAAATATAATATAATATTATTTTAATAAATTATATTATATTAAATTTTATCCATTATTATTTGTTACAATCTAATTCAAATTATTTAAAATAATGTAATTTAATATATATTATTAAATTATTTAATAATTATTATTTAATTATTTAATGCAGTAGTTCAATTATTTAATGCAGTCCACGTGTTGTGTACCTACCAAACATGCCATCAAACCAATCCAACCAAACGGCGAAATCAACTCCCATGCTGGTCCCCACCGCGCCATCCTGCGCGCGTAAAGTCAAAAGCCTGCGTTCACTTCGAATTGCCAGTGCGTGTAAATTTCTCGCCCAACAGTTGGCTACGCAATCTCCATTTATCTTGGAAGAAGATGGATCGCGCTTTGCACAGAACTAAAATCCTCGCCAATCATCTCTTGCAATCAAATTCTCCTGAAATTCTTACCGCAAACGCGTGTTTAAGCTACTCGCCGCCGGAACTCAATGAGGTTTACGAGTTTGACCTCAAAGAAATGCGGAAACTACTCGACGGTCACAACTTGGAAGACCGGGATTGGCTTTTCGGCCTCATGATGCAGAGTAAACTGTTCAATCCGAGGAAAGCCGGGCAGAAAGTGTTTGTGTTGCCCGATTATAATCAGACGATGGAGCAACAGCGAGAGATGACTGTGAAGAGGATTGCGTATTTGCTTGAACGAGGCGTTTTTGAAGGATGGCTTACTGGGAAAGGGATTGAAGCAGAGTTGAGAAAGATGGCGTTATTTGAGGTTATGGGGATTTTTGATCACTCGCTCGCGGTCAAGCTTGGAGTTCAGTTCTTTTTATGGTAAATATACAAACTTCATGGAATTCTTAACGGTTGATCATTTGACCTTCCTTTTGTAAAATGAGAATCAGAATCCTTAAAGTCGTAGGTTCTGTCTGGTAGAACAGCGGTACGGGAATAAAAACAAAGAAGAGTGTGCATTATTTTTAAGAAATAGAAGAAACATTTTGTGTGCTTTTCGATTTTTATGTTTATTTTTATTTTAAATTACTAAAATGCTAGCTTTTGAGTTTAATAGGAGTTTTTAAGATAAATTTTACGTTTTTAAAATTCTTTTTTTCGTTTGTTTTAGATTTGTAAAACAGAGAACGACTTCTCGTGAGATGGGATTTTATGATTGGAAGAATCAAAGAAGAGAATTTCTGAATTATTTTTAATGAATTAGTGGGATTGCAGGGGTGGGGCCATCCAATTTTTCGGTACACAACGCCACCACGGCAAGTGGCTGAGGGACACTGAAAATTATTTGGTCAAGGGTTGCTTTGCGATGACAGAGTTGGGCCATGGAAGTAATGTATGTCTGTGAAGGTCAATTCTGTTTAATATGGTGTGGTTCTTTGTGTATTCTTAGTTTTCTTACTCATTTCCTTGACTTTTGTTTTTTAGGTTCGAGGAATTGAAACAGTCACCAAATATGATGCAAGCACGGAAGAGTTTGTCATCAACACTCCTTGCGAATCATCTCAGAAGTATTGGATTGGTGGGGCAGCTAATGTAATATTTTTATTCTAAAACAATTTTAATCTTCTTTTCTACTTCTTTTGATTTTCTTACCACCTATGCAAATTGTATTTTACTGGTTGTGATGTTCTTCTGTTGTTCTACGCTAACATGGGGGTGTTCTATTGCTGTTCAGCATGCAACACATGCAGTCGTCTTTTCACGGCTCGAAATTAATGGGAAAAATGAGGGCGTTCATGCCTTCATTTGCCCAATCAGGGATGCAGCTGGAAATATCTGTCCAAGCATCCGGATAGCTGACTGTGGTCACAAAATTGGGTTGAATGGTGTTGACAATGGTCGAATTTGGTAATAACAAGACGTTTATCTTTACATATTGTCATAGTGATGTTAATCCAAATTTGAGAACCAAGTAAAAAGTTTTGGAGTGCTTTTTCAGGTTTGACAATGTCCGAATCCCCAGAGAGAATTTGTTGAATTCAGTTGCTGATGTTTTACCTGATGGGCACTATCTGAGTTCAATTGAAGACCCAGATCAGGTAGTTATCTTGTTAGGGGATTGCATATTTTTCTATGTCTTCTTCTTGCAGCTTGATGTGGATAAAAATAAGATTTTTGTCTATTCTGAACTACTGGTTTTCTGAGTGCAATTATATTTATTCTGTTTTCAGAGGTTTGGAGCTTTTATGGCCCCTCTAACATCTGGTCGGGTAACTATTGCAACTAGCGCAATGTACACATCAAAGGTAATAAATTGAAAGCCCGGTTTACCTTTCATTTGAACAAATTTGTGTTATGTATGTAATAATTCTGTGGTCAGGGATGACAGTTAGCTCATACCAAAGTTAAATTGTCATTGATATGATATCATTCTTCTTTCATCAGATTGGTTTAGCAATAGCTATAAGGTACTCATTATCTAGGCGGGCCTTCTCTGTTACACCAAATGGGCCTGAAGTACTGTTGCTCGATTACCCAAGTCATCAACGGCGATTATTACCTCTTCTTGCAAAGACGTAAGTATTTAAATAGTTGGTATTTTGAAGTTTAAGTTTTTATTAGAACTCTTTGGAATACAAGTGTTTTTTTTTTTTTTACTAGTAATTCCATTTGAGAGAAATACTGGTTGTGGTAATGATATTTGTATTATTCCTATGAATTGTTGTCCTCTGTCTTCGGAGAAGATTATAAGTTGACTAAGCCCTTACTCCTTGAGTCATTGTTTTGTATTCCACATATGCAAAACAGGGTGCTTGTATTTATTTTTAGATTTCTCTCTCTTTAGGAGCTGGTGTCATTGCATGCCGAAATTGGCCTTTCAGGTTCAGGTAACCTTTTTATTTACTCTTTTGTGAGGAAAAGGGGGTCAAGTTTATGTTGTTATATGGTATTCTTCTGGTTCACATGGTCAACTCTGTTTGTTAATATATACATGCTGATAGATAAACATTTAAATACCTTTGGTAGTATCTGGTTTGTCAACTAGCTGTAGTGCTGGATTTGCCACTGTACTATCTGTCTGCAAAACTTATTTAGGTTACATTGTTGTTGCAAAAGTCAAAATATGCACGGTGAGTGTTGTGATTCTTATATCCCAATAGTATGTAAAAAATAGTCCACTCATATTAATATCCTGACAGCTTGAGTTCTATTTTTGTGTGAACTTTTTTTGCAGTAATGGAAATACTTCTATGTGATCCAACCATCGATCATTAACTAATAATACTATTCTGATTAAGTGCTTCCCCCTTTTTTCTCATTCCTCCTGCTGCAGATACGCAATGAGTTGTGCTGCAAATTACTTGAAGATGATATATGTGAAGAGGACACCTCAGTCCAACAAAACTATCCATATTGTTTCTAGTGCATTCAAGGCCACTCTCACCTGGCATAATATGCGAACACTTCAGGTTAGCAACTGAAATTACACATGGAGCAACTCACATTTATGGAAAGTGACCTAACTGAAATTAAATTATTGTATCTTTTAGGAATGTCGTGAAGCTTGTGGAGGACAAGGCCTGAAGACTGAAAATCTTGTCGGTCATTTGAAAGGTGAATTTGATGTCCAGTGCACTTTTGAAGGGGACAACAATGTTCTGATGCAGCAGGTAGGTTGAAGTCTATTATCTTTTCATGTATGAATTTTACTCAACAATGGACTCAACATATAAGTTTTGACATAGATTTGAATTGTTTGATAGCCTGAATGTAAATACATATGTTTGTTGTGTGCAGAATTTGTTTGTTTGCTTGTCTAACATAGAGGAAATGCTAGACTCTAAATATCTTTTTTGCGAAATTTGCAATCTTATTTAATAACCTTTCTCAGATGTTTTAGTTTGAACAGTAGGTATGACTCCTGTCACTTGGCAGATTATGCGTCTCTAGAACTCATAATGGTCTGTGAGTTACCTGGATTGAATCTTAATCATCTTCCCGGTTCTTTATGTTCATAATGTATACTTAATAACGTCCAGTTGTGATTTCTACAAGTATTCCATCGTGCTTTACCAATTTCTAACTTTTCTATGCTTAATGAAAATAATCAATATGGAAAAATATTTCTACCTAGTTTTAGTTTCTCAAGAAGTCTGCTGTGCAGCATTGGAATTTATGAGGTTAATGCATGAATACAGGTTAGCAAAGCACTTCTTGCAGAATATGTAGTAGCTAAGAAGGGAAATAAACCTTTTCAAGGGCTGGGATTAGAACACATGAACGAGCCTTGCCCTGTCATTCCGTCTCAGCTTACAAGCTCAATCCTCAGGAGTGAACTGTTTCAAGTAAGCGCATATAAGCTTCATTAATTGTTATTTTAAATAATTTGTTGAAATTTGAGAACATAGTTAACTGCTTGTCCTTGTCAGACGAATATATTCCTAATAAGGGAGAGAGATCTTTTGAGTAAGTTTGCTGCGGAAGTGTCACAGCATCAAGCGAATGGACTAAGTAAAGCACAAGCCTTCATTCTGGTGAGTGTGCTCTCATGTTCCTGCTTGCTTATCCCCCCTCTTTCTAATTGTTGTTTCACTTTACCATACCAGAGTTATCAGCTTGCAGAAGACTTGGGCAGAGCTTTCGCAGACCGAGCAATATTGCAAACTTTTATTGAGGCTGAGGGAACTGTATCTGCTTGTTCTTTAAAGGTATATGTTAACAGCTATCTCTTGAAAATCCGTAACTAATTTCTCATATCAAGTTGCCTAATTCAGCAGGGTAAATAGAGGGTATTATAATGTGTGACTGAATAGGATGTAGTTCACCAAACTGCCAGAGGAAATTTATTTTAAATAAAAAAAATTAGATGAAGAGGGAAGTGATTTTAGATGAAAATAGAATATTACATTCAACAAACTTAACTATGTCTTTTGACCAAACATACTTTTAGTGTCCTTATGCATCTACAGTCTTTTCTTGCTTCTGCAGCAGCCAGATAACATTCAAGATGCCATAGTACTAAATTGAGAGATGCTTAGTATAAAGATTATGACAAAAGTTTAGTGTGTTAACAATGATATTTGCAGTTGTTCTCTTTGATGTGTGTGTGTGTGTGTGTGGTGTTGGTTCTGCTGCCAGACTAATATTATCTTCTGACAACATTTAAAATTAATGAATAGGCTGACACTATGATTTTGTTCCTTCTGCAGAATGTCTTAGGTCTGTTGAGATCATTGTATGCTTTAATATGTTTGGAAGAAGATGTTGCGTTTCTCCGGTATGGCTACTTATCAACAGAAAATGCTGCTGCCGTGAGGAAAGAAGTGAGAAAACTGTGCAGCGAACTTCGACCACATGCACTTGCCTTGGTCAGTTCCTTCGGCCTTCCTAGCGCTTTTTTGAGCCCTATAGCATTTAACTGGATTGATGCAAATTCTTGGTCCTCAGTTCAGCACTAGTTTAGGTGTCATACTTTCTCTTATATTTAACCTGAAGCAAAAAGTTAGTGATCAGGCTCGCCGCTTCAGTCTTATAAGAAGGCTACCTTACCGTTGTATCAAACATTTTATCTAAAACTGTTTTTTTGTATATTTTTTCTTGGTTCTTTGCACAATTGCCAAAATTTACTGGTTATCTGAATTCAGCCAATGTCTTCTATATAAACACTCCTGCACCTGGTAACATTGTATGCTACTCATTCATCATGTTGCCTGATGTGCTTCCCTTGAGGTTTGAGGTTAGAGGTCTCATTTTTTCTGAAGAAATGTTCGATTACTTCTTATTGTCAGTTAGTCTATCTGTTCCTTGTCTTCCATTTGTTGAAACTAGCGAAAAAAAATGCGCTTAAAACAAGCAAAAGGTAATGGGAAACGGTAAAATTTATTGATGCCTCTAGCAGTACTAGGTCGGAAAATGCCTTCACTCTCCGATTGAACGTGTCTGAGCAAGCACACTAGAAACAATTAGCAAAAGTGCACATGATCCGTCAGACGAATGAAAATGCAATTTGGAAGTAGCAATATTAGATCAAGACACCATTTGACAATTTGAAGGAAGAATATTGCTGAATCACATGCACTATCATTCCAATGTACTCTCTATATGCCGCAATGGTGAAGAATTCACGTCAGTGGTACGTCAAACATTTTGGGTCCATATACCACAAATTGCGTAGGATGCAGGGAAGAAACAACTTCAGCAAATCGTTGCCTTCTCCATATGGGTATATATAGCAATTATTGTCAGTATTTTCATATTTGTTCCCCTTCGTCGGGAATGCCAGATATAGGGACAGCCCATTAGACTATAAACATCAAGTATCTAACATTGCAGTGTCCGGATTATAAGGAAATTCTGATGCTGATGAAATATATGCCACACTAGACAGTTCATTAGTTTCAGCATTCAGGCAAGGCTGCTCAATATGGGCAACAGTAGTCGGTCGAGCTACCAGTAAGATGATTGAATGGGCTACTTGAACAGTAATGCCGAATCTCAGTGGTAGAAGTCATTTCATTTCGAGAAGAATTAACATTTGCAGAGTCGACCTTTTCATTGCTCTCTGTCTGGCCCTTAACAGTTGATTGGTTTTCTGGAGAAACATCAGCAGTGCGATGTTCCATGTTCTTCTGAAGATCAGCAAGTGAATCCTTTGTGACTCTTCTTCCCAATGACATGCTTGAGCTCTAATCTATATAATGCATACGCAGCATAGCCGTTAACCCCATACTTGAATAAATGCCAATTCGAAACCGTTCGACGGTTGGGGGTCCATGTAATAGGACCTCTTCTGTCATCTGTTTTCTTCATTCATGCCGACCAGGTCCACTATGCTCTGGCAAGGACCTCTGCTTTCTTGTTCCACTCCCAAATGCCCTTCTATCTTTATCAAAAAAGAGCCACCGTCTAATTGTTTCATCTTAAGTAAAGAAATTCAAATAGCTCTGCAATTTCAGAAGAAAAATTAGTCAGACACACAAGCTAGCTCTGTAATACCAAAACAGAAGACATGATTTAAACAATCATGCGAGAGAAAATTCCACACGTGATATAGAACAACATTCGAAAATAGCATATAACTTAGCTTAATAGATGTAATGAAGCTCCATAGTAGATCTGCAAGGTAACAGGGAACTAAAATGAAAATCGAGAAAAAGAAGAATGGTGGCATTACCTGTAGCATTCCGTGGACGTTTTGTAGTAAACCGACATTCTTACCCTGTGCCTTGGCATTAACGGCATTAGAAAGTAAACTAAACTCAAATTAATGCCCCTAGGTCGTAGAACTGGAGATATACCAGGGGGAATCTTCGTTGTCAGCCAGATTAGCAGGAAAGCTGCTGCAGTAGTCCTTATGCCACTTGAGTCCTGGAGCAGGCCTTGTACAATCCCAAAAGCGCACATGGTGTAGGAAGAATATTTGGCAGAATGTTGGGTCCAACATTTTTTTCGCATTCTTCAGTACCATTGACATCATCAAGAAGAGCCTGCTCTAATTCTTGACGCAAGTTTAAGTGATAATAATCCCAACTGAGCAGTTAAACTCCGAGATACCCATCGCTGAGTTGTGCAAACATGAGGGCTCCACCTCAGGTTTGTCAAACACTTGGAAACAGTGCACCTGCAGCTCATTGTTCACCAAATAGTCCTGGTACAGTCAAAGTGTTTTGCTCAAAGGACCAAATAGATTGCTTTGGGATTTTTATGAATCCATTTTAAAGATATTTGAATTATTTGGAAGCTCCTCTTTAATCCTTTACAACTTCAAAATTTTGAATATTGTTAAATCTTTATTTGCATAATCCCAAATACTGTTGCACAGCCACTCACAAATTTGAGCCAGAAATGAATTCACACCCTCATATTCAAAATCTTCGCATCCAACTTACTGCTAAATTAAAATATATATATATTTAATTTAACTTTTGAAACTATTAATCATTCACTGTAAAGATGCTGGTCTTCTTTTATGAGAAATGGTAACTTCGTATCAATTGGAAGTGTCTATTTTAAGTTCGCTCATATGCAGAAAGAAGAAGGTCACTTCTTGAAATGTCGTCATAGTTTCAGGATGCAGGCCTTGAACATCAGGCTGGGGCTTCAAATCTGCAAGTCCAGCTAATGGACTGGTTGCATCGTCTTGCTCCTCGCATAATTGCAACAGACGGTTTATGTCATTTGAGAATGATCCAAGACTGCCATCCTACACACCTCCCATTGAGAAAAATTCAACACTTAATTTCAGAGTGTAGAAGGCATCTTATGAATACACATTACAATCCAACGAAAATTTTAACTGGAGAGGGACAAAGATTAGGAAAAAAAAAATCATTTTCATTAAAGAATATTCCAAGACTAACACCCATTAAAAAATTGCGTACCCATCAAAGATTAATTCATCATAGGGAAAGCGATTCCTGAATGTAAACTACAGTTCAAGATTATTGACTTACTCGAAACTCAGCAAAATAATTCTGATATGGACCAAAAGGTTACTGCATCCAATGTACAAAACACAGTCCTTTAGATTTCAAGAGCAAATGAGAATTGTTTGCGCTAATAAACAATGAAAATTAAAGACGCAAGTAGCCAGTGTTGACGAATGATAGACACAGACTAGCAATGATGAGGCCGGCGATAGAGCAGTGAGCTCAGAGTTTGTTAAGGATCTTCAATATTCTCAAAGATATCAATCCTATATATACAACTCACTGGTAAATTGGGAAGATATTCACAAGGAAAGCCAACTGTCATTGCCCTGCCACCATCTCAACCGGAAAATGAAATACAATCAGCGAAGATGAAAATTGATCGAAGACACTATTTTTCTTATTGTTTTGATTATTTCCCTTTACACTGATTCTGCATTAATTTTTATATCATCAATTTGCATTATATATGTGCAAAGCTTATACAGTTGAAAATATATCAGAACATTCAGACTTCTATTCCTCTTAAACCCCAAACTCTTGTCGTTTTCTCACTAAGTTGCACTCCTGGATTAACTGATAGACTTGCTCCTCGAACACCGCAAGATCATTGGCCCTACCCTCCTTCCGAGGAGCTCGAACATTAGCAAAGAGACCATTGATCCTGTTCTTCGCATTGTCCAGCAAGAGCTGGTTTGTTGTGGATGCACACTTGCTCTTCGAACCACCTTGCATCGACCCCTTTTACAACAAAAGCTAGCAAATTTACACTAAAATACCGTGGGAAATACTTAAAAGTCCAAGATGCGGCACAGACGTAACTAAAACAACAAAGAATTGAAAGTCAATTGATCACATTCCCAGAAAAAGGAAAAAGAAAATTTAACCCAAAATAAAGCTTTAATAAGACAAGCTGACAGCAAGTGATAGCCTAGTTGAGCTGAGAATTTCAATATCTGGGTTTTCTTTTTCTGCAAGGGGAATTATATTTAGAAGAAGGGAGACTCAAAACATTAATTTTTTTTATTTGCATAGTTGTTGTGAATCGATGATTTGCCTGTTCGACATCAGAGATAACGTGTTAATAAGATTACTCATTTAAGACAATAAAAAGAATGAGTAATTGATGGGAAATTCTGACCCATAAAGAAATCTCAAGGCCAAAAACGCAATTTAATTAAGCATACCACAATATATGATGTCATGGAATAAGTAATCGTGCGTTTTGCAATTAATTAACTCATTCTAATTTGCAGAGAGAAATTCATAAAACGTGATCAAACCACAGAGGCTTGATCTTGGAAATAGCTACTTCATAACTTACTAGGTTGTTAGTATCATGTGGGCAAAGTTAAGAAGAAACCGTAGAATCTGATTATTTGTACATTAGGTCTGCAGGACAGAAATAAAGTAGAAAGCATGCTCATCGCTATAAAATTGCGGCGCTACCGTGAGAAATGGGACCATTTCATATACTTCCAGATCCAGACAGGAAGGCAAGTCTCAGGTTCCATAAATATTGCGGAGAAAATTTTGTTTCTTAGCTTACATACTGGTAGGATCATATCTCCATGTCTGTGAGTATTATTATTATTGTTTGAATAATAGGCCTGATGTGGATAAGTAGCCCCACTTATTCTGAAGCCTGGATTTTGAACGCAAAGTCTGGCTTATGCTGTATATCTTGTATTCCACCAACTTACATATGTATTAAGGTTTCTTTTTTTTTTTTTTTTATAATCTATATTGTCCTTCTTCTAAAATCAATAAATTTTTTTTTATAAGAAAAAATTTAAATCGATAGTTTAAATAAACTTAAAAAAATTTAAATCAATAATTATCGATCGAATTAGCTTATTTTTTAATATTGATTTAGATAAATTTGATTGAATTTAAAACCAACAGTTGTGGATATTATTGTTGTTATTTGAGTAATAGGCCTGATGTGGATATGCAGTCCGATTTATTCTCAAGCCTTGATTTTGAAAGCAACGTCTAACTTCCAGGAAAAGGATGATCGACTTAACGTCCGGAAATTGATGAGTATGGGATGGGATTCATCTCGTTTGGGTTGGAATGGTTTTTAATATTACTCAGTTTAACCCAGAAACGCCTGGTATTTTGAGTAAACTCATCCCAATCCTCATATTTACATGGCATCTTATGCATGATAGAATGTCGAAATGGACCCAACACTAATAATATTATTTAATTAAAATCTTTTTGTGGTGACAATCATACATCGGAAAGAGACTTAAAACACTATGTATTGTGCTACGGATACATGCTTGACAATAATTTCGACACAAACTAAATCATTTAGCAAACTAAAACCATGGTTTCAGGAAGATCATTTGAGCTTAATCACTTTTGCAAGACAATTATCTGTAGGCCTTGGATAGGGTAAATACGTTGTTGGACATTTAGGATTAAGCCGTTCTAGCCTGCAAATTACAAAGGAAAAACAGAAGTGTGATATTAACATTTGCAATACACACACACACACACACACATGTATATAACGGTTGTAGAGTAAACTCACTTGTAGTTAAGGAGAAAATAATGTAGGAAAACGGAGATTTTAAATTTGGCCAGATCTGCACCCGGGCAATACCTTAATCCTCCTCCAAAGGGAATAAAAGATCCTGGTTTGGCTATATGATTCTGCTTATAAGTTATCAAGTCAACAAAATAATTTTTTCAGCTATCTATTTATGGTTTGAACAAACAATATTATCTGTACAAACTATATGTGCAAAAATAAATGTACAACGTACAGCTAAAGCAAATTAAAAAGCATTATTTCCCAGTGTAATTAATGTGTCAAGCATCCTACTTACATCCCATCTTGAAGGATCAAATTCTTTTGGGGTAGGATAATTTTCAGGATCCATGTGGACGCCTTGGTTTGAAACTATGACTTTCCATCCTTCTGGTATGATGTAACCTGCAAATAGATGATTTCTCTCTATTAAGAGGAGAGCGGAGGAAGGTACGAGTAGGAAAAATTTGAGGTGTTGAGTAAAACGACTAACCTTTCATGTTAACATCTGTTATTGCCTTTCGCATACTTGTAATTGGCGGAGTGATTAAACGTAATGTCTCATCTATTACCTAAATTATTAACATATACGTAGCTTGTTACACATATATATTCTTCCAACAAAAAAACAAAAAAACGATGCAACTATTAAATTAAGGACTTCTAATTGCATGCTGCATTAAGTATACCTTGGGGAGATATTTCATTTGTTTAATTTCTGTAACACTCAATCCCTTTTGTGTAGATGATCGTTTCTTTACAATCTCCTCTTGCTCTTCCTGTGAATTATTAAAGTAAATGAACAGGCTTGATGATATAATTTTAGACTAATGCTATTTCATATGAATGATAATTAGATGGTTACATTTGCTTAAAAAACTTAATTATGAATTGAAGCAAATTAACCTTGGCCTTAACCAACATTTCTGGATGTTGATGTAGGCAGATTGTCGCCCATGTTGCAATAAGTGAGGAGCTATCATGACCTCCTAGCAAGAATGCGAGTATTATATCCACGATATTTTCATCCTTCAGCTTTTCACCATTGTCATCTTCCAGTTCCATTAGTAAATCAATCGTGCCTCTCTCACTTGTCTTTTGCTCATCACTTTTCTTCATTGACCTTCTATCACCAACAATTTCTTGAATCAACTTTACCAATTTTTTTCGTGCCTAATAAAGAAACAAGTACCAATCTTGATATTTGAGATATATTATAAAGTAATTTAATTTATAAAAGACTGAGCATATTCAATCAAAAACACATTTAGTTTATTGATAACGACTGCACAAGTACCGTGGACACAGCTCAGCAAAGTCTAATATGATACAGGTAGGGTAATCAAACTTTACGCACCGTAAGTGCTGAATGGTAAGCAAAGCCAGGGATATTGATGGGAGCAGACTTCACTCCTGCAAAAAGATCGGTAAAATATTCGTCCACTGACTCAAGAAGTGCATCACTACAGGATCCGAGGAAGATGTGCATAGTGACCTTGAAAGTCACCTTCCTTACTTCAGACAAGAACTCGATTGGCCTATCCATTCTTCCCCACTTCTCCAACGAAGCAGTGATAGTGTCTTCGATATATTCAATACGCATGGCCAGTGCCTCATGTCCCTTGAATGGACTTGTAGCCAATTTGCGCAGACGCTTGTATTCTGAACGTGAAAAACTATGAAAATTTCCAAATAATCGCATGGTGGATTCGGGATAACCAGTTGCGAATTTCTCCTCGTCCGTCAAAACTTGTTTGCAAGTTTCTGGTGTGCACACTATGATGGTTGGACTTCCAAGTAGATGTGTCTTGTACATTCCTGCTCGACCATACCTGTACTTTCCAGGCCAAATGAAATTCGTCAAGCACTTAAAAATTACAATCTTGCTGACAATAATATTATAATAATTTGAGAAACAAGAGAGAATTAAACCTTTTGACTAAGTTGTTGATGAAGGTATTGGGCTCACTAGATTTGAAATCTCGGATGAAAGACAACATATTTCCAAGCAAAGGCCACCCCATGTCACCTGGAGGAAGAAAATGTCTCCTTCCACCCAATTTGTTGACATAATACCATTCGTTTGCTCTTCTTAAAATCCCAAACAGAAGAATAAAACTTCCCATAAAAATTGTAACATTCAAACACAAGTAATTTAACTCCATTTTCTGATCGACGTTTGAGTGGTGTCTGCATCTTCCTTTCTGGTTTAATTTATAGGCCTATGCTATGGGAAGTCAGTCATAGTCACTGAGCCCCTTGCTCGCGGGCTTCCCTTCTTTTTAATTATTTATTATTTATTTTTTATAAAAATATTATCAAATACCACTACTAAAATTTATAATAATTTTATTTTATGACGAATGTTGTCGAAAAAAAAATACTTATTATTATAAGCATAAATTAAAAATTTGAACTATCATAATCATTCATTATTACAAATTTAAAAATTTTCTTAGTCAAATATTTATTTTTTTAACAACAAAAAAAAAAAAGTCAGCTGCCTTTTTTATTCTAAAATATTATATTTAATTATTTATTATTTTTCTTAATATTATTCTTAAGATATGCGTATCATAAATATTTACTAAGTCTCCACACGAAATAATTTTAGGCCGTTGAATGATGTGCAACAAAATAAATAATACGACTCTCTATATACTTTTCCATCACAGTCTCAGTCACTTGAGTTACATTCCAGTGTGGTTGCTGACCTCAAAGGCAGTTCCTCCAATCAATTAATTCTTTAATTTTAAATATCCAATCTTCAGCTACGCCTACTATTAGTTAATTTCCGATGCCGGTAACGTGCAAATACTGGATATTAATGGTTGCGACTTTTGTTAATCATGTATCCATCAGCTGACCCATATGATGATATATTTTTCCTGCTCAAAGAAACGTGCCACTGAGCAATTGGACTGCGTTTGGATAAGGGATAAGGCCAATGCATATAAAAATGCTGATCGAAATTTAAGAAACTGTAATCCGGGAACAAACGATAGTTCCTGCAATTGAATTGATATTTTATATTTTGACCATAAATTGTCCGAAAATAAATAGCATAGCATGTTGGCATTCTCTCACAAAACCAAATGCAAGCCACGAAACAAATGTAACAGTGATATAGTTTGAGCATGATCGCGCCCCCACCACACCCCCCCCCCCCCTCCCCGAAGAATCAAGTCTTATCATAAATACCCTCTTGACTTTCATTTCGTATTATTCACAATGTAAAAAACAAGCTAAGCTTAGTCTAAGAAAAATGAACTAAAGCAACATAGAACCGAGACAAATAATCTAAATTGAACTCCAACAGTAATCGAGGAGGGAGGGGGGGGGGGGGGTGCTTAGATTTTCAAGGATAAATCATCATGAAATCAGAACATGTCGAATCCAATTTTTTCATAGCCTCCACAACTTATTTCCCTCACGAAATTGTGCTCAGAATATAAAGAAATTTAAATTTATTTAGAGATGATGGCTCAGACAGTTCAACCACTCGGTTGCGACAAGATAGTGGCTTTAAAGAAATAAAAGCTATATAATCTCTTTCCGCCAACTGTATCTCCAACCCCAGTTAAATGCACAGGGCCCGGCTTGTAATAGCCACGAAATACCAATAATGCTTCGTCGAATACAGATATTATTCAGAAATATTGGTTGTGACGGCATTGCAGGGTCCACGATCACCGACACTAACCATTTTGCTCTGCAGCATTATCTAGACTTGCGATTAGTAGTAACCGACAGATTCTGATATCATATTCAATTTTTCAAGTTGACATCTGTTTCTGATGCCAAAATGTTTGAATGCGATATCTACCTAGGATACTAGTTTATTGAAACAAACCGTCCGTGAATGTGATATCTAATATATAATCTAGATCTATGATAATTAGTTTCCTCCCAGATCTACGTTTGCGTAGTTATAGTCAGTAAAGGGTGGTATTTATCCAGAATTGAAGTCACCAAAATTTAGATGTAGAAGATTCAGAAATGTAGAAGATCAATCTTTCCACAACTTCTTTTATTGTATCGTAAGATGGAGCCGATAAGCTTTTAATGGTGCGTATCAATTGAATATGGCGCCGACATGTTTTTAATTGTGTGAACCAATTGTAGACAACAATGAATTATCTATAAATCCATCCCGACATCTATCATGGATCCACTATTGAAACTTTTGTATGTCTTTCGAAAAAAAAAATTATATTCACCCCTGTATTTCTTATACATGCTGCTATAAATTCTCCTTTTCCGTTGCCTCATTTAGCACCTTTCATCAATATTGTTTTTGATTATCTGCAATCGAAGATGGATTTCTTTTTGATGAATGGAGAGCAAGAAAGTGAGCTACTTAAAGCTCGAGCCCGTGTCTGGAGTCACATTTTCAGTTTCATAAACTCCTTGTCTCTGAAATGTGCAGTTCAATTAGGCATATCAGACATCATCCACAACCATAAAAAACCAATGACCCTTAATGAGCTTGTTAGTGCACTCCCAATTCACCCGACCAAAAAACAATCTGTCTACCGCCTCATGCGCATTCTATTTCACTCTAGCTTCTATGCAATACAAAAACTTGGCCAAGATTCCCAAGAAGTAGGCTATATTCTCACGAAAGCTTCTCAACTTCTTCTTAAGGACCATCCCATGAGGGTTAAGGGTCAGACCTTTCTTGCTAGCCTTGCTCGATCCCATTTTGACAACTCCGTGGCACCATTTGAGCACTTGGTTTCAAAACGACACCCCTTCTCCGTTCACTACGGTCCATGGGATGACGATATGGGAGCATACTGGCCGTGAGCAAAGCTTAACCACTTCTTCAATGAGGCCATGGCAAGTGACGCTCGACTGGCAACAAGCGTGTTGATTCGTAAATGTACGCGCGTGTTTGAGGGGTTGAATTCGTTGGTCGATGGTGGCGGCACTGGAACTATGGCAGTGGCCATTGCTAAAGCTTTTCCACAAATGGAGTGCACTGTTTTTGATCTGCCGCATGTGGTTGCTGATCTGAAATACGTTGGAGGGATATGTTTTTGTCGGTATGTTCCAAAAATTTTAAATAAAGTTATTAATAAAATTTAAAATAATTATTATGGAGGTAAGAGGTACAGTCTTTGATAATTTAAGTAATATTACTAACCATACAAGTATAATAATAAAATATAATATAAATAAAAAAATTTGATCTTCTAAAATATTTAAAAAATAATATCTACCATATAATTACAATAATAAAAGTAAAAAGTTTAACTTTTCATCATATTTAGGTGACAGTACTTACTATGTAATAATAATAACAGAAGATAAAAAATAAATAACACAGAATTTATATAAAAAACTTACAAATTAATTAGAGTAAAAACTACAATTAAATTAAAAGAATTCACTATAAAAATTAAGATTATAATTTCTCACTCAATATTACTGTCTCAAATATTTTAGAGAATATATTCAAGTAAAGTTTTAATAATATTCTGAGAAAAATTAAAAAATTATGGACAGGAGAAGAATTGAAATAGAATAAAATTGTATGGGATAAGAAAAAATAAAGTAGAAAATGTGTCTATATATAGTGAAAATTGTCGCATCCTCATTCAAAAAAAATTCTTCAATTTTTGCTGTCTTAATATGCCTCTCATATTTTCCAATCAAATTGATTTTGGAAAGTCGATTTTGCATGAAGACGTCAATTTGACTCCTTCTTAACCACTATGCCCAATCAATTACATTCTCCCACTTGAAGACGATAATTAATAATTAATTATATCTTTATACTATTCTTTTTATATTGACATTCCATATTGCTTATATTTTTATTAAACTATAGAAGGATCAACACCATTCACACTTGTCAATACTAATTAATTTAATTAAGACATCTATCAAATTATCTTTAATGTGTATTTTCTATATGTTTATACTTTCATTTTCTACTACTTCTCGTACATAATGAAATTGAATACTTATGTGTTTTATTCTGAAATCTAAAGATGAATTCCTTGCAATTTACAAGGTACTCTGTGTATCATAAAAATCTTTTCTTATTTGTATCTGAGTTCTTTAATAAGCTTTTTAATCTAAATTGCTTCCTTACATGCTTTTATAATTGTCATATACTATACTTCCTCTTGTAAGTGTAAATATATAACTGACAGTAGATCTACTTTTATCAAGATCACTTATATAATCTAAATCTACCTAGTTTTTGAAAATCTAATTCTTCGCAACATAATGCATCGTCCACAACAATAAAAAGCCAATGACCCTTAATGAGTTTGTAAGTGCACTCCCAATTCACCCAACCCAAAAACAATCTGTCTACCCCCTCATGCGCATTCTAGTTCACTGTGGCTTCTATGCAATACAAAAACTTGGCCAAGATTCCCAAGAAGAAGGCTATATTCTCATGAAAGCTTCTCAACTTATTCTTAAAGACCATCCCATGAGCGTCAGACCTTTCTTGCTAGCCTTGCTCGACCCCATTTTGACAACTAGGTGGCACCATGTGAGCACCTGGTTTCAAAACGACGACCTTTCTCCGTTCACTACGGTCCATGGGATGACGATATGGGTGTATGCTGGCCGTGAGCAAAGCTTAACCACTTCTTCAATGAGGCCATGGCAAGTGACGCTCGATTAGCAACAAGCGTGTTGATTCGTAAATGTACGCACGTGTTTGAGGGGTTGAATTCGGTGGCGGCACTGGAACTATGGCAATGGCCATTGCTAAAGCTTTTCCACAAATGGAGTGCACTGTTTTTGATCTGCCGAATGCGGTTGCTGATCTAAAAGGCGATAGCAATAAATAGAATGGTTGCTGCCGCATGTGGTTGTTTTACTAGTGAACAGCCTCGGAAATAAATAGAATGGTTGTCTTGGGCTGAGTTCAGCGACAATACTTCAATCCATTCGGCAACAAAACTCTCCCTTTTTGAAGTCGTGTACGACATTTCTCCACCTAATGTACTATCATATGTGTCTAGAGTTACTCGCGTTCAAGCAGTAGTTGAGTTTATGCGAGAACGATATTATATATTAAAAAATCTACAACATAACCAACAACTAGCACAAGAACGAATGAAAAATCATGTTGATCAGCATCGCATAGAAGTTCACTTTAAAGTTTGAGATTTTGTTTATTTGAAACTACAACCGTACTGATAAACTGCAGTAGCTTTTAAAAGATCCATGAAGCTAGCTTCACGATTTTTTGGGCCTTATAAGATCACTGCCAAGATAGGAACCGTTGCTTATAAGTTGGTTTTACCTCCTGGCTCCTAAATTCATGATCTATTTCACATTAATCTTTTACGCAAACATTTGAGACTAGTAACTCAAATATATCCTCAATTTCCTCCAATCTCAGACACCTCTACAGTTTTGCCTCAGGCAAAATCAATTTTGGATCAACGCATTGTCCAAAAGAGTGGTTATCGCCCAAAAACAGAGATTTTGGTCAAATGGATGGGGACACCAATTGAAGATATCACATGAGAAAATCTCGTACGATTCTCAAAAACGTGTCCAGATTTTATCCTTGCAGACAAGGATACATTAAGTAGGGAGGAATGATAGGCGCTGAGGACTTTGATCCCAAGCCTTCAAGTGCGCTATTAAAAGGAAGCAACGAGCTGAAAAACGTGCTAAGGAGACTTGGCCCAAGACAACCAGAAAATCCAGCAAAATCTCTAGATTCTTCTATCATATATATGACTATTAATAATATAATAATTGTCCGTCTAAAAGATATTTCTTATGTAAAACATGTTGCATGGACATTGTCGTGCGTTCACGTGCCACTACGTGTATCTATCACGTGCTTCCCAATCAGCAATGCACGCATTTTTTTTTTTTTTTTTGCTGACTGGCGAAGTCTATTTAAGTGCTGATTGATCAATTCGTATCAACTCGCAAGTTAACAAGCAGTTAATTACATAGCCTAAAGATGGAATATTTGAATTTGATCCGTGCAGAAGATGATAGCGAGCTACTTCAAGCTCAAGCCCATGTTTGGAATCACATTTTCAACTTCATAAATTCCATGTCTCTGAAATGCGCAGTTCAATTAGGCATACCAGACATCGTCCACAACCATAAAAATCCAATGACCCTTAACGAGCTTGTTACTGCGCTCCCAATTCACCCAACCAAAACACAATGTGTCTACCGCCTCATGCGCATTCTAGCTCACTCTGGCTTCTTCGCAATCCAAAAACTTGGCCAAGATTCCCAAGAAGAAGGCTATATTCTCACCAGAGCTTCTCAACTTCTTCTTAAAGACAATCCCTTGAGCGCAACACCTTTCTTGCTAGCCATGCTCGACCCTATTTTGACAACACCATGGCACCAGATGAGCATTTGGTTTCAAAACGACGATCCTACTCCATTCCATACCGCTCATGGGTCGACGCTTTGGGACTATGCTGGCCAAGAGCCAAACCTCAACAATTTTTTTAACGAAGCCATGGCTAGTGATGCTCGATTAGCGACAAGCGTGGTGATTCGTAAGTGTAAGCATGTGTTTGAGGGATTGAATACGTTGGTTGATGTCGGTGGCGGCACGGGAACTTCGGCCAAGGCCATTTCTAAAGCGTTTCCATATATGGAGTGCACTGTTTTTGATCTGCCTCATGTAGTTACTGACCTGAAAGACGAAGGCAAACTGAAATACGTGGGAGGGGACATGTTTGAGGCAATTCCTCCAGCAGATGCCGTTCTACTAAAGGTATCATGCTAATTTTTCTCATCCTTTAATTTTTTTTTTTTCTAATTTGATTTCTCTTTCTGGTTTCACTTGATTTACATAAAAGATGGAAACCATAAATTAATCTTTTTTTTTTAATACTTGTAATTTCAATACTGGGCTGTGGCAAACAGTGGATATTACATGACTGCAACGATGAAGAATGTGTAAAGATTCTTAAGGAATGTAAGAAAGCAATTACAAGCAATGGCAAGGCCGGGAAAGTGATCATAATAGACATGAAGGTGGAGAATAAAAAAGGAGACGACAAGTCAACCGAAACACAACTGTTTTTCGACATGCTGATGATGGTACTGGTCACAGGGAAAGAGCGAGATGAGAAAGAATGGGCTAAGCTTTTCCTGGAGGCTGGCTTCAGTTACTATAAAATAAGCCCCATACTAGGTTTAAGATCTCTCATTGAAGTTTATCCTTAAATAGCCAGCTGCTCTTTAACATGCTTTCATTTGGTTTTGTTTTGCTGCTTTAATATTATTGATGGAGTTATGGATTTGTACTGGAATTCTCTCATGAACTAGATTTTAATCTTAATATATGTCCGATTTCCAATTGAATAAAACGTTGTGGACACATTGAGGGGTCAATATTCAGCAATAAAAAAGTATACATATGTATGACTGTTTTGACACTATTTAACAAGCATTACACCGCTACCGAATTCAAACGATCTAGAAAGAGTAATCCATGGATTTACATGGGATTCTTAATAATTCATTCAACCAAATATGGGTAGCAAAGGAATGCTTCATTATCTATTGTTAAACCTATGGTTATAACACCCAACGAACAACAATATATACCACCTAGATGGTGTATTAATGATAGTTATCAAATCTCTTATGCAGACTGAAGTTATGTAAGTTTCCATTACTGTCAAATCCACTTTCGTGAATGGATTGCCATATATAAAAAAGAACTATCCACTTTCATATGTAAATTACCTAATAAAAATAACAATTGTATAGAAATAGAGGATTAGCGTTAGAACTCAGAATTGAAATGTCATGTGATTTAATCAACTTTGACAACCAACTATTGTTAAATTTTTAATCAATTAATTGTCTGTTTCAACCTATAGAGAAACCAAAAATATTGGCAAACTGATGCAATGAAATCAGCTGTTTTTGTCCATAATCTATAAATCTGCCGATGCTTATCCTGTACAACGAGGGAAACGAGCAATAACCATGCAATTTATAAATATCAAAGGCGAGGAAGGTGGAAAAGGTTGTAACTTTATTGGGCATGTCGACCATGATTTGCTATCTTGTCAATGTCATTAAACTGTGGCGACGATTTTTTAGCACAAAACCACAGAAGCCTTTGACAATATTGTCTCATAAAAAAGATTCTGCATACCTTGTCTCCCTTTTGTTTTATCTTTTACAATATTAAAATATTATATTTTAGCAGTAGATGTTGATTTGGTACATGTTTATCATTTTAAGCACTGAAAATTCGTTCGTTTTACTCGTGTCCCGGTTCCAGAAAGGGAAATAAATCGACCTTTCCAAGTTGGTTCTTCGAAAATTGATTTAATAACAATCAACTCCTCCTTTTCACTGTAAAAAGCCAAATTAACTAAATATTCTTTGAGACCAATAAAAAAATAAAGCTGACCAGTTTAATTAGAGCTTCCTTTTAATTTTTAGTGAGACTTAATTTTTTTTTTTAAAATTAAAGTTTAACATATAACATGTCTATTTTTAACAGGCACTTCAATACCAAATATTGCTACGAACGCATTCACATTTCCGTCTCTTTGTCCTTGTGAAAGAATGATCAATTAATCTTCTGATTGGCAGCCATTCGAAATATGAGAAAGAGAAGAAGAAAACAAAAGCATGGATAAGAGCATGGTAGATACGGCTTTAACTCACATGTTCGCCTATATTCAGTTGCTTTTTTATCAGGAAGCAAGAATTCTCAGTACTTGCCAAGCTTCGAATACGCCTAATAAAAATGGATATGATTATTAATGGAGAGTCTGCTAGCAGCTCTGAGCTACTTCAAGCTCAAGCACAGGGCTGGAATTCTTCATTCAATTACATAAACTCTCTTTCGCTAAAATATGCCGTTCAAGTAGGAATTAATGCAGATATCATTCAGAACAATGGCGAACCCATGCCTCTTTCCCATATGGTTTCAGCACTCAATCTCCACCCAAACAAAGCTCAATGCATATTTAACGCCTTATGCGTATTCTGATTCACTCTGGCTTCTTTGCTCTGCGATCATTTGGCGAAAATGAGCAAGAAGAAGAGTACTTTCTTACACCTGCTTCTCGATTCCTCCTAAAGGATGAGCCCTTAAGAGTGCAGCTCCAATTGCGCTTCTCATAACTGATCCTATAATAGCAACTCCATTTCATTTCTTTGGGCACATGGTTCCAAAATAACGAATATCCCACGGCATTTGAGACAGCACATGGGAAAGAATACTGGGATGAAGTTTGAACATCTGGATTCACAAGTCTTTTAACACGTATCCCCAAGAATTGCTATGCAGTTGCAATATTATATGCACTCAGATTGTGTATGCTTAGGCCCCTAACTGTGCCTAATCTGAGGGTGACGAGTAGAGCGTAAAGCTACTAAAGACCTGTAAAGAACCAATTCTAGGCAAAGAAGAGGGAGTATAAGCGATTATCATGGACATGGCCATCCAAATCCAGAGCCAAAATAAGGACTCAGTGGAAGTTTACCCTTGATGTATCCTAGTATGAATAAATTAATGTGTTCTGAAAGTTCATTTCATATCTGGAATCTGCAATGCTTGTGTGTGTTCTGCATACAAATTCTTCAGCATTAAGAAATACAATAAATAAATAGAAGCGGACTTGCATTTTGTTTCAGCACTCTTACCCTTCATTTCTGTAAGTATTGATGGAAACTGTGCTATGATTGGAGGCACAATATTCTCTAAATACATCAGAGCTACTACCCTTTGAATTTAGTAGTAAATGGTTCCCATTTCCAGGTCCTAATCATGATTACTTAAAATGGTTCCAATGCATTGTGATGATAATAATGTTGAGAATGCCTCTTCTCATGATGCTTTGCACTTGGCCAACACTAACAATAATAAAGACACAACGTAACAATAACAAGTGAAACATCAACTAATAACCTTCTTGCGCATGGGAACCTTTTAAGTACAGCCAAGGCAGAATAATGAAGAGTGCAGCTGGCAAACACAAAGCTATTCTTCAGAGCAGTCAAATTGATTAAGTATCAAAAAATCACACAGGTATATTTTACCTTTGTGGGGACCGTTGTTCGTTTAAACAGTAAAAAAGAGACAACTACCATGCGATGAGAGGATTGGGATCTTCAGACCTCTCATTCGTCACAAGACTTCTAACTTCCATCTAATTCAGTCCTGAATTAGAAAGCCCAACAATTGCCACCTAGTCTTCCAAGAATTAAATTTGATTGATCTTCCAAAAAGTAAAGCCAATTTCAGAAGATCTAAGAAGAGCAACCGATCACAGTAAAGAATCCACCATGTTTTCAAGAACGGTCATTTCCATTCTCAGGAAAAATATTCCTGTTCATACAAATTTCCGCAAAATAGGCATTGTTAGCAGTGACAAACACATATTTGGTGAAGAATTACTAATCCCAACGGTAAGAGACATTCCAGGTAAAAGTGACTCTTTAACTTCTATATTTTACAAGATGACTACAATAGCTGCTTCCACTGCAATGGCAATGCTCTTCTCATCCCAGATACGCCAAGTGTCATTTTTTAATTCTGATTGCTCCCAACACAAAGACACCCACATCCCTCCCCCGCCCCCAGCAAAGTAAAAGGTTACAGTAAGAGAGCAGATCAAAAACAAAGCTAAAGACCATTCTAACAATATTCTTAATGGCCGAAAAGGGGATAACATAAGCATTGCAAAACTTTGTCTTAGCTTTTCACATGACAATGGCACTTAATTCAAGATTTTCGACAATTTAGAACTAATAAACCCTTTTATTTTGTGCATTCTATTCTAACTTTTTTTTGGGTGCTATATTACAGATGCCAATAGAGTTTCCCACATAAAAAGGCACGGGTGGGAAAAGGAAAACAATAAAAATGACAGATAATGAAAGCATTGCAGAACAAGGTGCACATAATTTGATGCAAAATCCACACCCATATAACTATAAGAAATTCGGGTATGACTTGTCACATGATGGGCATTAACACCAGTACAGATATAAGACTCCAGTCCCAAGAACTTACTATACAGCAGGAACCTCGGACCCAACCACCACACAGCTTTAAGACCTTCACAGGCTTGTGAAAGTTATACGGCAGAGGTATGATTAATTGATTTCGACCATTCTAAGCGAAACGTTCTCCAAACAAAACTTATCCCGAAATTTCATCATCTAAATAAACATCTAACCATCATCATGATTTTTCACATTTTGGACCTTTTATTTGTTATTTCATTCATGACTATCATTTGTAAGAAACTTTTTTCTGAAAATTTGACATGCCTGACACTAGAAGACACAAGCACGAATTCATCCACCCATGTTCACTACCAATTATAGGAGTGTATACATCATCTCCATAAAATACTATAATATTTTGGATTTGTGAAAAGGATTTTTGATATGAAACAATATATACTTGCAGCTTGATAAGTACTTACCTTTCCATTGTGCATTTTTAAAAACAAACCCAGGATCACAGGTTAGTAAATATGTTTGATATATAAATACAAACATATACATGAACAATTGGCTCCTAATGCCTAGATCTTTGGAAATTGTGGTGTCTAAAACCATGTGTCCATGGCTATACAATAAATAGAATGAAGCTCTAATTAATACATCAACTATGCACAAACTGCGGTCATCTATTGTAGCAATTCCATCTACCAACATCACATTCTTACTTCAGTGGCACAATCAAGAACAATGATAATTGATCATCATTCAGATTTCAGACTAAATTCTCAATAATTAGGTTTAAATTTTATATTAACTTATTCCGTATTAAAATGATTGTATTTAACAAACAGTGATGAGCGTATGAACAGATAAACAGTGTCATATAAACAATGTACAATGTTTAGGATAGTGGCGCCAAGATACCATCCGATAGGTGCTCGAGCAGTTAAACAGTACCCACGTACGAACAGCAATGAACACCAAATACTGAACAATGATAAACACTACATCGATCCTAAGTTTGTGCCCGATAGACACTCAAGTGGCCAAATTTCTGAGGAGCTCGCTGAGTTCATGCTCGTGTCCAGCCGCGCGGTGAACAGTATTCGGACAGTGTTTGTGCACGGCGAATCGCGAACAGTGTATGAACAGTATCATAATAAGTAATGTGTAAACAGTGACTAAATATTTTATGTTTTTGAATTTTTTGAACAAAAAATATCTAAGCATAAAATAATTTTTTAAGCATAAAATATCTATACGTATAAAAAAGGTTGTTTCTTCCTTAATTTCTTAAGGAGAGAAACTAATCTATTTCAAATTAATAAAATTTGTTTAGTTATATCTCTTAATAATCATTCTCTACTAATTTCGTACACTAAACTAAACTAAAAATATTTTAGAGCTTTTATTGTCGTTAATAGCTAAATATTCTAGATTTATAAACACGTCATTCAATGATATTATTAAAAAAATTAAAATTTTAAAATCAAAATTAATTAGAGTAAATCATTCAGTGAATTAGTTAATATTAAAGTATAAAAATTTTTATAATAAATTATCGTTTGTAAATTTTTTTATTAATAAAATATTTTGATAATTTTTCATATTAATTTAGAGCGTTTTTATCCTGTGAAAAGATTTATATAAGATTTCTCTTTTTTAACAAATTCCTAATTTTTGATTTACTTTTACTTATTATTTTATAATTTATTTATCATTGTTGTCTTATGTTATTGAATTATTTGAGATTTATTAATTTAGAATTAATAAATTTTAACTTATTTTAATTTATTAATAACTTAGATATTAAAACACATTTCACTCTCCATTTTAAATATTCTAGGATTTAAATATTAGGTTTTTCATTAATACTCCCAAATCAAATTGCAAACATAACCTATTACCCAAAATTTGATTTTTAACAACTGTCTAATCCAATGCCAAAAATCAAGCATTGAGATGCTGAGAAGGATGAATTAAAATACAGGGGAAGGTATAGCAATCAATTCATGAATATGTTGGAAGGAAAGGTTGTCACCTATTAAAGATGAGGAAAACTAACCTAAGAAGATTCACAGACAGAAAACAATGAACCAAATAAGTGAATATCACGATTCCAACTGGAAGAAGCAAAAAAGACAGGATGAATGCGCAGATATTCAACATTTAGGCATTAACAGAAGATACGGGAACCACCTAAGATGCAAGGGTTGATCCCACAACAAACCCTATAGAATAGAAAATTACTCACGCTATAACATAAAAAGAAATGATCTCAACGAAGAAGAGAAGATTAAACTTTCAGAAACGCAAATCTAGCTAATATCACCTGCACGACAAAACTGGATGGATGTTGATATAAATTAATTTCTGAACTAAAACGCAACATATATAAGACGGGCTAAAAACAATGAAAATCGGATTAAAGAAGAACCATATCATGATCCACTCGAACTGGGGCGATTTCCACTCGACCTGGGGCGACTCACCAAACCCGGATCAGACTCAACACCTATCCTTGTCCTCTCATAACCACCCGATTTGGGCCGCCTGTCTCCTCTATATCGACCCGGAGATCCAAAATGCTTCTGAACCGGCTCCCTAGCCCGAAAAACCCCCGGTCCGGGCATCTCCTTTCTCCCCGCAAAACCAGGCCTAAGATGCGGTGGTACGAACTTGTCCGTTTTAGGCGACTCAACAACAATGGAACCAGCTTCCTTGTCCCTGTTCTGTCGCAGAACAGGAGAGAAAGTCTCTGAACTGGTCCCCGTTCGACCGAGTGTTCGCAGAAAAATCTGATCTGAATTAGGCTCGGTCAGGGTACGATCTGGGGTTTGCGATTGAGGTTGCAGGGTCTGCGGAGATGACGATGATGGTGAGGGCAGGGTAATGGAAATAGGCTTGGGAGTGGGTTTGGTCAGAACAAGCATGCGGCCATTGGTGCGGGCTGCGTGTAGGTGACTGTTTGGAGAAGTGATTGAAGAATGTGAAGAGCGGGGTTGCTTGGTCGGATTCCCAACGTTACTGGCGACGGTACCGGAGGAGGAGATATTCTTCTCTAGTACGTGATTGAAGTTGATAGAGGTATACTTGTTAGTTCGAGCCATCCACTACCGCAGAAGACTCTTCTTCAATTGCTCCGTAGGAGCAGAGGGGAGATGTATTTGAATTTGTGCAGGGGTTTTGGTTTGTTTTGAATTCGTAGATGTAATTTTCTGGGCAGTTTTGTTGAAGTAGTCTGAGAATCTAAAGAAAAATAAGGGACGGTGTGGTAGGGTCCAGGTGCCGACGTGGAGAGATCTTGTCGGAGAATTTTTAGATCTCTTTCATTGGAGCCATACATTAATTATTCCAACTGAGATTAGTCACGACAGGTTCACATATGATCGATGGGGACGCATGCTGACAATTTGCTGAATGCATGTAAGCTGTCGTGATCACTGAAGAAATTTTCTGAAGGACAAATGGTACCGTACGTAAGAATCACAAACTGATCGATCTGATAAAAATGTGTTTGACAAAATGCTTCTGTGAATCGATCCAAGTCGGCACTCATCGGAAAGCAAATGACTTGTGTGTATGTTAATATTGTCCTAAGATTTGGGCATATGTATAATAACTAAAAAGAGTAACGACGGGCATAATAATAATACTGCTTCTGCGGGGAGAGGGAGATATGGATGAACGTCGAAGAGGTTCCTCCCTTGAAGATACTCTGATATGGGCAGTTTCAGCCGACTGTTTGTGATTATTGATATTGTTTTCCATCATCTTACAGAGGTATGTGCTTGTGAATTTCTATCGTTCAACATGGTTTAAATGTTAGCCGTTATCATTGAGAATGTAAGACAAGGTTGTTTAATCCCTCACTAGGGCTCTTGAAAAAAATCAAGACAGGAATAATAATATTACTTCTTTTCTTGAACCAAATTAATAAGTATTTGTTATGTGAAAAATTTACTAACGTTTAACGATTTTTGCATATATTGATTAGTGTTTCTGAATTAATTACAGAAATGATGATAATGGATTCATAGCGTTGCTTCTCACAATATCGTAAGCACCCGTATCAAATATCCGAAGCCGTGGCCAACTCTTTTCTTCCATGCGAAGATCCTGTAGTGGTTAAATGACCAGTTTTTTCATCTGCAAATCAGATTCCAGCAACAGGTTGAAAGTTGAATATGAGTACCCTTTCTGTTGATCATAACACAGAGAAATTGTTCCGTCTAGCAAAGGCATTAATTGATTTGCTGTAAGTAATTGGATAATAATAGTCCTTTGAAAAGCAGATTTACAAGAACACAGACAACTTTGTTCCGTTTTTGTTTCTGATCAAGAGAAATTAAAGGGAATCGTGTCTCTGATGTCAAGGGAAGGAGTAACGCAGCTAAACGTCTTCATCTCTGTGTTGGCAGTGTTTCATGTTCTGTACAGGGCATTGGCAATGTACACTCTAGCATATACATGTACCATATCCATGCCATATAATGATTTAAACAAAACCCAGTTTTCATATTAAATTGTACAAGGTGATGGAAATTATTAAGTTGTTTATTGAATGAATAATTGACTTGTACAGATCAGATCCAAGGTGGTTCCAACTAAAGCAGCCAAAGATCTTTGGGGCGACAACATTTGAAACTTAGGAGAGATAATTCTCTCTTGCTACGGCCTGTAAGTGAGACTAATATTAATTAGCAAGTTCACCTGTAACCACTAAATGTCAGTCTTATATGGCCATTTGTTCATGTCATACGTACAACTGATACGGAGTTCAGTTTAAAACAGTATTCAACAAACTTCAAAAGCAAATTATCGACATTCGATGACTTGGGCCAAATTATTCGGTGAATATATGTACTTTCTTTCTTTAATTCGTGAATATCTATCATGATTTCATATGTATCATGAACATTTTTGTTTTCTTATTGATTTAGATTTGTTTCATTCGTCCATTCTGCGGCTCATCATCGAAAACAGATCACTTTACTCTTGGATAGCAGCTATTTCAACTTCCAGAAATTCCTTGCTAGAGCCTTTGATGAGGATTTGAACAGATGATAGGAATAAGGTAAAAACGATCACTTATGAAGAAGGACAAGCCAGAAGTTCAAACGCAATTACTATTCAAAAAGAACTGAACACAAATGATTGAACATTAATCCATGAATCCTTTGTTTTGCGAAGAGAAAATTCCACAAAACCTTGAACCCTCATTGCAGGTTTGGAAGCGGGTCTACCCAGTGCTCTTCATATTGTTCAGTGCACAGAGTAAGATCAGCAAGTAAATTTTAATAGTTTCTGCACCGTTCATTTTCATTCCATAATAATTCAAGATAATATCCTGGCCGTCTGACGCCGTTATTCATTATTCAACTGCGACAACCATGTGCTTACCTTCCAGTCTTGGATTTGCAGAAGCGGCAAATATCGGACTGATCTTCCCCCCAGCTATGCCAAGCATTTGAACTCCAGAAAACACTAAAGAGATAGCAAGTCCCAAGATAATCACCAGAAAATCATATAACGGTTGAGGTCTCCTTTGGAAGCAGCTGGAAAAAATGGGAATGCAGTAAGGGTGTTGAAGGCTAATATATTGCATATTCTATAGTGAAATTCGATCACTTACAGTACTAAGTAAAAATATTCTGAAGAGCAACGATAACTGCTTGTGTGTTTCTGAAAGCTGATTAATTAATTAAATGTAACATGATAATTGCTTAGTTTAATAGCGTATGAGAATGCAGGGTTGGCACCAAATTTTCTTTGTTAATTATATAATAACGTATTTTTTAAATTTTTTATACGAAGGGTTGTTACCATTGGCCAATTTTCCTTCATTACATCGATCTAATAAGCTAACAGATTAGTATATCTGGCCGTGGTCGTTGAATTGTCTGCTTCATCTTGACAACACGAAACGAAGCTTCTGCGTCGGTCGTGCATGCTTTATCGCATATTGCCGGAAATATCAGCCAGGAGTGCAGCAAGGAACACGTCATGCAATAATCAGAGTTTAATCTTAATTCTACATGCAAATTAATGTTGATTTTTTAAAAAATTAGTGCATATACTAACCATATAGGCAAATTTAACAAGCAAAGAAAGGGTTCTAAGTCAATCAACTTCCACTCGAGGGGTTAAAAGAGTAGATAATGGGGCCTATGGAAAACATAATCCATAGCACGTTAATTAATATAATACAATAGATGGTTCAGCTCTGCATTATCATACACATCATTGCTTGTAAACCTGCATGATTTAGTTGTTGGAAGCATCCAATTCCCACATGCCCTGCTATGGCAGGCTGCCTGGCATACGTTTAAAATAAAATTTGGGCAACAGATTACTTGAAATGTTGATTTAGTTCATTTTGATTTGTTTTCATTTTGTATTGGCTGATGAGATAGGCTACCATCCCATACCCCATTACAGCACTGTAGAAAAGCTTGTAAAATCCAATTTGTCAATTATGTTTGTCTTGATTAAACTTCGAGCCAGCCCATGCCAACACAGAACCAACCCCACATCTTATCCCATAAATCCTCTTCACTCCACTGCATATGTACACCGAAATCAAACAAACAACAATGGCAGCCATTCCTCTCTCTCACATTCTGCTCAATTTAACCCCATTTATCTTCCTCTTCCTCTTCCTCTGGCCGCCGGTCTCATCCCAACCCGCCGCTCCGGCCCCGGCCCCCTCCGGCCCCGTCAACCTGACGAGAATTCTCGACAAAGGTGGCCAATACACCACTTTCATTAAGCTTTTAATTTCCACCCAAGTTGCAAGCCAAATCCAAAACCAGATCAACAGCTCCACTCAAGGCATGACCGTCTTTGCTCCTACCGATAACGCCTTCAACAATCTTAAAGCCGGCCAGTTAAACAGCCTCGACAACCAGAAACAAGTGCAGCTTGTTCTGTACCATGTAGCGCCTAAATATTACAAGCTGAGCGATCTTTTATTGGTTAGCAACCCGGTTAGGACTCAGGCCTCTGGCCAAGAAGGCGGAGTCTGGGGACTAAACATTACCGGGCAGGGTAACCAAGTGAATGTGTCATCTGGGCTTGTCGAGACTCAGATTAACAACGCTTTAAGACAAGATTTTCCACTGGCTGTCTACCAAGTAGACAAGGTTTTGTTGCCTGATGAGCTGTTTGGAGCTAAGCCTCCGTCGGCTGCCCCAGCAGCGCCGACAAAAAAACCATCAGAAGGTTCAAACACAATATTGTCCTCGGCCAAAGAACCATCTTCGGCGGACGATACTAGCTCAAGTGGGACGATTAATGTGGGATTAGGGTTGATTTCTGGACTTGTGTTGCTTTGCATGGGGGTTCTTTCTTGACCAAGAAGTGAAGATAGTGTTGCAGTTGCTTTGTTCGTTCTTTTCTTGAAGGGGTGATGGGCTGTTTCGGCTTTCCATATGTACCTACTTATGTTACTATTTCTATTTTGTTTTGCAGTATCGTTTGATTATTGAAATACAAGTTTCATACAGTGTCTCAGCCCCTCTCAAGGATATGAATACGATTCGATTGTCCAAACGTAACGTGATAAACCAATTCATGCCCAAAATATTATAAAGCTTCCGTAATATTTTACAAACTTAACGGGATGATATGGACAGTTAAAGGTCAACCACCTCGACGTTAAACCATTAAACCCACCTTTCAAGTAAGATATTATCAAGCTGCTCTGTTGTCAAAAGTTTTACGTTAGGCCCATTTTGGCCCCTTGCAAACTGGACCTAAGTTACTGCAAAAGGCCTTCGAAAATTATTGGACATGAAATCAAGCCTGCAACCAAAGTCTTGGATCATTTGTGTTCCAGGTTGGGAACACATATAATTAAGAATTGCCCAATATCTTTGTTATGTCGTACAAGAACTATACACACACACACACACACACACACACACACACACACACACACAAACAAACACACACACACACACGGTGGAGATGTCTCTCCTTGGCTATCAATTCCTTCAGTTTAAATCTGAAATTGCTGGAAAAATGTTTTGAAAACTATGCCTTATTAATAAGTTATAAAGAAACTTCCTATATGCCCACCGGGCGACGTGCTAAGTTACGAAAAACATACATGTGTTAGGTGGGTTTGTCATAGAGTAGGGACAAATATAAGTGACCTGACCTCCATGTGATGCAAAGAGCAATTTCTTTTATATAACTGGAAACGGCCATACATCTTTATTATCACCGAGAGTCAGAGAATAGACAAAAATTTCAATAAAGTAAAATGAAGAACAAGAAAGGCAACAAGATCATCAGTTTGTATTCCATTTGCACTATAATTTGACAAAATTACAGAATTCCAGTTCTGAAATTGAAAGAATAATATCTATTTCTCTAGATCAAGTCAATCCAAATAACCTGTAAAATATAATTTGAAGGGGGAAGAAATAACTAAATCTGTCAGAGCCACAAGGCCTTAGCTTCCTTCAACACAGGAATCAATTCTCCACTAATATGAGTAGCCATGATTCTATCCAATCCTCCATGCAACTTTCCTCCAATAAACACAGCTGGAAACTGAACCTTTTGTTTAGTTCCATTGCTTCTATTGATCATTTCCAATTCATCTAAAACACCGGCTTCATATTCTTCATCGACTTCACAAACAGCTGGGTTCACACCAAGACCTAGGAGCAGAAGCTTCACCACATGGCTCATGCAGCAGCCGCGCTTAGAAAACACGATGACTGCATTCTCCGATACCAAGTCGGGCACGTTGCTTGATCCTTTACCAAGTTTTTCGCTTGATAACGAATCCTTAACCGAAAGAGATGAATGATGTAAAGGGTTGTTGGCATAAAGCGGCTGCCATGATTTGTAAGGAATTGCCTGTTGCATGGTTGCAAGGCTGCAGAGAGATCAGTGAGCGGTTTGTGTTAACTTCGGGCATAGAGAAGGGAATATAAATGGTGAGAAGGGAGGTGATGACTTGAAATTTGAAAGAGTCATGCGTCAACTGTAAATTAGGTATTAGATTACGCGTTGTATTTGATGCCGTCTAACTTGTGGCAATATTCTTTGTTCTATCATTTTATTAGCATTGCCCAACTTGGCTCACCTCTATCTCCCTAATACAAGTCGGTAATTGACCCTCTCTCACGCTACATACATGTAATCAACTATGAGTTTCCCTTTCCTGCCTTTCAACCTTCTAGTTGTTTTTTTTATTCCTATTTGGTAAGTAAACTTACATGTTATATATATTTATGAGAAAATTTTAAATAAAATAATTTTATTATATTAATATTATTGATGTGATGGGACAATCTAATTAATAAAATAAAAGAAACGTATTTTTTAGTGATGGATAAAAAATAAATAAATAATTAATTTTATAAATTTTTTATTATATTAATTAAAATAATATAATTTTTTATTAATTTTTTTATTTATCATCAATAAATATTTATATTTTTAATTTTATTAATTAAACAATCTCATTATATTAATATTAACAGCTTAATAAAATTATTTTATTTAAAAAAATTTTATATTTATTCAAACAATGCAATTGCATGGCAGGTAAGTTTTCAACTATTGATAATTAATAGTAATTTGGACTAGGAATAGAATTGCCATCCATCCATGTGTTTCTTCTTCTTCTTCTTCTCATTCACATTATCTTCCTTGATTAGTTGAATTAGGCCCTTTACCACCAAATTAATGGTATTCTACCCTTTCGGCAACTTTAATGATGACCTAAACTGGTTTAGCTTCGTTAATTGAGTCGGGCAAAGACACCATTTCGGTCCCGCCAAAGCAGCCGCTCGCGGGCGGTGGGCAATCAACCCAAACGACAACCTTAGCGTCGCAGTTCAAAGTACCACGCGTCGTGAACCGTGCATGTGATATCAATCCGCCACGTGTCACGGATCATTGCCATAACTTGAGACCACGTCCGGCCAGACTAACAGCGACCTATCTCTGTCAGCCACGTCATCAGACGAATAGATTGGCTATATCTTGCGGCAGTGGCGGTGCTCCCCACCAAAATTTGTTTTTACGTGGAACAATCAACAATCAATAAAAAGTAGTCAACACGTCAAATAGCTGACGTATGAAAAACAATTACTCTTGTTGGAAAGACATCAAATCCTTGCAATTTAATTATAATTAATTAACCGATTAATTTCAATTAGGCTTGATAATAAAGTTGTGGGGTCTGATTGGAATTTTTAATTTAATGATGATGCATGCATGATGGGTATACATTCCATGTCATGTCGTCCATAGATTTTTCTGGTAAAGAGTAGACCCCACTTTGATTTCATCGCAACTAACTGTGTCTATTTATTTGCATTTTCAAAATAACGTCTTTTATTATAAATAATAATAATAATAATTCTAGAAGTTAGGGTAATAAAACTTCAAAATCTGGAGGACCAATTAAAAAAAAGCAGAACATAAAAGGAATGCATCATCCATGTTTATAAATAAAAGACCGCCACGCCAATTGTCATCAGTACGCCAAAGGATTTTAATTTATTCAGATTATAGTCAACATGCATGTCTCATCTTTAGTGAGATAGTTCAGGATTAATCATTATACAAAATGAATGACACATGGTTGGAACCAGCTTGCACTGCAGCAGCCGAGAGAGTCTTATGGATCGATCATTTTAAAAAGAAAAATCTAGAAAGAAACCTGCGGCAAATCAGGGGCTGTCCGAACCAGTGTTCCATCTAAGATCAAATTACTGGCATGAAATTGATTGATTGATCAAGTGGTTGCCGTCAATCAAATGCAATCAGTTTCCGTTCTAGAAGTGGAAAATAAGAAGAGGGCTTAAATGCGTTGTAAACAGTTAAGTATGATGATTGATGCCAAGACAGGTAAATGACGCCATAGAAAATAGTGAGTCAATATATGTTGGGCAGTTTCATATCCCACAACTTCTTAATTTAGCAGTTCAAAGAAGCTCTCCATTTCATTTCATATTAGTTCTTGAGAAAGTTAAACTCCCTCGTTCAGAGCTGTCGGCCAAGCAAACATTTTCACTTTTATGCATCCGTCAGTTTTCGAGGACAACAAATTCCCACGATTCCTTAATGTTAAGACGGGAAAAACACAAAAACTAAAGATTAAAAACTGGGTCATTTATGCCTATTTCCTCCCGCTGTTCTCCAACTTCATTTCCTGAAGGTTCAGCAAAAGATCTTCTGAATTCAAGAAAACCTTGTTGGCTGAATTCGCAATGGTCTGCGCGATTTCTCTTGCAGCTTCAATCTTCCTCAATGTGATAAATGCAGGATTGTTGGCGATGGCTTGACCAATGAGCTGAGCACTAGTAGCTTCTCCCTGGCAACAACAGAGCGAATGTCAAACAACTATAGCCGAGAGAATATGATCAAATGTATGTAAATTATCACCAGATAGATTGACAAAAGTAGGCAAAAGTCCGCTCAGTTAATAAACAATATCATCTTAAAAGCATTCCTTTGTTGTAACTGCATTATAACCAATATCATCTTCCTGACTTTCATTACAGTTAATAAACAGTTGAAGTTCTTAAAAATAATACAGATGAGTGCACCAACATCAAAAACAGCAAAACAAATTTGAGAACCCAGGCATCTTTATTATCCTTACCTGTGCTCGTATGATAGCGCTTCTCTTGTCTTGTTCAGCCTTTTCTACAATATATTTAGCCCTCTCGGCTTCTTGTGCAGCAACCTGTTTAGCCTCAATGGCATGCGTAAATTCCTTCCCAAAAGTAAGGCTTGTAATAGAGACATCATCAAGGGCAAGGTTAAAATTCGCAGCCCTCTCAGTTAAAATCTTCCGTATTTCCCTACTAACGGTCTAAAAGAAGAAAAGTTTGTGTTGATCAATATACAATACAGTTGAACATAAGTTGCAAATTGTGTGGAAAAGAATTTGCCAGGCTCCTCACCTCTCGCTGGGTGATGAGCTGGCTGGCATTGTACTGTGCAACCACAGCTTTCAATGTTTCATTAATGATGGAAGGCAGAACCCTTTCATTATAATTCTCACCAAGGGTTCGATAAATCGTAGGCAACTGGTCTGCCACAGGACGAGTGAGAACACGGAGCCCAATCTTAACCTGCACAGGAATATCAAATACAAATTTACATAAATATGATTCAGAATGAAAGAAATAACATGCACCAGCCTGATACAAACTTCAATAAGTATGAAAGAAATAACAAGCACCAGCCTGATACAAACTTCTATAAGTATGACTCCTAATCATGCATTATAGATATGTCAACTGCAAATCTGTGCATCGAGAATCCCTGCTTCAACTGTAAATCTACACATAGTGCAACATCACACATTTACTATAGTCATGTGTGTCTGTGTGCAAGAGAAAGAGATGAAACTCTAAAGAGTATTGATGTTACTGGTTGCCAGTGCAGTATTTTAACTCTAAACAATATTGCAACACAAACATAAGGACGAAATACCGAGTACTTATCATGGGATGCACAAGAGAGAAAGAAGGCATGTACAATGAGATTATATGTTACTATTGCAACTAAAAGTAACCTTTGCCCCAAAGTGGTATTAAAATGCCAAATAATGATAAAAACAAAAGGAATTCTTATACTAATATCTCAAAACTGACTCCGACAAGGACAGAACAAATTTATAAACTCTTTATTTTTATGCAAGAGTAATGCTATCAACCTAATACATGTAGCTTTTTGTGAATTACAATGTAGATGGTCCATGGCGATATGCCTTATAAACACTTGAACACTATGATGATTATCAAACTCCCCAACTAGATTTTAAGTATTTCCCTACAATTCATGACAAGAAAAATAGCAAGCATATATAATATCAAGAAGACTTTCATAATACTTACAAGGCAAACACTATTATCAACATATACCCGAAGCAAACAACCACAGAAAAGGAGGAATGCAAGGAAATAAATAAGTATAGAATGCTTCAGTTTTACACACTGATCATTGTGCCAAGATCTGAAAGATATAACAGAACTCCTTTTGTTTTATTTTGGCAGTAGGATGAGGAACATGAACACCCAAACAAGAGACCGCAAAGGAAAGAAAGAGTAATACACTTTAAAACAGTGTTAGCTAGGTAAAATTTAGAGCAAAAAGTACTCCAATGAATTGTACTTACAAAATCATTCTATGAATGTTTTCCTTTTTCAACCTTGTTTACTTCATAAAATACCTAATAATAGCAATTTTGCAACCAGTTGAAATTACATAGAAATATGTCTCTCAGGTGCACTTTTTGGAAACAAAAAGAACAATAATAATAACAAAAGTTGTTTGGATGAGTTGCACTTATATATACAAACTAAATTTGAAGTGCGTTACTAGGAACAAGAACAATTAAGTATTTACCATCTGAAGATCACGGCTACCAGAGGTACTCTCCACCAAGTGGGGTCGGGCACGGACATCATAGATGACAGGTCTCTCAAACCATGGAATCATAAGATGAGTCCCCTCAGGATAAACCTGCATACTCAACATACATTAATCTAATGATATCTATTACAAAGTAGAAACTACAGAAATAGGTAAAAAAAAGGCCTCAGAAATTAGCAATGCCAGCACAAAAGAAACACTAATGGCAGGATTAGGGAGAGAGAGGAAATTGTTAGGTCTACAGATAATATTGCAAGGATAACTAATACTACTGACACCCAAACAAGAAAGGGCATCTCATAATCCCAGAAAGCCAATGATGAAAAGAAAGCCAATCCTTTTTCAGCAGCTAATAGAACATATATCATTTTGTGTCATAAAACTACAACATGACTAGGTAACAGTAACTGAAACAGCACTTGAGACCCAATGCCCTCATAAATTATAAGGTCATGAAGCACATAAAGACCAGCAACAGTGTAATTTGAAGCAAAGAGAATTTTGATGATGATCCATACCCATCACTCTCTCTAGAAGTTGGTGCTAATACCAAAGAAAATAGTTTGAGGGGAACTCCACAAGCAAGCAAAAAACATCAGAAATGTGTCCACATAAGATGGTGCACTAGTAATCCAAAATACCAAAAAAGATAGTACAAGTTCAAAAGCTCCAACAAAGTTATAGGACCATGAAAGGAAAAGTAAACAGAAATAATTTTTGAAATTGGCAAAGACAAATCTCATGATGGTTTGCATCTAACACTTTCTCAAAAAAGCTTGATGCACGTGGAAATTAAGAAAGAGGTTTCATCATCTTAAATTAAATGCTTGCAGAAATATTCACCATTTAGGAAATAGATAATAAAGTGAAACAGTTTGTTAAAATACATGTGAATCATTTTTGTATGCATAAATGTAAGGGTGCACATAAAAAATGAATGAATACAGAATGTGATAAATGAAAAACAAAAGCTTGTTCAAAAACAAGAAAAGTTATTGTAGAAAACAGGAGAACAAAATAAAACATAAAGCAATGTACCCAGGATAATTTTAGTTCTCCAAAACAACACAACAGACATTATCAACTGATAAAGTTAAAGAAATCCATGTCAGCTACAAGAATTGGGAATTTCGGGCAAAGTAATAACCTTGTCTTTGATCCCCATTATACGATTGAACACAATAGCTCGATGCCCTCCTTCCACATTGTAGAGACTATTAGTGGCAGCATACAAACCAAGCCCACCTATAACTCCCACCTTAATTAAGGCAGAAACTGCACCGCCACCTGGCATCTTGGGAACATTGACATTTTTGAAGTTCATGTTCCTAAATGGTGCAAGTAAATAAACATTAAATCTCAATGCTATAGAATGAATCACATATAATTCTAGCAATATGCTAAAGAGTACTCAATCATGTCTCCATCTCCATAACAATATATAAAGCAGAAGGCACACCATATCTAAACTACAAATTTAAGAAGATAAAAGAATTTATTTCAGATATACAATATGGTACAAGCAAGTTATCTTTGGAAGTGCACGAACTGAAAAGAAAAATTATAAGAACATTTCACAGGTGCATGAACCATTTAAAACAAGCAAATAAGAGTTCAAATGGGAGCCACTCAACAAGGCTCCATCAACTTGGAGTGAATGTGAAATGGATTGAATCTTATTACTCTAATGTAATGTAACAACCAGCATGCTAAAAAAGAAAGGTAGTAAAACTTGAAGCTTGTGAAATGTCCTGAAAGTAGTCATTTTTACTAGCAACTTTTATTCCCACCAAAGAGGGCCCCAGAAAAATAACTTTGAAAATTTGCAAATAAGAATTATTGGTGGTGGATGACAGCATAATCATTTCTGCAACTTACAAACACACAATATTTTTGTAACTTCAGCAGAAGTAATCTGTCAATATGTTTCAACCCTTCAGAATCAGACAGCTAAATACATATTAGCCTTGTGCAAAACACTCACTAACAAATTGGCATTCAAAAACTGAAATGCTACTCACAACTATCGTTTACAACTTCCACAGAAATCACATGCATTCTTACTATTAAAGGTTTGAAAATTAATTTCATACTATCAACCAGTGTTTTAACAGACATTTTTTATATGAATATAGATCACTATACACTTTGTGCAGGCAATGAACATGCAACATTCTCCATCCAAGTAAATTATTTGCAAATAACCCCAGAAACCGCAAATACACATCAAAAACTAAATCCGTACTATTATTTTCAATTAATTCCAAGACTCACCCAACGATCAATCCAAATAATCATATAAAACTTACTGCACAGTTACTCAGTAAATGTCTTTATTCAACTTCAATTCAAGCGCATAACAACATGAAAATTTGAAATCCCCAAATGAGATTTTGTCACTAAAAGCGGTTGTGGAGAAAAGAAGGAAAAGAAAAAACTTAATTATCTCGCTGTTCAGATTTCTCGAAATGAAAAACTCAGTTCAGTTGAAGCTAAATTTATAACAAATTTGTTAACTTCTTCGGTTTGACCCAATCGTTCCTCGACTACCAAAGACAAAACGTACAGAATCGAGAAGATCAAATAATGAAGAACGTTATGCATGCAAGTAGCCGTGTTTATAAAAAGTCAAAAAGAAGAACAAACCTTAGAGGAAGTGAATAACGGAAGAAAGCGATGCGAAAGGGTTTAGAACACAGAAGACATCTTTTGTTTAGGGGTTTAGGGTTTATATTTTGGACGTAGAAGGGGAGAGTTAAATGGCTCTAAGCCCACTTCTATTTGCTAAATCAAGGCCCAATAACGTTTTCTCAATGGTAGTTCAATTATCATTAAGACTGCCTGGCATTGTGATTCCTTGAATAAAGGATCTGGCTAACGCTGAGGAAAATTTGGGTGGGTCTGAACGAAATTAACCGATGCAACAAAAATAAATGCAGGAATGCTCCCATAACATTGAACCATGAATGTGAGTAATGCTTATGCAACAGTACAGAAGCATCCTTGAACAGCTATTAACACAACAAATTAGAGTTACATAAGTTAGAAATTTGAACTAAAAATCTCTCAAATTGTATCTAACCATGAATCAAAATCCCCTTAGCACCTTAGACTTTGCCTCAGAGTGAGAGGAAGACGATTGATTTTGATGAGGAATTACATTTACATCCCGAGACTCAGGCAAACCATTCTGATTCATCAGGCTTTTTTTCTCAAAATTTGGTTCTCCTTTGTCGAATGGGATGTTTCCTCTAATATATCGTCCAGTACATCATCAAAACTGGTAGCAATGGCCGCAGTTTTAGATAAATCTGGATGTGGTGGAGCTGAAGGACATGTTTGCTGTGAAACGGAGAAGGTGTCACTGGATTTTGAACCAGGCGAGTCAATCAACTTGGTGCACCAAATGAATCAAGAAGCATATCTAATTCTTTCCCTGCAGCTGTTGTCTCAAATTTTGGAAGATTTTTTGAGATTCCAACGGTATTTTCCTCGAACCCTTTCGTGGGCTCAAATACTTCGCTTGGCCCCAATTTAGAAAACTGACTGGAATTCAGATCACCCTTAGCTATATCTTCAGATACATTTGTAGCTGCTTCAACTTTGTGTGCCATTGATTCCTCTTCACCCCGTCACATAAACCAAGCCGGACAACTGAGAGAACAAGACAATACAAATTCAGTATTTGCTAATTTTGACCTCAGAGAAATCATCAAAAACAATATCTCTGTCTTTGTATATATCCGCAGCTGCTTCACTTTCATGTTTTGTTTGCATCTGGCCTGATTCCTGATTGCTGCTTGCCACTGATCCCTCCACGCCCTGTCACATAAGCCATATAACATATGGTGTTGGCCACCAAGATAATGTACGCAGAGAAGTTACTAAAAGGTTATGAGCAGGTGATATTGAAACCTAAATGCCAAAAGGTTAATATACCACTCACAGATTGTGCAATGAAAAGATAATTGGAACTGTTAATCCATTAAAATTACCAGTGCTGATGGTAATAAATCTGCTTCAACAATGTACCTCTCTTATAAGTCAACTTTTGGGAGCTGATCTTCAAGAGAATTCAGATTTAGGGACAGAAATAATGCCTGCACAGATAACCACTGCAAGAGGACGATATAAAAGAGCAGAAAGGGGATAGAATCAGTGAGAAGTAAATATACAGGAAATATAAGCTGAAGATCGCCTTCAGCTAAAGAAAAACAGCAATGCAGTAATGACAAGAGCCAAGTGCATTTTTGTAACAACAAATGCATGCGAAGCAGATTTTAGGGACTAGTACCCACTGCATCTAAAACAAGCCCTTAGTGATGCGTTATGCAATCCACATATTGCAAGACCTAATTTTGCTTTTGTCTCTGTAAATAGCTCGATTTTCGTTAAGAAATTCCAGAAAACCAAGAAGCTTCGTGAGCTCAAGTTATTAAGGCAAACATCTCTTTGAATTTACCCTGAGAGTGATGTATTGCACATTGAATCTACTACAAGGACTATACAAATACAGATATACAATGCATGCTGGTTTTATGAATTGGATGTAACTCCCCACATAAATATAAATGGAATCTTTAAATTTTATCTGCATGGCAATTTGACACTGGCTAATGTGGTCATATTTAGTACATATATACTCTTGACGCTTATAGTACTTCTAACAATTAGACTCCCTAAGGATATCTCTTGAATCACTTTGATGATCAACAAGGATGCGATGGAAGCAATAAGCCATGGTCTGTTTGAATTCAAACACAAGAAAAATACTAACCATAAACTTGTCAAGTACAAAAATAGTAGACTACAACATGGAGAGAAAAAGAGATAGAGACACGAAAGAATGTATTTATAGGTATGCATATCTGACAATGCATATGTCCAATTATGTTATTTCTTTTGCACACTGATCTTGTTTATGGTGTCAAAAAAACAAATAAGCTACCTCTTGAAATGCAGTTGTTTTATCCTCCACAATAAAGTTGTCATCCCCAACCCATGATAAAATGCTCTCCCTTCTGACTGAAAGCATAGAGCCACTCCCCGAATGAAGCCTCCTGTGAGATTCCCCACAAAAAAATTTATATTAAGCATATAAAATTATAACATTAACAAACACTTCCTCAAATAATGATGCTAGAGAAATCAAATATGCAGCAGTTATAACTTATCTGCCTTAAATAACCATCAAGAACTACATAAGTAAGATAAACAGATAGGCCTAACAGAAACCAATAAGAAACTAGTACATACCTGGAATAACATCATACAAAGAAGAAAAGGTATCTGAATAAGAATATGACTATGACTAAGTTTGATATTGAGCCTCAGCAACAAGGTGATGATAGTCTGCACCTTTACTCTTTGGTACAACAACCTCAGAAGCTTGAGTTGCACTATCACCATATGGAATTTCAGCAAATCTTTATACCGATCCCAATTTGAAGGGAGTCTAGATGTAATACGGGACTGGTGGGTTTCTGCCCCAACTTGCTTCCCCGGTTGCTTCTCTTTCCTTCCAGCATTGACAGAGGAAACTGCTGGGACTTTTGATTTCTGATATGAATGCAACTTGTTTTTAAGGTATTGAGAGTGAGCACTCTTTCACTTTGCCAATGCCTTTGCATCCATTACAAATACAGACTTAAACATTTTTTTGCACAATTAATTAGAGTTCAATTCAACAACTCTGCAACACAGAAAATTAAGAATTACAAACAGTATTAAATAGGGCGCTCTATCGCTGAAGAATAAATTATTTCCCTAGAATAATAATAAATAGCAGCATTGCAGCAGTTTGATAGTTAAAAAGCACGACATGCCCATATTCAAATATGTGTCTTAATTTAAGAATCTTCAATCTGTTTGTTTGCTCAAGAAGCCGAAGAAGAATAGAAGTTTTGAATCTCACATGGAATTTATTTTCTAAATTTCCTAAAATGATAAGCTTCAACTAAACATAGATCAGTAGATAGAGAATTGTAAAAGAATTTCAGAAGCAAAAACAAGAAAGAGAGATATTAGGTTTCTTACCTGGATCCGAATCGATTTGCCAAAAATGAATGAACTAATTTGCTGCTGCAGTTCATCAAGCTTCAAGGAGAACAGAGTGGAAATCCCCGCCCTCGGAGCGAACACGACATCGTGTTGCAACTCAAATACATTTAATTTACAGCATATTTCTCATCATCTCGCAGGTAAGAGTCTGGAGCCGAAAGCCCAAATTCTAAAGCCCAAACCAAGAGCCCAAAGTGCAAAAAGGCTAGAAATGGAAACCCGGAGATAAAAAGGTTATTTTTGAAATTAACATTTTAAATTGTATTGAAAAATGATTTTTGAATTTGTAATGTTATCCTCAAGAAGAAAATATTCTCTGAAATACCTCCTTCTCTAGCTAACTTCCTAGCTAGTGTTATAAAACCTAACATACGTTGATTATATATGTCTGTGGGTGTTCAATATTTTATTGCAATCACCATCAATAATATATGGGCACCATGGTAGATAACAAAGATCACTTTTCATCCTTAAAATATTTGCTTTTCTACTTTTGATTCAATTACCTATTCTAGCTAACGATAAATGCAGTGGGAGATGAGCCTTTTATGATCTTTTGAATGCTTGAATTTCCTTTAAAAAAGCTACATACATGTATAGTTTTAGTTGAACAAGTTTATCGATTTGTCTGTTGTGTGTGTCTGTTTCCTCTTATCTCAATCGCCCAACTATGAATCAATGATTAACAATGGACGATATGGATTGCCCAACCCAAAGCTTTCAATGTGAGTTTTCTTCTTTGGTGGAGCTTTAGTGCTCACAAATTGATGGCTACATTGTCTTTCTCATTGCACATCTTTGTGTTGAATTGAATATCTATTAACACTTCATTAATTTAGTCTACGTTTTGAGCATTATTTGCTCTCTTTTCTCTCTCTCTTTATATGTATAAACGTGGAATCAACAGTCCCTATCTATTCTCGTAAAAGGATACTAGCTAACCTTATTCGTGATTCACTTTTGATCGTGAGAGAGGAAGATAGTGGGTACTTTTTTAAGCCCTTTAACTTTGCTTTTCCATGCCAAAAAGTTAGTCATTAATTTTCTCCATGTCGCATGCGGCATATGCCATTGCATGCATGAATATGTACACTACCATTTGGTTGATTAATTCATACGATCGATCATGTAGTGGTGGTCTTAATTTAAAACTTTGTTGGGTGTGTGATAGAGAGCAATAAAAAGGAAGGGCACTGAATCAGTCATCCGAAAGCTGCAATAATTTTGTTAAGAAACGACGGCAACTTGTTTTTTTCTAAAAAAAAAAAAACAAACAATTTTGGCTGTCTTTTCAATTTGACCAAGCTGGTCTTTGAAACAACAGTGTGATGGCGTTCGTCAGTTAATGTAAGCAAAGTAACAATCTTTGGGAATCCAATATCGTCCACTGGCTGACATATACATGATTTGGTCCCATCTCTCTATCATTGTTGTTTCTGCATGAGAAGAGAAGGTTAATTTCATGCAAACCAATTTGTATTCTTCGATATTGTTAATGTTTTGACGCTCTAATTGCAATTGCACTAATATATGCGACTATGATGTATATGATCGAGAAATGCTGACCTCGATGAGCAGTGCTTTGTCTTCCATTCATCAGCTTCTTTGAATTACGGTCGATTCTTGAAGCCACTTTCATATATAATTATATTATTGCTGGCTATTAATGCCTGATATGCTACCCTTACAAGAGGGCAGTTGTCCTTTATAAGTTTCAGAAGGTCATCCTAACCAAAAACAAAACAAAAAATAGAATAAAGTATATGTATCCATGAAGTTGTACGTTGCGCACAGCATAATTGACCAAGCGAATTTCAGGCTTAATTATGTTTTGGATTTGACCATGGAAAAAGATTCCAAATATCAAACGGGATCATACATATGGAAATTCTTCAAGAATTTTAAAACAAGACCAATAATATTATACAATAAAACAAAGCAACAGACCAAAATTCAGAAAGATTATTCAAAGCATTAACTAGCTTTCGGTGTGCTAGCTAATAAAGGTTTGCTTAAAGAAAAAATTTTAAATGGTATAATTTTATTATATTAACAGAATAATTTTTTTTTAATTGATGGATGACTCTATCACGTCATTTATATTAACGTAATAGATTAATTTTACTTAAGAGTTTTTCTTGGTTAAATACGAAGACTCCACCTAATCTGTGCCATGTGTATCGCAAATTATAAAAAGGTAAAGGAAGAAAAAATAAAGATAAGTTGCTGGGTTTGTGATAAAGGCGTATATTCGCCAGCTTTTTGATAAGCCAAGGCATGTGGTTTCTGTAATAAGGATTCCTAGATCTAAATCTCTCTCTTTTTTGGATACTTTTCAAGAATATTAACTAATCTCCCCCGCTGCAAAATTATTAAACCCTAATTATGTTGCCAGAGTTGCCCTCAGCTGATTGATTAAGTTTAAAATGTTAGCTAATCATCAAACTTAACCTACATTTTGGATAATTACCTTTGATAATATAGCCAAAACGCATGTTGTAATATTGTTTAAGCACACGGTATCACAACTCTTGGATTTTAATGCAGAATTGTGCTACGAGACATGTGCCATAGAATTTTAATTCAATTTAACTATCTGTGGAATATCTAAGACGAACAGTGGATTGGGAATCTGTGACCAGGTTCTTGGCGGATTCATCTAAAATTATGACTTGTTTAATGCTTTGAAAATAGTAAATACTTTCTGGGGTTTTGTTAAAATTGCGTAAACAACTCTTATAACTCGGTATACTTCCTTCATTTTCAAAGTAAAAGACAAGTGAAGAAACAAACATACCCTTAGTGACAACACTGTGCTTTTCCCCAAACCCTCTTCTATTTCAAATGCAAACCTAGCTAGCGATATAATTAAGTTGTATAATTATTATAGTCAATTTATTTTCTCTTACCTCGAAGCATGCAAGCAGAGAGAGAGAGAGAGTACTAAACTTGTGGGGTTTGTATAGGAATCTCGCAAGTCTCTCCTTGAAAGTTGAAGCCTTTGAGATGTGCTGGGGAAGGAGAGAATATTCTGGTGCCGCCACAGTTCAACAGCAAAACTCCAAAAAATTTATACTAAACAAAGTCAGAAAGCAAAAACATCATTAGATTATGATTAAGGTTAGCAGGAAAAGTCAGCCCACAAGGAGACGACTGCTCACACTTCCAAAAATTCAATGCCTTTATCAGCTCGCTGTCTTTTAACCAGTACCCCTACCCTTGCTAGTCTCAGTATTAATTAGCAGAAACAAATTAATAATCAAATATTAAACTAAAGCATCCGAGATTAAGGTTCTCAAATTGGACATTTTAAATAAAGATTATCTTCTTTTTAAACTATGTGACATCTTACATCGATCTATGCCTTCGTTAAGAAAGCCTCGAGAATACACAATCTTCTTTGAATATTATTGCTTATAATTAAATCTAACCATCTGTTGTATGAATTCACAGTCTAAATTCTGCCGTCTAACTCATTCTTCATGTCATGGAATGATTCATGTCTCAAACACATCAAATAATGTAAAAGAAAAATCTGTACATTCCATTAAAAGAAAAGTAGAAAGATAAAAGGCGATCACCAGAAAAGTATAAAGTTGATCATCTACCATTCAAAGAATGAACAACCAATCAAAAACTATGCACTTTTAAATTAATGTAGATTTAACTAGATCATATGTAAATGTTTCTATTGTATTCACCGTAACAAGAGCATTAAAAATTAATACTAACAATTAACTACAGCAAGCAGTATTAATAAATATAGAGGGGGCAAACAAAATCTAGTCAATGTGAGGTGGGAACATCCATGGTCATACTGTCATCGGGACGATTATTCGCTTTTATGTGTAATGTTTCGTCGTTTCTCTTGGATTTTACCTTCTTTGACAGATGGGCACGTGCATGGCAGATTTTGCAAGGCAATGAAGTTATCGAAATCTAATAGTTAGATATATTTCAAACCAAACACAAAAGAGCTAGCTAGGCTAGCCGATTGATTGAGTCAAAACAAATCATGGTCTTCAGACCATTATTATGTATCAGCTCGAACATGTAATTGGTAGAAATCTTCTTAGGACAACGCTCTCCAACTTTAGTTTCACTGAAGAGAAAACAGAGGAATTACATGCTTTTGTGGAAAACGATGATAAAAGGTAAGAAAATGGGCATCCATCTCTTGCTAGTCACAGTCAATCACACATGTACAGTCGTTTTCCATGACCAAATTGCTTTAGTTTGTGCTCTAGCCTGACAATATGGCTCGAAATCAGAAGAAATATTTTCCTTGCGGGAAACTATATGCAAGAATGGTCAATTCATAACTTGAAGTTAGGGTTTTGTTCTTGATAAGAACACCACTACTTTTAGATACAATAGACTTTGCTTGTTACGGCTGCAACATTTTATGTTTGATTGAGCCACTATCAAAACTTCAATAACAATAAAAGCAATACCTAATGGTCCAACGATTCTTACAAACAAGAATGTAAGATGCCTAGCTATTTCTTATAATAATTTTTAAATGTTTTTCACTTTTCTTTTTTCACCTATCCTTCAGAAAGAAAAAGATTGGTAACTTTAATTTCCTGGCCCTCCTATATATTAATTAGTTTGATTCTGATCATGGTTAAAAACAAAGAAATGTAAATTGCATATCAGTAGAGTAAACAGTGCCATTCTGTTGGTGGTGGACAATCTGTCTATACCAGGTGGAATAGACAAGACTTCCATACATTTCCACAGTGGTTTTTTTCTTTTTCGAATATTCAAGTCTACATTAGTTTATATTAAAACGAAAGCAATTAAAATATACGGTAGATGGAAAGGAATAGATTAGAAAATTAATTAAGGAAACAAAAGGCAAACAAATTATGGGATAATCATTCCAAATGGGAAAGGCATGGAGACTAGCTTTTCTACGGACCTCATCATATGTGTCATCATGCACCTTTCTGTTCTGCCCACCTCCATTCCTTTCTTCTCTTCAATCCCCTTCTTCACTGCCTCTCAACTTTAACTTTTCACCGCCTCCCTCCAAAAAAAAAGCAGCTGGGTAATTGAAGTGACTGTAGATATATTTTAGAGAGAGAGAGAAAAGCTTATAAGAGAGATCCATTCTTTGCTTATAAGCTTGTGTTGTTAGGTTCAGACCCATAAGATAAATTACCTATTCTCTTGGGTTTTCTCTCCTAATCAAAATCCTAATAGTCCATTTTGACAAGGTTATCTTTTTCTGGGCTTCTTATAGATTAAGTCAACACAGAAGGAAAAAAAAAAAAAACCTTTGAAAGATGTTAGATAAGATGCCAGAAGAAACAATTGCGAATGGTTTTGTTCAACAATCAGTTGGTGGATCAAATCCTCCTGCTTTTAAGAAGAAGAGAAACCTTCCAGGAACACCAGGCAAGCAGCTAGTTTCTTTTCGTTCTTCAAAAATAGCTTATGTTATTGCTTCTCTGTCTCTCTTTTTCTGTTTCTGTGCAACTTTATGGTATCATGCGTATATGCAAAGTTAATATCTTGTTTATCAAATATTGATTCCGTATCACAAATGGGTTTTATTATTTTTTACAGATCCTGAAGCTGAAGTCATAACCTTGTCGCCGAAGACTCTCATGGCCACCAACAGATTCTTGTGTGAAATATGCGGCAAAGGTTTTCAAAGAGATCAAAATCTGCAACTTCATCGGCGAGGACATAATCTTCCATGGAAGCTCAAGCAAAGGACCAGCAAAGAACTAAGAAAGCGCGTCTATGTCTGCCCAGAGAAGACTTGTGTCCACCACCACCCTTCTAGGGCTCTCGGTGACCTAACAGGTATAAAAAAGCACTTTTGTAGAAAGCATGGAGAGAAGAAGTGGAAGTGTGAGAAGTGCTCAAAGCGATACGCTGTGCAATCCGACTGGAAAGCTCACTCGAAAACCTGTGGCACGAGGGAATACAAATGCGACTGTGGAACTATTTTTTCTCGGTAATAAATTGCTACAACTTTTAGTACATATATGTTGTCTAATTAACGACTGTTCAAAGAGATAAAAGAATGTAAATAGGTCATGAAAGCAATATTTGTGGTTGCAGTAACTTTGTCTGTGTGACAAAACGAGAGAGCAAATCCCTATCTTCATGCAACAGTACTAATCAAAGTAGCTCAATGTAGAAATCACGAAAGCTAGATGAACCATGAAAGTGATTTTTGTGGTTGTAATATCTGTCTGCTTGGCAGGCTGTGGCGTAGAGCTACCACCGTCCTCTAACAGGCTTTTAGGAGAAAGGAAATTAGAAGTTGTAGTAAACACAAAAGCTGACTATAATGATTTTCATCGACCCACCACATCTATTTGATCTTCCTTTCACTCAGAAAATAGTGCCTTTACTCTGGCAGTCAATCAGCCACATCCTGTATGGTGAAGTACTTGCCCCCGAAAAAATGGTTCTAGTAGTACATAATTGGATATGTCTAGTCACTCTATTTTCTTGGCTTGTGTATTTAGTATCTACTATTCAAATTGTCAATATTTCTGTGCTTCTTTACATATGTTACTCTCTTAATAATATATCCTCAACTGATTTATTGTGCATGAATTTGGTTTGAGCTCAGGCGAGATAGCTTTATCACTCATAGGGCATTCTGCGATGCCTTAGCTGAAGAGACTGCCAGAGTCAATGCAGCATCTAGAATGAGCAACTTGGCCAATGGTACTGTCCATTATCATCTCATGGGGACTCCACTAGGACCTAGCGTTGCACAGCATTTCTCTTCTATTTTCAAGCCAATCTCAAGCTGCAGTGACGAAGCAATAGATCAAACAAGGCGAGGACTTTCCCTGTGGATGGCCCCAGTATCCCAAGGCCATGAAACTATTGGTAACAATCTTCAAGAAATTAACCATGTTGGCTCCCTGAATTCAGGAACAGCCATCTTCGGGGATCCTCTCGTTTCATGTTCAAATCCTCCACCATCCGATTTTCATTTAAATTGGGCGTTCGGAAATAAGCTCTCTTCAAGCAATGGTCAAGAAGGCCTAGCAAGCACTTCACTGCCATTAACTGATGTTAAGGAAGCTGCAACTCATCAGCTTGTGAGTGTACCTTCCTTGTACAGTTCCCAACAACATGCCCATCAAGCAGCATCGGCTAATATGTCAGCCACAGCTTTGTTGCAGAAAGCTGCACAAATTGGTGCTATCTCAACCGACTCGTCATTCTTAGGAAGTTTTGGCAATCAAGCTCAAGATGGCAACAAATATTGTGGATTGTACGGTTCAAATCCTGTGGCTAATAATCTTGGCACTGATGTTGAGAAATCAGCAAGTGAGATCTGCACTTTGAGTCAGCTGCAAATGCCGCCTGCTAAACGCCGGCCTTTGCAGAATGAAGACAGTGCTGGAGGACAAACTAGAGACTTCTTGGGTGTTGGTGTTCAAGCCATCAGCTGCCACCCATCATCCATCAACGGATGGATTTGAAATCAAATCAAATCACAGGGGAATTTCATGTATTGCAAATCAATTCTCAATGGAATTAAAAAAAAAAAGTTGATTAAAATAAAGCGGAGTTTGGGGAAGAGAAAGAGAGAGTTCCGAATTTAGTAATTCGAAACTTTGCTGAAAAGAAAAGATGGCATTGAGTAATGGTGAAGAGAAATTAAAACTATTTGAATTTATTTAAGAGGGGGAGGGATCAGATCATCCATGCATATTCCCCAGAACCCTTAAAGTTCATCCCTTCAAAAATGGTGACGTTTTTATTTATTTGTTTTTGATAAAAAGGGGGGGGGGGGAGGGGGATGGAAGTGGTGGGGGCAAAGCAAGAACCCCCTTTAAAGCTCCATTATTGCAAATGTTTCATCTTTGTTCTGGCTTTTGTCTTTTGTCTACCTGGGTTTAAAAGAGTATATTTCCAGTGGCAAAAGGCTCTTGCATTCTAATACTACTGGTACTCTTACTTTAGGCTTTAGGCTTCATTTCTGTTGCTTAAAATAAACTGTATTTGGTAATATGACTGCCGATATTATATGCAAAAAATGAGGCAAAGCTACACGTTGTTGTACATCGGATAATCATAATTATCCCACCACCAATGCAAAACTGTCTACTATTTTTGTCTCTGTCACTCAACAATTTTCTTATATTACACGTGTTGGTGACTCAAAGTTAAATTAAATTACCTGAACAACCTTTACATGAGTCTTTCTTTGACTTGTCAATTAGGTGATGAAGTCAGAGGCAAATCATCATGCCGATGGATTGTAATAAATTGATTAGAGTTTGAGCCTATTGATATCGAGAATAATGAAAGCACTTTCGTTGGCATCTGGGGAATGAATTTGGCTTTTTAACTATGCTTCAACACATCTGCCTTTCCCTAGTAATGAAGGTTTTCATACATTGTACAGACATTGGCACGATAAGAAAAAGTAAAGATTAAAAGAAGAAGACGAAAGTATAATAAAGAGGGATAAAAAAAAAAAGAAAAAAAAGGGAACGATATTCTTGATTTTGCTTCACTTTTAGTGTAAACTAGATTGATGAATGAAAGCTTTGTATGGTATGAGATGAGACACCGGTTTTCAAGACTTACACCAATTGTCTACATGTTGATCACAAAGGTGGCTCTAAAAGTGTCCTTAAATTTTTATTTATTTTTTAATATAATATTAAATTTAATAAAAATTATATTTCAAAAATTTATTTAAAATTTTTTAAAACATTAAATATATATATAGAGAGAGAGAGAGAGAGAGCCGGCCCTAACTGCACAACATCAAAAATTTAAAAAAAAAAATAAAAAAGAAATGTTACATTATACATCGTCAAGTCTATCTTATCGTTGAATTAATGTCTGCTTTTGGGCCGGTGCCGAAAAAGAAAGTGGGGAACCTGCATGTAGAAGTGGTAAAGTGGGGGGCTTTGTTTCCTGGCTTATATGTTCTGAGAAAATGACCCCATGGCGAGACATTATCAATTAGCCAATTAGGTTTACATGTAGCTAGAGAAAAAGTAGGCACCGCCCATGCTTTTATTTGAACGTAAGGTCACTAATCCCTCTCCATGAAATCAATGCTTCGTAGTGTGTACAAGAATAGTCAACCTATTTTCAGTCAACCGAGTTGGCTGCAAACATTTTCCAATCAATTCTCTCTTTCATTGCTCTTCCTTCTTCTTCTATCAGTAAATTAAATAAATTGAGAACTCGCAAGTGCAGTTGATAACGGGATCTAAAAGATATCAAGCAGGTTGGGCCTAATTTGCAACGTCATAACAGATGGGTCAAACAACAGTAACCACCGGCCAATTAAAGCTCAAATAGAAGCCTAAACGCAAGACCAAGCCTAATAAAATTACTGTTGCATTATGGCCATTCAAGAATTTCGCTTCTGTTCTCGAGTTTTTCTTTTTCTTTTTCTTTTTTTTTTTACATTTTTGCTGTAAATTTTTTGAAAAAGAAGAAGAAAAAAGAAAACTCTGTATATATTTTGTGTATTTTGAAAGTCATCTCGTACCTCTATTTATAAATATATATACAACTTTCTATAAGAATATTTTAATTCATAATATCACTTCATTTATATCCAATCGAGTTAAGTTTTAAACTTAATCAATAGTAAAAATTGAATCAAAAATGAAATAATACAATGAAGAATTATGACTGTTTAGTCAAGTTCACAACCTTGAAAAACTAGTGTTGCAACTCTATGTTTATAGTTCTCAAACGACGAAAGCAGAACACTTGGCGCCGCGACACCAAATCTTCTGTGTTGACTTCTCATTTTCATGCTTCGACACCGCGGCCTGAAGAGCTGAGGTCGCGGCCCCAAGGTTACCCCCTTCGCCATACACATGCATGCAAAATCTTACCACCGTTCTTCATTTATGGCTTTTGTTTTGGCATATTTTCCATGCAAAACTTTAATTGTTCCATGCATAGTTATATATTTAATCACATACAAGCCTTCTTTCTTTTATAATTTATAATTGAACAAATCCAACAAGCTGTGTGTGAATTGGATGACATAGAGATTCAGTAAACAATAGCATTCTGAAAATCTAGAAAACAAATAAATGGGATATATTTACTCGGGGCATACGAATGAGTACTACTGCTTAGTTTTTGACATTAGGTTCATTGTGGAAGTGTTCATGACTCTGCACAGCCTAATAACATTATCTGGCCTTTGCAAATTTTGAATTATGATTGTCTATCTAGCTTCAAAAGATGGAAAAGAGGTTCCACAGATTGAGCATGCACAAGATGAAATATATTTCTTCCTTTGAATTTGCTGATGGGCTCTATCTCTTTACCTTTTTATTCTAGTATGTCTTGGCCTCTGTAGCTCCATGATACTAAACGAGATCAGCAAACTTGTCTTGGCCAAACCTAGAATAGATAAAGCTTAAATTGGACTAGCCCATTTCAGGTTCGGCATGCATCGTGCGGAAGCTTGATCTATTGACCATCCTTGATATGAGATCGACAGTTTTGGGTAACTTTGCATGAATATAACCATATTTGACATGCTGTGCTTAGATGTGAATCTCAATACAGAATCTCGCTGAGGGCATTTGTTCGAGTGGATTAAACATGTTTTAGCGGTCATAATAATTTCCCTGCCTTCATTGTTGAGATCCAAATAGAGCCTAACAATCACCGCAAGTTTTTAATTATAATGTTGTATCTATATTTGTCACCTTGTTCACCATGGTCTGTTCTTGTGCTGTCTGTAATTCTTTTACTTGGATGGATTCATAAAATTATCTTACTGCTACCATGTAAAAAACAAACATTGTTTCCCATTGGTCCCCCCTCAAGTTTGCTTTAATTAGAAGTACAACTTCATCATTTAACTAAACTTGCAGCTCAACTTGGCAGAGCTTTGACTCAGGTGAGAGAAGTTTCGAGCAGCTCCAAGTGGTTGAACTTAATAATGTCTTGTCTCTATACAAGTACTGAAGCAAGAAAGAGATTTAAGTGGGACCTCTTTTGGTTGCAGAGACAATCAAACATGACATGCCCTTCAAACTGGCTAACATTTTATAAGTTTTAGACCGGAAACTGGACCATCATATTTGACAGAGTACATGCATTTTCTAGAATCCAATTTATCGCCAAACAAATATAATAGCTAGAAGCCTTAAAGAATCAGAATTTGTCTATAGACGCAGCAATTTGAAAATGCCAGCTTGAATGCCTGGACTCTCTGTGGTTGTGGTTGTATTATGAAACTTCTGTCAACTTCGTTGTTTAGGTTACGGAGGCACAAAATCGTACTAATAACTCTCTCTGACTCAAATTTTCAGTTGCATATTTAATAAAGGTAGTCTCCTGCGAGATTGAGAAGGGAAAGTTAATAAACCATGGACTGCCAACCGCATTGTATCAAATCAAATATATGTGGTATTATGGAAGATAAGATATCGATGGTGAATTGTGAATAAAACTTTTCTTCAAACATGAAAAGCCAAATTCAATCCCGTTAAAAGAATTTCAGCAAACTTTTATTACATTTTGTCTTAAATCATTTGATTGATCAAGATATTAAAGATTCAAATGAGAGATCATTCTCGCACTGCTTCTCCATGTGGCCTTGAGGGCCAATCAGGCAAGAATATAGCTCCTCCATTGGCAACAGCCCTGCATCTTCCCCACTACAAATCATGTTGCCAGGCAATTTTTGGCTGGTGTGATCATTGTTATCAGACGTTAACACTGAAGGCGGAAGGGTGACATATGGGGTTGATACCAGTAGTATCTGTTGAATCTTGCTCAGCTCATGCTTGAGCAACCCAACTTCTTGTTCAAGCCTTCTATTTTCTGCCAACTCTTTGTCTAACTCCTGTTGGATAGTCCTGTACTCGACCTCAATAGTATGTATTTTCCTCCGAGCACGTCTGTTTTGGTACCAGACAGCAACCTGTCTTGGTGGAAGGCCTAGTCTGCGAGCAAGCTCAAGTTTGCCGTCGACTTGGAGCTTCTGTTTAGCATTGAAACAGGTCTCCAAGAGCCTGATCTGATCTTGGGTAAGCCTTTTTCTGTTTGGTTTCCATAATTGTTGGTTTTTTGTTGAACTGAATTGAAGATCCCATATCTGGGGTTTTGCAGGTGGTGATTGAAATTGAAACTTTGAACTCTTGGCAAGGATGGGGAGAGGTTGAAGCTGACTGTCTTATAGGCGTTTGATGATTAGAGCAAGTGAGGGCCCACAGGTGTCAAGCATTACATTAGTCATTTCTATTTACTAAATTTCACAGAACATGTGATATGCTAAGAATTGGACACCCCCACAATTGGCAGCTCCTTAATAAATGTGTCCTTCTTGAATTAAGTTAATAGAGCTGATGGTTGTCTTGTCAAAAAGACAGTTTCTTTCTCTTCATTGAAGAGTTGAGAATTTCGTTTCATTAAAGAAAACTTCTTCTTCACCAAGGAGATGATGAGAAAATTAATTCCCTTAAAACTTCTTCTTCACCAAGGAGATGATGAGAAAATTAATTCCCTTCAATGAAGAAGAGAAGTTCTCTTTAAGACTTAATTATGTCTATATGACAATTGACTAGACACCATAAAATGGATTATGATTTCGTTATACACATACGGGTTCAGAGAGTATAGGAATCATAAGCGATGCAAATATCATATTGAATTATTAAACACCCACACACACACACACACACACACACACACACACGCACACACACACACTTTGATGCAGTCATGATGCTCCAAAAGAGATGGCGGATAACACGAGACGACAAGAATATGTTCAAAGACAAAACAAAAAGATACGCAACAGATTTACTGAGGGGCAGCACTCTCTCCCAAACTCGAGTGCCAAGTTAGCCTTGTAATAAATAAACCTAAATGATCGAATTGCCAGAGTTTTAAGAATCAGAAACCTTGTGTGAACATTGTGCATTCTTGAATAAGAAGTTCTCGATCATTATAGAGTTAATTAAAAATGTTGAAATCGAAATATAACATGTTAATTGATTACTATCTGGTGCAACCTGCATCATTTATACTCTTATAAAGCTGTAAGAATGGTAAAATCAAGGGAATGGGTAGGAAATCTTATGATAAAATAATGCTGCATGGTAAGAATAAATCTTCATACAGTTTGAAGGTTAACACTCTCCCAGATTATGGAATAAACGTACATCAGGAGCACGTGAAATTTACATCTTTTTGACCCTGTACAAAGCATGCATTAAAACACAAAAAAAAAAAGGTGTTATTAGTTAAGGTTAATCTTCAACTATTGAATGATCTTCTTTATTCTCCTTGCTTTTGTTGCTCGCTGAATCTATATTCTTGTGTGTATTAACTTATTCATTAATACTCAATTGCATGCACGAATTGGAACCACTACATGGCTATGCCTTTTCTTTTTTCCCTCTCTTCAAGGAATAAAAGAAGAAGTATCATGTGCAGCAAAATGGGGAATTAGCTGAGGAGAGTTTGCCCTATTTTGCCCACCTTGATCAAAAGATACGAAAGAAGGATCGTAATATTCAACAACTGCTGGATTTTTGAGACTTTCTTGACCACTCATTTGTCCCTTATACTTTGGAGGAAGAGAATTATCCTTCATTACTGAACCACATTGTCTAGGCTGTGTTTGGTAGAATACTTTTGAAACCACTAGCTCCCCATCTTTTTCTTCTTCATTGTTGCCAATATGGTACTGGTGCATTACCCAATTTGTTTTCTCTGGCTTTTTCTGCTTTCCGTAGTTGGTGTAAAGCACAAGAATTTTCTTGTAACCTTTCACCTTGCCACCAAGAAAGACCGGCCTAGTCTTGCCTGTTTTGTGCCAACGGGTCTCGCCGCCGTCTGTATCTGTACTTACCTTTCTTCTTTTTCTAGTTCCTGTTGTGTATGCTTTGGAAGGTCGATGGAAGAAGTGGCGAACTAACCCATCTTTGCTAACTCCTGCATTAATAAGGGGGAAAACATTAATGATTCATATATCGTTGTGTTATCTTGAACATAATCTGTTATTTTATGTGTTTTGGCTCATATGAAACTCGAAATTCGTTCATTAAACCTAAGTTCAATGCTGACTGCAGCGCCTGTTTGCATCCTTGACACATAAGATATTTTGTTTGGCTTGTATCATATTTTAGGGTTAGTTGGTTGTTCTTCATTGCTAGTGGCAAATATTATTAGAATTAGTTAAACTGTTTCTTCGAATTTGATACTTTGATAGATTACTTGAGATGAGGAGAAGGGTGAACTGTCAATTCTATGGGATTGAGTAGACAATCTTCTTGAGAAACAAAGGGCCTAATTAACACTGCTTTGATAGGTTTTTGCACATTTTTCTTAATTATAACAATTGTCCTATACACGATTTGTATGCTAGGTGTTAATTAGGATTAATAGTCATAGGGAAACTCTTATGTGGGACTGGATATGAGTGATGTACTATTATACGATCAGATTATCGTATGGCAAGAGAGTAATCAGGACGATCTCACCTAAAATATTCAAGCTAGGACTACGTGTTTTTTTTTTTTTAAGAAAAAACTACTGCTGTTGACTTAAAAGGATATGCTATTAACCAGTCTAACAATATTAATGGAAAACTTAAAGATGAACTCTCACCGTTTCTTGCTGTTTCATTCACGTTACAGACTGTCTGCATGATCAGAATTCAGCTACGCAAACCTACTAATGGATCCTCGAAATTTAATTACCTGGCAATTTCTCTGGGTGGGTATAGCAAATCCCGTTCTCTCCCTCAAGCGTAGGGATAAACTCGTCGATGAGAGGGTGCAACTTGCGAGCATCAGCCCGCACCTTTCCTTCCAGATGCTCAAGAAGCTCTTGATCCGTCGGATCAAACTTCACGCCGGCTGGTAATCCCGGCAAATCATGAATCCTTGCCTGGAAAAACAAATCACAAAAACCACTATTCTGAGATGATAGCCAACCAATAACTTAGCAAAGAGGTTATATTAATTAAAGAAATACAAACCTGCTCATTACATTTGATCTGATGACCACACGAAGGACAAGATCTAACGAGACAGTTTTTAGCTTTGGCAGTACTATAAATATTACGAGTTGATGATGGTGGAGAGCTTGTCTCAAGTGTTTGCACATCGCTGCAGTCATTGCACCAAGTCATGATTAATTCTTTGGTTTCCTCTTATTCCCATCAGACAATAGATCTTTCTCTCTTTGTTTCCTCTTCCTCAACTTCTAGTACTCCAAACTAGACAATAAGCAGAAAGATACAGAGAGAGAGAGAGAGAGAAAGAAAGAAGGATAATTAAAAGGAAAAAGAAGAAAAGCAGCTTGTCTCTGCTAAAGATTTGTTCCCCTCAAGCTAGTTCTTGTTGAGGGTATAGAAAAGAAATTAGATTAACAATATTCTTCTTCTTCTTCTTCACTTTTTTACTCCTTTTCCATGATAGAAAATTGTACTCCCTCCCACTTCGTTTTGATCCTTAAGAGAGAGCCAGTCAGCTACCTAAAAAATCAACAGAGATTCTATCATTTTGACAAATATAACAAAAATCAAATGAAGAAAGACAAAAATAAATTGAAAAAAAAGAGGGCGGGTGTTTGCTTGGATCTTACGTTTGGATATATTTTGGTTATATTTGTGTATGAAAACTTGTAGAAGAATAAATGTAGTTTTAGTGTCCTTTCTACTCTGTCTAAAGGCGACTTTGATTTGCTAGGACTGGATTTAAAGAACTAAATCAATTAAAATATAAACAATAGCACGTAATAATAGTAAGGGATTGAGTGAAGCTGGGGCAATCTGCTGATTGAAGAGAGCAGCTGCTGTTTCACCATGTTGGTAAGAGAGAGAGAGAATGAGAGGTTTCGTGCTTTACATGAGAAGTCTACGTGAAGAAATAGATTTATGGTTGGCTGTTAATGTTTAGGCGTTTCTTCTTTATCATTCTGTATTCTGTATCTTATTTGTTTAGCTTTGTTCACACTCTAGGGCGACATTGGAACTGAATCTCTCTTTTGTCTCTAGTAAAATTAATTGACAGTGATCTCCTGTCCCCTTCTTTCATATTTGTGGTCACATGGCAAAAGGGTAGTTTGCCATGTATCATCATCACAAGGTGGAAGCAATGGAGATGTCATAAATATAATAACAAATCTTACAAACTACTTCTTATTTTGATAACAACGACTCACTGTATGATAAGTGGAATTGCGTGTCGTAGCCTATGCCTTTCATCCCAACGTGTGTCACGACAGATTCTCAGAGTGAGTTCAAGAAAACACTTTCCAGTTGTAGAACCTCTTTCCTTTTATATGGTTGAGTTACTCCATGTCTATGGATTTGGAATCCATTCAAAAGCAGAAAAACAAAGATAGCGAACAAATACGACACATCATTGTCAGCTTGGAACATTTAGAATTATTCATTTCATACAGTTGCTTTTATAACATTTGCTTAAATTCATGATCATGCTGCAATGATGATGGCCTATGGCTTAATTGCTGCCGCTGCTGCTTTGGAAAGCTTCCTTGTACCCAGTAATGGAATCAAGAGGTCTTGTTTGGAAGAACATCAGAAGCAGGGATAATTATCTGGAGATTGGAATATTGGACGTACAGAACCTTTCCAAGTATTGTTCGCAGGAAGATTATTACAGGTACTTGCCATTCAAGATTCGCCATGCAACGTAAAATTTGCCCTGTTACGTTCGTAACAACAGTTAATGATGATTTCGGGCTGATCGCATATGGGCTATACTGTTGCCGCTCCATATGATTCCAACGGACAGTAATATGGATGGAGGATTCTTCAATTTTTTAAACCTTCCCCACTTCAGCATTTTCATTATCCTTGTAAATGCAGACATTAGTATTGGGCCGTAAGTGGATCAACTTATATACAGTTTCCAGTTCTATAATCCGAGATTTTTTCATATATATTTCTATCCTTGATAGCATAAGAAATTCAACAGAAGGTTGAGACCCATTTAATTTGACGTTATGGGTTAAGGTTATACATCATACATAGAGGCAGGATTAAGTTAAAACAAAGCAGAGAGTTCGTCTCAACTCGTTCGTCCAATCTCAGCAAATCCAAAACCTCCCAACAGATTGAAACTGCCTAATTAAAGTAAATTAACTAAATTAATACCACTCCACAGCCGTTACTAAAACGCTCACTTTTAGAACAAATGGATTGAAAAACAAACTTCTCTCACATATAAGACGCCAACAACGTGGTATTCGATTCCCTAAACCCATTTGCCAACACCAGGCAAACTTGTTTAGAAAGGAGAATAAAGAGAAAGACGATTGAGGTGATGGATGTTAAGGTAGAAAATCAAGAATTCAGGACAGTCCCGGAGGATCTGCAGCAACCCCTTCTGGAAAATGTTCCAAAACAACCAAAAACACCATCACAAAAGGCAATCAGAAAGGCATTCAAGGGAACAGCTCATTTGGCCAGGCTTCTTCCCACAGGTGCTGTCCTCACATTCCAAATTCTGTCTCCATTTTTGACTCATCAAGGCCAATGTCCTACCCACGCAAGCCAGCAACTCACAGTTACGCTCTTGGTTCTCTGCGGGCTCTCGTGCTTCCTTCTGCGTTTAACAGATAGCCTGAGAGATGAAAGAGGCAAGGTTAGATATGGACTAGCTACGTTCAAAGGGTTGTGGGTTATTGATACGCCATTGAAACTTACGCAGGAGCAGGAAGCTCAATATCAACTCAAGCTTATTGATTTTTTTCATGCATTTGCTTCCGTACTGGTTTTTGCAGCAGTTGCATTGTTTGATAAGAATGTTGTAAAGTGTTTTTGTCCAACACCATCGGAAGACACCAAGGAACTTCTAGCGAGAGTGCCTGTTGGGATTGGCGTGGTTTGCAGCATTTTGTTTGTTCTCTTTCCCAGCAAGCGCCATGGAATTGGCTGCCCTCTCTCTCGTCATTAGCATTTCATCTTTTATGACTTCGATGTTATACTCCCTCGTGACATTCATTTATGACATAACTCTGACACCAGGCTTAACCAATAACTACTTGTATATATTTATATTTGTTGTCGAAAACTGATGAAGATATGAATTTGGAAACTTTCCGAGGCAAATTGTCAAACAAAAGATGAATACTGATCGCTTATTCAAGAAGAATTCTAAGTAACTCTGCGTATCCTGTCTAATTGCTCCTCAATTTTTCAGAAAAGTGGATGATAACCCATCACAATTTCTAAAGGGCTACTTAATTCACTAGAAGAAACCATTGTCTAAGAACTGATTTGACGACAATGAAAACAAACATAAATTCAATGCCATTACTAGTTTCGGATTAGGCTTTCAGTTTTCTTCTCAGAATTTCCGTTTATGGCTCTAAAGATAACTATTATTCTCAGTATATTTGTGATAAAAACAGAGTTTGAGGAACTGGTTAATGGCTGCCAAGGGAAAACATGACTAATCCCATCCCGCAAATCAAGAAAACTAACATTCTCTACTGGAAAATGCATCAAACAACCAAAAACACCGGCACAAAACGCTGCGGCCCCCGAGGAAAACATTCAAATAAACAATTATTTGACAAAATGCTTGTCCCATCTTGTTCAGTTCTAACGTTCCAATTTCTGTCACCAATTTTGACAAATCAAGGCAATGTGACAAGACCATTTAACCAGTCCTTTGGCACTATTTCTTTTCGTAATATGTTCGATCATTCGTTTTTTCTTATGTTTCACTGATCGTTTCAGGAAATGCAAAAGGTGAAGTTCGATAAGGGATAATTAGCAAAACTCAAGGGCTTGTGGGTCATTAAAAGAGCGAACTCTCACCATTAGAGGCAGCAAATGTCAGCTGAAGATGCATTGATTTTTTACATACCCTCGATGTTTCTTGTCAGTAATGTCGCATTGTTTGATCAAAATTGGATCAAGTACTTCTTTCCAGATACATACCAGACGAGACGACCATGGCAATTCTAATTATTACTCTGCTTTCTCTGTTTATAGATATTCTGATCAATGTGTTTGGAAACCTTCCTCTGCATTTTCCAGTTTCTTGCACTTTCCTGGAAAATATCGTTACTTCCAGAGATTGCGATATTCGGAGAAGTTTATCAGTTTCAGACTATTTATCCCATCAAGATGAAGCTTGAAAAGCAAACCGAGTTTAAATCAAAGTAGTGGAATTCCTTGCACCCGTTGCTTCCAGTCAAGACGGAGCAGAGCAAAGTTATTAACCATCCTTAGCCTTCCTTAAATAATGGCCTCTCAATTGGTCATGTTAGAAAAAAAAAAAAAAAGAAAGAAAGAAGTTGACCATTAAATATAATGAAAAAAGTCGTTTGTCAAATTTTAACAACATTTGACAAAGGAGCAAGAGAAAAAAAAAAGACAAAAGGCTTTTCGTCACCCAAATTCCAACCTTTCCATATGTTACTGGAACCCAACTCTCTTCTACACTCGCATCCCTTAGCGCGTGTTTGTCATTTCCTGACCGACACAATATATTCACACCTTTAATTTAATCTTGTCCAAAGACGATGAAGCGTGGTGACACGCTGTGTGATAGCACGTAGACGATGTTATCAGTAAGAAGATGAACCGGGAAGGAAGAGCGGTATGAAATAACCCAAGAAAACCCGATCCAAATACCCATAACGAACCAACCGACCGACCGCCCGACCAAAAAACAAAAAGGAAAAAAAAAAAAAAAAAAACCTCGAAGTCACCACAAAACCCCAATCGGGAATCAATATTATCAATCAATCTTCTCTCCGAGGAGTCTCGAATTCAAAAAAGCAAATCATCTGACAATTCCAACAAACTATTATTTTTCCCGAAAAGAAAATTAAAAAAAACTTTACAAAATAACGCAAACAAAAGGATTACGATGAGAAGGGGGAGAGAGAGTGTTTGTTCTTTGTTTGTTCGTTGTTGCTTCTTCTTCTCTTCTTTTAAAACATCTAACATCAAGATTTCTTCTTTCTTGTCATTTATTTATTTTTCAACAGCAACAACAATTAATAATAATAATTATTATTATTGTTCCCCCAAAATCTCACCGCACATCTCTGTCAATCGCGCACGCCAAAAACCAATTCTTTGGAGAGAGAGAGAGAGAGAGAGAGAGAGATTAACTTAGGATTTTTGTTTTTCCTCATCTTGGGTTATAACGCCAAAACCTAATTTCCCCTGGGAAAGGCGATAGCCGAATCGTTTGCTTGTTCTTGTTGTTCAATTGAGCTGTTGGAGATCTTGGAAGTTGAGTTTATGGAGGCTGCCTCGGAAGGAGAGAAGAAAAAGCCGCTTGAAGGTGAAACTAAGAGCAAGCGCAAGATGAAGACCGTTTCTCAGCTTGAAATTCTTGAAAAAACTTATGCTGGTTTGTTAGTTTTTCGTTTACTTCTCTCTCTCTCTTTTTTTTTTTTTAGTTGTTTTAGTTTTCTGTGATTTTGTTTTTGGTTTAAATTTTTTTTAAGGTGAATTTGGTTTTGTAACAGTCGACGCTCATCCGTCGGAAGCGGTACGAGAAGAATTGTCGGCGCAGTTAGGGTTATCAGATCGGCAGCTACAGATGTGGTTCTGTCACCGGCGTTTGAAAGACCGGAAGGCGACACCTTCGAAGCGTCAGCTGAAAGAATCTCAGTCACCTGCTGGCCCAAGGCCAGCTGGCGAAAAACAATTTACGGGAAGTGAGTTCGTGCGAGGAGGTGTGGCGTTTCAGAGGATTGGGGGTGACGTGGCTGCAACTAAGAGATACTATGGGATGCCAATGCCACTGCCACCTCCGCCGCAAAGTATAGCTGAGCTGAAAGCTATTGCTTTTGTCGAGGCGCAGTTGGGGGAGCCGTTGAGACAGGATGGTCCCATTCTGGGCGTGGAATTTGATCCCTTGCCACCTGATGCATTTGGTAGACCTATAGGTAATTTAATCTGTGCTAATTTGATAAAATGTTGGTAGTTGCTGATGTTTATCGTTGTGTTGTTTACTCAGAGAAAATAATAATGTGGGTTATTGGGTAATTTCATTTGGAACTGAATGTATGTTTGGGAGTTCTTTTCAGTATCAGTAAAAGCGCTTGAAAATAGCCAAAAATATGCAGGAATCCGTGTTATGCAAGAGAAGGGTTACGTGATAATGCTTTCAATAAAAGCGCTCCTAGAGACACACCAAGTCAGTAGCTGCTAGTCTGATGATTTTGATTTTGGGGTTTGGAATTAGTTATATATGGACTTAAATAAACTTTGCCCATAGGAGGTGTAAGAATTAAAATGTTTGATGAAGGTGGTATTTAACGTTGCATCTTATTTGTTTTTCTCCTTCATTGCACATTTGACATGTTACAAGGAGGTGTATTGACTTGATGGGCTTTTATTGTCCATCAAAAAATTGAGGTTATAAGGATTGTTGCAGATGCTGATCTTTTGTGATATGCTGTGCTATAGTTGAAAAGGTTTAAAATGAGAACAGACTGATGGTATGATGTGGTGAAATTTCAAGAATCATGCGATCTTCCTTGTCACAAACTCAGCACAATCACTGTATTGTACACATATTCAATTCATCTCTGTTGGTTTATTCATGAATTGTCTCTCTCTCATATTTTGTTGAACAAATTAACACACTAGCTCTGAAGAAATGCATGCAATAGTTGTGATTTCCTTGCTTAAGTTCTTATGATTTTATTGCTGAATGTACTCAACAATGCTTTTCCTAATAAATTCCTTGTACTACACTAGGACCAGCCACAGTGGGGCCACAGAAGCAACCTGGAGGGCCTTTTGAGGCCAAACAATATGAACAGCTTGATGCGAAACCGGTCAAGGTTAGAGTGTGCTCTCTTTAAACATGGCATGGTCATAGACGATTTTACTCATGCTTGATCGGAAATGATTAATTATTCTTCCATATGAGCAATTTTCTCTTATTTTAGAGTTTCTTTTGCCTTTGAAAATTTTAATATAATTCTTTGCAATTATTCATTTGGATCTGCTTAAAATTCCATACCAATCTTGATATTAGAAAGAAGTTCAATTAATATCATTAAACATTGAATGATAATTCCAAATATCAGGACTGATAGAAATTTTTTTTAAAAAAAATTAATGGCAGGATATATTCACCATTCACCCTCAGGGCTCCACGAGGACTCTCCATGAGTATCAGTTTCTTCCAGAGCAACCAACTGTTAGATCCAACTCACATGAGAAAGCTGCCTCATCCTACCATTATAGTTCACCAGTTGATGTTTCAAATACTAGGAATCCATCTTTATCTACTGGTTGCTCATTCATGCATGGGAGTGAACAATTATCTTCTGGATATGGTTTCGCAGGTCAGCTGCCTAGTTTAAATCTTTCATCTCAACAAGGCAGGCAGAGCCATCCATTGCCATCTGTTTCGGGAGATTATGACTATGTTTCGCATAAGAACTCCTTTGCAAATACTGTTCCGGATGCTCATTTCGGAGCTCAGCCAGTTACAGCACTGGACAATGCAAATATATCATCCGATAGGAGAGTTACTCATATTGAGGATGTTTTACGGATAGAAAAGAAACGCAAGGTATTTCATCCTTTATGAAGTATTGCATGCTAATAAATAGTAGGCTTGCATATCATGCATGCTTATTTACTTCTTGCAGAGTGAGGAGGCAAGAATAGCACGTGAAGTTGAAGCACATGAGAAAAGGATTCGAAAAGAGCTAGAAAAACAAGATATTCTGAGACGAAAGGTGTGGTTTGCTATTCTAACTTTTCTTCAATAATATCCTCTAGTTGTATACTGATGCCGTGATTTTGCATGTTAAGAGAGAAGAACAAATAAAGAAAGAAATGGAGAGACAAGACCGTGAAAGGCGAAAAGAAGAAGAAAAACTGTTGAGGGAAAAGCAGCGGGAGGAGGAGAGATACCTAAGGGAACAGAGGCGTGAAATGGAGCGGAGGGAGAAGTTTTTGCAGAAGCAATCAATCAGAGTATGTTTGGAGGAATTACATCAAGTAGTGTCTTTTTAACTTTTTGCATACAAGGAAAAGTAATAGTTAAATTTTCGGTGATCCTTAGGCTGAGAAAATGAGACAAAAAGAGGAACTACGTAGAGAAAAGGAGGCAGCAAGGCTTAAAGCTGCTAATGAGAGAGCCATTGCCCGCAAAATTGCTAAAGAATCAATGGAACTCATTGAGGATGAGCGCTTGGAACTCATGGAAATAGCTGCATCAAGCAAGGGGCTGCCTACAATATTGTCTCTCGATTTTGAAACCTTGCAAAATCTTGATTTGTTTAGAGGTAGAAATTCTTTGATATCTTTCTTTCTTTTCTGTGTCTTCTGTTCATCTAGTAATTTGAGTAGTTTGGAATCAAAATAATAAATCCTAGAATGTTTTAGTAAATTCTTTGTATTTGTGCATGTGGGTGTCTGTTTGTGTAAGAATATAGATAACATTAATATCTGAAGTCCGCGGGGATTTAAATTTTCTGCAGAGATATCTTTTACACACATAGAGAGACACAAATTGTTTAAATTTTGATTGTAGGTCTGACACATAATATAAATTTTGATTGTAGGTTTGCATGTGGTGCTGTTCTGGTTGAATAGTTTGTCATTCAAATTCTTTATGTAATTTTAACCATATAGCAAATGATATTGTTGCTGCTACTTTTGGTTGCCTTATTTTCCTCTTGATAATTGAGGCCTTTTCTTTTGAGACTTGAGTTTATGGTTGAATTTTCATCTTCTAAGCATTTAACAAATTAATGCTGTTCAGATAAGCTCTGTGTTTTCCCACCCAAATGTGTGCAATTGAAAAGGGCTTTTGCAATTCAACCATGGAATGATTCTGAGGAGAATGTAGGGAATCTTCTTATGGTGAGTAGGAGTAGGTCGATTCCTTATGTTCATTTTGTTGCTTATCCTGATGAGGAGATGATATTTTATTGGAATGGGAAAGTGAGATGGGAATATCTAATAATTGGAATGGTAGTGATTATCTTTGAACACTTGTTTAGAGACAATTTTGTTTATTAGTAATTATTTATTTGTTTTACCTTTGTTCTTTGCATTTATAAGGTAAATAATACATGTATCAAAAACTGAAAAGAAAATGTCGACGATGTACTTTCTCAGTTTTTGAAGAGTTGAGAAGTCCATTATAGTTGTCACACCATTCTCCATCTTGGAGATCATATCATTTCAACAGTTTATTTTGATTTGGACGAGTTTCTTAATCATGCCATTTTCTTCTTTAACAAATTTAAGATGATGCCACTTAGTTGTTCAATTTAATCTTCTTTATCCATATTTACTCTTTTGTTGGCCCATCTTTTTGTTCTTGCATAGCAGATTGAACAAATATGTTGATAGTCTTTCCTGTTGCCATAACTTTTGCTGTCCTCTATTTATAAAAAAATATGCTGTTACCTCAAGTCTGGTTAATATGGTCTCCTTAGGAAATTTTTTTTTTTTAATCACATATCTACATGTATGAGGAGCATGCTAGATTTTTGAGGTAAATTCTTGTGCTTGAAATTAAACTTTATGATTGGAAATTTTTCGTCCAATGTGTATGTGTGGATGCCATACAGTTTTTATTTCATTTTTGGGTCCTTACAAGAGTTATGAAATGTAGTCTATACTTTTTAGGTTTGGAGGTTCTTGATCACTTTTGCAGACATTCTTGGACTTTGGCCTTTTACTCTGGATGAGTTTGTCCAAGCTTTTCATGAATATGTAAGTACTTCTTTTATTCTATTTTCTGGAGATCTTTGTTTTAAGTTCGTATGGAGCTAGGCTCTGCTTGGTTTATTATGTATGTATACATTCACAACTCTCTGATCTTTCAGGATGCAAGATTGTTGGGTGAAATACATGTAGCTCTCCTAAGATCTATAATTAAAGATATTGAGGATACTGCAAAGACTCCCTTCAGTGGGCTGGGTGCAAATCAAAGTAGTGCTGCCAATCCTGGGTGTGGACATCCACAGATTATTGAAGGGGTAAGCTGTTGTATGGTTTCCTGCTACTGCTGCTATGTCCTTAGTTTTGGGATAGGTGCATCATTCTCACTCATTTTCACCCCTTATTTTTTGATTTGTTTTCATATTTCTGTTTCAGGCATATGCTTGGGGATTTGATATATGCAGTTGGAAGCGATTCTTAAATGCACTAACGTGGCCTGAAATATTGCGCCAATTTGCTTTAGCTGCAGGATTCGGGCCACAACTAAAGAAACAGAATATTGACCAAGCATATCTTCATGATGACAATGAGGTTTTTACCTTTTTGATTGACAGTTTTTCTGATTAGAAGCTGTCTAGTTCTAATGAGGTTAATCATTTTTGTTCTCTTAAACACAAAATTGATTGGAATCATCTTATTGTAACATTCTGGAGTATATTTTTTTTAGATATTATCTAATTTGTCAGTTATAATTTTTCTCTGTGTTCGGTTTTTCAATATCTTCTCTCTTTTTTTTTTTTCACAAGTGCAGGGTAATGATGGCGAAAACACAATTTCTAATTTACGTAATGGAGTGGCAGTTGAAAATGCTGTTGCTATAATGCAAGAAAGGGGTTACACCAATCCACGCAGATCTAGGCATCGTTTGACGCCAGGAACTGTTAAATTTGCAGCATTTCATGTTCTTTCTCTTGAGGGAAGCCAGGGCCTGACAATATTAGAGGTTGCAGACAAGATTCAGGTAACCCTAGATTTATGATTGTATACCGACCACATTCTCTGTTGTAGGTATAACTTCTTTTCCTAACTCATTTTGTTTTTATGTAAGAAATCTGGATTGAGGGATCTTACAACAAGTAAGACACCGGAAGCTTCTATTGCTGCTGCTTTGTCTAGGGACACAAAACTTTTCGGGAGAACAGCTCCTTCAACATATTGTGTACGTGCTGCCTATCGGAAAGACCCGACTGATGCTGAGGCAATACTTTCAGCAGCCAGGGAGAGAATCCGAATATTTAAAAGCGGAGTTGTAGATGGAGAGGAGGCTGATGATGCTGAAAGAGATGCAGAAAGAGATGAAGATTCTGAAAGTGATGTAGCAGAGGACCTGGAGGTTGATGATATAGTTACTGAATTGAATCCAAAGAAGGAGACTCCTGATTCTGAGAGTGCAAACAATTTTAATACAAAAACAATTTTGGAAAACAGAAAGAAGAGTGGCGAAGCTATAGAAACTCCACAGGGTGACCTTGAAAGTTCTGGTGAGGGTTTGTCTTCAAAGAATTTAGAACCCTATGATGAGGTAAAAGGAACTGCTGCTTTGAATGATCAGTCCATAGATGCTACTGGAACTTGCAATGGTGCAGTTACTCCTGATCACGCTGACACAGATATTGATGAAACCAATCTGGGTGAACCATGGGCTCAAGGACTTATGGAGGGAGAGTACTCTGATCTTAGTGTTGAGGAGCGGCTCAAAGCACTTGTTGCTTTAATTGGTATGGCAATTGAAGGAAACTCAATTCGTGCTGTGCTTGAGGTATCCTTCTTTTTGTTTTTTGATGAAAACTTCAAAAAATTTCTGCACTTTTACTTTGTGTTTAATCTGAAAAAAGAGTGCTTTTCAGGAACGCTTGGAAGCTGCAAATGCTTTAAAGAAGCAAATGTGGGCAGAGGCACAGCTGGATAAACGACGAATAAAAGAAGAGTACGTGTTCCAAATGCATTATTCATCATCTATGGGGAACAAAGCAGAACCTAATGTTGCAATTTCTTCAGCCGAGAGTAGAAGAAGCCCATTTGTTACTGTCGATGACAAAAACAATACAATGCCAGTGGATATTACTGTCCAGAAAGAGCAGTTAAGTGATCCACAAAATGACCAGAATTACAATAACAGTATGTTACTTGAAGGGAACATGCAAATGCAAGATTACTCTGTTGGTTCAGATAATCTTCTATATCAGCAATCAGGATATGCATCTGAGAAGTCGCGCTCACAATTTAAATCATACATTGGTCACAAGGCAGAAGAAATGTATGTATACAGATCATTGCCTCTTGGTCAGGATCGCAGACGTAATCGATACTGGCGTTTTATTACATCTTTGTCTTGTAATGATCCTGGATGTGGCCGGATATTTGTTGAGTTATGTGATGGTCATTGGAGAATCATTGATTCCGAAGAGGTAGCATTCTCCAACTTACTCTGTATGTGCTCTTTTCATAGAAGAGTCAATCAGTGTCCTCTCTGCATGTATCTCTCTCTTTGTTTAACCCTTGCATAGCATTTTCTATCATAGAAAAGGCAAGAAATGTTTGCCACATGAAATCTATCTTTTGCAGAACTTTCATGATTCAATAGGCCATCGACGCTTTTGTTTTCTTACAATTTGTTTACAAAATGACATTGCCCATTTGACAATTTTTAAAATTTATATATTTATGCTTTATCATCCGTGTGTGTGTATTTTTGTTTAATAAACTCTTTTGCTATGTGCAGGGATTTGATGCTCTGTTGGCATCTTTAGATGTCCGTGGGGTTAGGGAATCCCATTTGCACGCAATGTTGCAAATGATTGAAATGTCATTTAAGGAAACTGTTAGGAAAAACATGTGGCATGTTAACACCAAGAGGCAAAATCAAGAGACTGTCAAAACAGAACCAATTAAAATGGCTTCTCGACCTAATCACAGTGTAGATGCTGATAGCCCCAGCAGTATTGTGTGTGGTTTTGATTCTGATGTGTCCGAGACATTTACATCTTTTTTGATTGAGCTTGGAAGGAATGTAGTTGAGAAAAAAGATGTCTTGAAGAGATATTTAGATTATGAGAAGTGGATGTGGAGAGAATGTGTCAATGCTTCAATATTATGCACCATGAAGTGTGAGAAGAAAAGGTGCGAGCAATTACTGGGTGCATGTGATTACTGCCATGATGTTTATTTTTTTGAAGACAACCACTGTCCATCATGCCATAGAACTTTTCATACTTCAAAGAGAAACTTAAATTTTTCTGAACATGCGGCTCAATGTGGAGGGAAGCTGGAGGTGGACCCTGCTTGTACTTCCTATGTTTCAGTCTCTTCTCCTTTGAGAATCAGATTGCTCAAAGTGCTATTAGCTATGGTTGAGGTGAGTGCCTTTGATGTCTTCACGTGAATTATAATTTTGTCGTCGTTTTACCTTTTAATTTGTCTATTCATTACCCTTGCTAAAGAAAAGGCCATATCGAATATAGCTCATGGTGTATATTTTGTGGCTCATAGGTTTATATTCCATCAGAAGCTCTTCAACCTAGTTGGACCGACAGCCGTAGAAAATCTTGGGCCATGAAGCTTCACTCCTCATTATCTGCTGAAGACCTTATTCAGGTTTTAAAGTTTCGGCTTTTCTTTTCTCAATACGTTTCTATTAGAATTGTATATAAATTTTGCACCTCCTACAATATAAAATTTTCCATTTTCCCAATTAATCTTTTCATATGGGAGATAACGGATATGTTTTGAGTGAAGTGACATTTATTCACTGTTTGTTCGTTCTCTCTATAAACCTTTTTAGGTTTACTTCAGAAAGACTTAAAACGTCAGAACATTTTTTTTCCAGATTCTGACGCAGCTGGAGAATGCCATAAAGAGGGACTATTTGTCGTCAAACTTTGAAACAACTAGTGAATTGTTAGACTCGTCCAACCCATCTGCACGCACTGCTAACCATTCTTGCAGTCGAGAAATGGTTTCTGTACTGCCATGGGTACCACTAACAACAGCTGCTGTAGCTTTAAGGCTCATGGATCTTGACAGCTCCATATCTTACCTGGCACATCAGAAAATGGAGTCTCAAAAGGATAAAGCAGACCGGCGCTTTATAGTAAGTAACCTTATCTTATATTGCAAATTTATTCCCAGAATGCAAAGACATAGCAAAATATTACATTCCTTTTGATTAAACAATACTAGAAGCATGCATCAAGGATTGTTTTATCAAACTAGGTAGAGCAAAGGCAGCTTTGGTTACCTTGTAGTTAATGATAAAATATGGCGGTGTATGTATCAAAATTTTCTCATTCATTTAATGAAATGAATTTTAACTATTTGGAAGGGTGGTTAGAGACTGAAAAAAAGAAAAAAATTGGTTCAACTCTTAGTGTGGAATTTTGTTGGCTTTTTCCTCTGTATGTTAACTGGCGAAACTGAGGTGTTGTTTATTGCTGGAAGTCATAAGCACACGCTGCAAAGCTTTGTGTTTATGATGAGAGAAGAGTTTATGCTTTTAGGCCTATGAGGAGTTCCTTAATATAGCATTAATATGGCACTTAAATGCTGTCTGCGGAACATATTTTGGAGATTGGGATAGCATTTATAGTGGTCGTTGTCCTGGATTCATATGCTGCAATTAATTTGTAAGGGATTGTTTTCCTGACTTGCTTCATTGTGTTGAATTTGTCAGAAGCTTCCAGCAAAATATGCCATTGTGAAGAAGAAAACCAGAGATGAAATGGCTGAAGCTCCGTGCCATGCATATTCTCTTCGAGAAGCAAACTGCGATGTTGGGATTGGACTTGCCAGCCCCAGATGTCGACAAGGGAATCGTGGAAGGGGCTGCGGACGGACCCGATCTGGAAGATCTCAGAGAACAATTGTTGGTTCCAGATCTGAATCTAGTAAGAGAAGCACAAGTAACAATGGTGAGAGATTAGAGCAGCTGCTGGTATGGAAAGGGCAACCACGAGGACGAGGTGGGCGTAAGCGTTATCATTGCAGTGCTAGTCGGCAGAAATCAGCAAAGAAGGTGGTTGGGGAGAAAGATAATCAGAAGGAAAGCATATTTGAGAAATCAAGAAATTTTGCGAGGGATGAGTGGATTGCAGATGAAGTCGGTCGTTTGCCAGTGGAGGGTGCCGAAAATGCTAGCAGCTCAGGGAGGTCAGAGTACGAAGCCACTGGGGATGAATACGATGATATCCTGTTGGATGAATATACTGTTGGTTTCAATGGCAGGTCTAATGACTTGCTGGAAGAAAGTGATGATAATGTAGATGGCGATGAGGATGAGGGGGGTGACGATGGTGCGGAAGATGAACAAGTTGATTTAAACATGGAAGGATATACAAACGAGGACACAGATGAAGAAGAGGGAATCAGGGATGGAAATGGAAACCGGAATGGAGATCCCGACGAAGGTACAGGAACGATATCCTCAGAATACAGTGACTAACTAACGAAAACAACTTGACATGGAGACAAATATCAAGCTAATGTGCAAGAAATATTTTGTGAGTAAGTTAATATCCTTTTGGCTGGACTGGGGAGTAAGCACCATCCATGTAATCAACCTTGCTTAATCTTTCAGGGGAATTGTAGGATGGATGGACGGACGGATAGATGGATAACTAGTCAACATAAAGTTGTGTGAATAACAGGCCCCTTAAATTGGCCTATGTGTGAAATCAACTGATTAAATCCGTCACTCTGTAGTCCCCACCATTATCATTCTAGGGAATGGGCAAAACAGGCAACGTTCCGAGCAACTGCATTGAAGCCTCTCCATCTGTAAATGTAAATTATACTTCTTCTTGGGTATTTTCATTTACCTTTGTGTTAATCGGGAGAACAACAGACTTCTTCTTAACAGAAAAATTGCTGGGAGATTTGATTATCACAAATATAAAGCATTGTCTTAAGTTTTATTGTAAAATATATATTAATCTTGAAACGTTTAATCTTATTGTTTAATCGATAAATATCATTCCTTTTTTTTTTAAATAAATGGTTTAATAAAAATGAGTAGTGCACTCTGGCTGTGGGTAGCAATACAATGGCCAATCAAGGTATGGTAATCTCGTCTGACGTAATCTTTCGCGTACAATTACCACTGTTCCGCGTGGAGAATGCAAACGCAGATGCTAATGTCAGCCAAAATCGAAATAATGCGGTAAGCAGTCTGACTCAATTGAGAAGCCGACTATTCCGGTTTACACCTAATCGCTCTTGTTACTTCCATGCTTTTATGAGAAGAAGAAGAAGAAGAAGAGATAAACATTTCGCTCTATGTATTACAACAACCACAACTCTCAGAAACTTTAAATAACAAACAATCATCAATTTAAACTACTAAAATTCTAAATCACAACGTGATGAAAGAACCAACCCTTTAATGGTAGCCCCCAATTTTCCGTAAGATACATTTTTGATCTCACGGATGTATATTCACAAAAATGTGCTCCGCTCTGTTTACTGTTTCTGTAGAGTATTACCTGCCGGTGTCTTATCTCAGGCACCGAGTAGTTTCTTGATCCCAGCCTTCTGTTCAGCAGTCAACCTTGTTGGGAACTTGATGTTGAATTTGATTCTCAAATTTCCTCTCTTTGATGAGTCTTTTTGAAATGGCATCCCTTCCCTTGGAACAACCTCCTCGTAAGTGGGATGAATCACATTATTGATTTGAATGGTTAAACTCCTGCCATCAAGGGTCGTGAGATAGACCATGTAGCCTGTCAGGGCTTCTGCTAGAGATATCTTCTGTGTTACAATTAAATCATTTCCATCCCGAGTAAAGACACTATGAGGTTTCTCGTCAATGATAAAGACAAGATCTGCAGGTACAATATTTGGTTGTTCATTTCCTTTCTCAGGGAAGGTGATCTTTGTACCCTTCTTCCATCCCGGCTTCACATCAATTGTTAGAATTTCTTCAGCCTGCATGGACTTGCTGCACCCAGCAAAAATAAGTTAAGCCTTTTACCAAAGGAAATAAAATGGCTGTGTCAAGCCCTTTCGGTAAAAAGAACAATATATCCACCTGGTATAGAATTTTTTTTTTTTTTTTTTTTAAAACCAAAAAAATGGAAAAAATAATGACACTCAGAAAGTGTTGGCTAACTAGAGGAAGAATCTGTTGACATGATACCAAGCAGACAAGTAGAAACCCTAGTTATAAACTATTTTAGCCTGTAACCACCAAAGCACATCCACTAGTGAGCAATGGGCTACGGAGGACAAAGCTAGTTCTCCCATGTAAAATGTTACAGTTTTTAACACTATTTGTGTTTCTCAAATCGAAAAGACAGTTTCTCAAAATATAACAGAAAGGAAAAGAAAAACCATCCCAAGAATTCTAGTTGAGCAAGTAAAGTTAGCCTGACAGATTCAAAGGTGAACGGAACAGCAGAGTCTGGAAAGGTAATGTTGGATTTTGACATTGCCCAGCACTAGAGAGTTCTGATGTTGTACTACTCAATATTAAAGCCACATCAATCCTTCCCACAAACCCAAGAATGCCACACTATTCATTTATTTAAATTTATGAAGCATCAATCAAGATTGCAATCAGGATGTTCACTCTGTTTATTAACCACAAACATATCCCACCATGTACAATCCAACAGTTAAAAGGCAACTTGTAGAAGCTATTAAATTAATGTATAACTAACAACTGAATGGAGAATTATACTTTCTAGCAGCTACTGTATCCTACTCTGCGCTAGCCAGCCATGCAAAAGCACAACAACCGAGCAATCAAGTCAATGCACAATTTGATTTAAGAAAAAAAATAAACATAAGACTAAAATACAACAGCCACGACTTCACAACTAAAAAACAGAACCACTGTAAGTTCTACCGAATCTCTTCGCAGGGGAAAAAAAAAAGACCAATTATTGTAGCAATGAACACTTACCCACTTATATCAACAATCTCTCTAGAGATCTTCATCTTCTTAGTAGTCCCCTTATAGAGCTCCTCAAGGCTACAAGGCAACCTCTTCTCAATTGGAGGTGCTTTTTTCGGCACACCACGACCCATTGATCCTCCTCCTTCACCAAATGACCCAAACATATCATCACCAAATATCCCACTTGAGAACCTAGATCCTCTCATCCCCCCACCACCTCCCATGCCACCAAATGGGCTTGAAAAACCGAAAAACTCCGCGAAAATGTCATCTGCACTTCGAGGATTGAACCTAAATGATGTGGGCCCTTCTCCCGTGGAGAAGTAGGTTGCTCCGCCGCCTGCGTCTGGTGGCATTTGACCCTTTAAACCCTCTTCACCATACTGATCATATACTGCTCTTCTTTGAGGATCACTTAGAACCTGCACAAACAAAGAATTGCAGTCAATAATCAATACAGCCTCCATTTAAGCTATGTGCAACCTGAAGAATCTAAGACGTAATCAGCAACAAATCAATAATCAAAAAATACTGAGGAATTTACAATGGGAAAACAATGAGGGAAGGAGAGACTCATCAAGACAATTTCTTAATTAGTAAATTGAGATATGGGAAATTGTTTTTATTACAATAATACAATAACGAAGAATCTAACTTTTGCATATTATCAAAAATCGGTTGCGTTCTTAATTTACAATTCTGTTGTTGTAAATATTTTCATTTTTTCGCCGAGTAGAAAATGAATTTGTGACATCCAGATGGGTGATATAAGATCATTGGATGTCATAAAAAAAAATGGAATCTTTGGACTAAAGCAGCCATAATTAGATAACAAAATCTTGAAGAAAACAAATAAATACATAGATCCGACAAAATCCAATATCACATGTAATCATAACAAAACATCCGTGACTGATAGATAATGTCCAGATTTGGGCAGAAGAGAAGAACATACCTCATAGGCTTCAGAGATTTGCTTGAACTTAGCTTCAGCTTCCTTCTTGTTATTAGGATTCTTATCAGGATGCCATTTCATGGCAAGCTTTCTATATGCCTTCTTCAAGTCATCTTCTTTAGCATTCCTATCAACCTGCAATATTTTGTAATAATCAGCTCCCATATTCTCTTCTCTCTTTCTCTTCTTCACTTTGACTATATTCTTCCTCTTCCTTCCAATCTGGGCCGCTGCTTAAAACTATGAATGGCTCAGACTTCCTGTGATTTTGGTTTCGATTCTCTTTCGCCGACGATGCTGACGATGGGGTATAATGGGGGCCTGTGGTGTCTGGTAGATTAGAATCTGAAACAAAAGGGTTGAAAAAAAAATAAATTCTAGATGAATATAGAATGCTCTCGAAGTTTCCAGAAATCACGTAGCAAAATTACTATTTCGTGTTGTCTAATTTGGCGGCTGCGTAAGTATTTTGGTCACGGTACTTTATTTTATTGGCAGATTTAGACGGGGACCCATTTGTCGAACCCTCGTTGATCATTGGTCTGTGGCAATAAAAGGCTGCAGCCGGCTGTTATTTTACACAAAAAAAAAAAAAGCAAAAAATATATTTTTTTTTTTATAATTATATAAATACTTATTTATTCTTCGTAACGTAATGTTATGAGTTATGTCATTACCTTCTCCCAAAAAAATATGTCTATTAGGGTATGTACCTTTATCATAGTGAGATTCCCTGCATATCCGCCATACTCTACCTCGAGACTTATGGACCCCAAGAATAGTTCATTCTTATCCAATGTGGGATTCCGTCACACTTTCTCCCACTCAATTTTATGACGCTCTCGTCACGACGAGACTCCATGCATACCCATCCTACTCTACCTCGAGACTTATGGACCCTTCATGGATATATTAGTTATACGTGGGCGCTTGGTTTAAACATTAGAATTGAAAATGGGTTTGACTCTGATATCACTTGTGCTGAGCCATTACCTCTTTTTCAAAAGACATATCTATTAGAGTATATAAAACCCACTCTTGTAAATTTTAAAAATAATTTATTTATATCCAATACAGGATTCCGTTACATCAGCATTTAAGATTTGTAAATTTGAGAGCTTTAGCGGCACTTCACCCCTGGGGTTACAAATAAATTGGGATAGGTCTGTAAAAACAAGAAAGGGGAAGGAGCTTGACTTGGCCCATCAAACTGATCCAAGTAAGTTTAACATGGGTCCAACTTCATTAGGTCAGGCCGTGCCGACCTGATCCTTTGCCGCCTCTAGCCTCTTTAATTATCATAGAATTTGGTCCAATTTAAACCTGACTCTTCAATTGTCATGGGATTTGGCCCAGTTTAAACTTGATCCCTTCGGCGCCTCTAACCTGTTTAAATCAACAAGTTTTGTATAATACTTTTATTTTGTGCACATTGGAGCAGATCCATAATCCCATTTTTGTGTTGAATTTTAAAAAATAAAATCAATTCAAAAAAATATGAGCAACTTATTTTAATTAAATGTTAAAATTTTCGGTTTAATTTATACCGTATAATCCAAAGTTCATGTCAATTTTAATACGAATTTAATGCTCATCTCACCATATTTTGCCGAGAAAGTTGATCAAAATTATGATTAATGGATTGAATTATAGCTATAAAAGAAATTATATGTATATTATGTATAGAAAATTAGAAATATTTCATGCCAATATTATACTTTGGAGTATTGAGAAAACTCCAATGGATTGGGCTCAAAATCACAAACTCTATCCATTACAAAGCATCAAACAAACTAAAATCTTTTCCACAATATCTGTAACAGATCATCAACAAGGAATCTGATCAATGAACCATCTGATTATTTTCACAGGAAGCTTCACGAGACCCACCGCAAAATTTGCCAGTCCGGCGAAGCAAATGCAACATGGGCAGAGGCAACTAAGCACAGTCCTGCCACCACAAAAACAATGACCATGAATACAATACAATTTTGAAAGAATAAATTCCCTGTAAACCCTGCCATTTTAGATCTTTGATTCACTTCAAAAATCATAACCCTTCATGGAAAAGGTAAACGAAATCCCACCCTTCATCCAAAATCTATTGAAGAAGAAGAAAAAACAGGGCTTACCCTATAACCCAGATCACAGCACCCACAAGAGATAAAATCAGTGCGATCAAAGCAAAAGGAAGACCAATCAAGAAACCCAGTGGTCTGCACTCTGTCATATCTCTTTCTCTTCAGAACTCTGCCTTTCTTTCTCTGGTTTATTTGTGGTGTTGGATTGAACGAGAGAAAGTGGAATGCGTGTGTGTTAACATATATAGACTTTGATATTTCTACGTCAAGAATCAAAACTCTGAATGCAATAATACAGCAAGACGCGGTGAGTAACTACCCCGATCCACAATTTCTTCATATTGACGTACGTACCCTTAAGAAACCACCAAATTGGACGTTGGTCATGAGAGATTTGATTTTCGTTTATAAAAAGTCAACGGGCGGCATAGGTATTGCAGTAATAGTTCAGAATCTTCGTCCCTTCCTGTTTCTTTGAATTTGCACTTTCCAGGAAAGCGACCAAGTATTCCGTTTTTCACACTGTTGAATAATTCACATCAATCGCCAATGAGGTTATTGGGAATCAAAATTGGGCCTTATGAAGCCCAATTCTGTGAAAATTGAAGAGTTGGGTAATCACCACCCAGGGCCTTACGGTCGGATTTATTAAAGCGAGTGCTTTATGGCCTCCAAGAAAGCCCATTTACAGACCAACCGAAATGTAAACTGATCCCATCGTCCTGGAACTGCCATCTGTATGCAATGCTATTGCAGACCGGCCACAACAACTCTGTTATCTACTTTCTAGTGCCACAACAACTCTGTTGGCTTATATTCTGTGTGGTTTATGAAATTATTTTTCTAACTTATGCAGGCGTACTGCATGGTAATTTTCTGGGCCTTTGACTTGATTGGTTATAATATTTTATGTGATCCCTCCAGTTACCGTCTTAAATTCTTAGCCTTGGGTATTAATTTGGCCGAGCAGCAATTGTTCTCTCTCTGTGTTAAAACACGCAAGATTTACAAATATTCATCTCCTTTAACCTCACTTACGAAAGAAACTATAAGAAAATGGATTTTGATTTCAATTTTAACCGAACAAATGTAGGAACATGTTGATTTTGATGTCCCAACAAATCAATGACATCTTTTTCCTGACTCTCTCTCTCTCTCTCTCTCTCTAAATAGCATGCCATACGCAAACAAAAAAAAAAAAAAAAAACCTCTCCGCAAAAGCTAAGCTACACATTTGCATGCAGGAAAGACAAAATTGTCTTCTCCATTCTACTCCACACAATGCATTTCATATGCTACAAATTGGACAATATTACATACAATTCAGCTAAGCTATCTAGAAATAGAATCATGTATCTTCGGTATTAATAGCATATATACTTTCGTTTTAATGGTTTTAAATCATGTCTGTTTTCATGTCCCACATCATTAATTTTCGCATATATTTATTGCATCGCAAGAATTTTGAATAACCAAAAAATTTTAAGATTTGGTAGAGACAAGGCAAAGAGAGTGATATTAGTTTTGAAAGTTGTACTGATTCATATAATTAATCTCTACTTGATGTAATCAAATATATTATCATATGTGGCAATCTTTAATTCTGTATCTATATATTCTAATTGGATGCATGTATGTATGCATGCATTCACATCTGCAAGTCAATGGAAATGTCTGGCTGATCTGCACGATTCTACAGTTTACTGCTTACACCACCAACCAGTAGTTCCAGAAGCCAGAGATACATAAATAAGCCATTGTCGTCAGTCCATAGCTAATTCAAATTGTTATGAGAGAGAGAGAGAGAGAGAGACCATACAATTTCGTCATTTGCTGCACACGTAACATATCTGAAACATTTTGTTTGCCCTAACTCTTACTTTATCCATCATGTTGTCATAAGGTCACGGAAACTAAAATCATGTTGTTGGGACCAATTAAATTCGACAATAAAGAGCCCATTCGGGGTAATTTGTATAATTATCCCAACTCTTATTGATCAACAAATAAATGAAAGGAAAGGGTTGCAATGAAATCAAAAGTACAAATTGATATCACAGATCGAAAGAGTTAAGAAGAGCGAACCCAAATCAAAATGGGGTGAATTATTGAAGGAGGTGGTGGGTCTAAGTCAGTCAATGCTAAGGTTTTGGATTGTATAGAGGGTGAACAGAGGGACCTGTTTGAGTGAAAATGACAAATTGATAAAGAAAATCAGATTCCTGTTTACAACAAAATCACGCAGCAACTACAATTATTGCTAATTTTCAGGACCCACAAACTTACAATGCAACATGTTCATGCATATCCAGCAACACTATCAGGATACACATCTATGTCTTTTTTCATAAGTACTAACAAATATTTTAACAATTTGTTGACATGTTCATTTCTTCGTGGTCCCTTAATTCATTTGTACATAATAGAACTGCATTTTCAATGTGAAACTAGCTTAAAATTAATGTTCATAGTCGCTGAAAATATTTATATTACCGGACCGTATATATGTAGTTCCTGCATTAATGAGTGCAGCTGTATGTTTGATGTTTAAATGATTACTGTGTACTCAGGGACAATGGTTCAACTGCCAGCCAATTGAGGAAGGATTAAAGAAAACATACAACTCTGACTAATAAAGAATGGAAAAATTTCTAGAAATGATACCAAAAAGGTCACCATAGAAGTCGGGACACGACTACTATAAATATGGAGACAGATGACAACACATAAGAAAAAGAAGGAAAGAAAGAACTATAACAAGTCATGTTGACGAACTAACCAGAAGAAAATATCTTTAAAATGTGGACAGTAATTAATAATAAGAGGACAAGCTGCAGGCTCAATACAGAGATAAAATATGGAGGATTTGAACTGTCAGATATCCTATTTTTGTGGTTGTTAAGGCTGTCATGTATCCCTTGGGAATGATTTCTGTAATGAATTCCAGAATCATCTAGCTAATTTGTGAAAGTTTATAGTTGTCTTTTTGATTTTCTCAATAAGAACCAAGGAAATACAATGTCTAGTGCAAGATTAAGTTTTGAATTATGTCAGCATCAATCACAGCTATCATAACATTCACGGTTTTCTTACAAAGTAAGATCGTTATCGGTGCCGTTATATTAATTCGAGATGTGCAGTAAGATTCTTATAGAGACTACAATATTGTTTGTACTAATATATGTCTCGCTGTCATCCATTTTTGTAAGACTTCATTTTATTGATACAGCTTTTCCTCGAAGTTTATTAATGGCGTCAATTAAATCTTGCCAAGTAGGTGAAAACGCTTAAGAACATAGAACAAGTGCATATGCCCTGAGTCACAGTCAAATTGCAATGAGTGTACCGTGTATTATCCATGGTTAATTAGTTCAATTAAGGAAGCGTTACAGCAATTCGCTGAGAGAGATGTTCTGACTGTTAGTCACTATCACAAACACGGGTCAGTGGAATAAAACTTGCAGAAATCAGAGTCTCACATGAAAGTTCCCTGGAAGAAACAGATAGAAATAGCTACAATTGAAAGGAATAAGTAACATTAGAAACGCAATGCATGTTCAAAATGAAAGGAAATCGATGTGTAATAACACAGTTAAATTTGTTACATGATTATGATTCATGATCCAGAAGTGGCCCAGTTGTTTCCCTCAAAGTGGAGGAAACTGACTTTCAAGGTACCACTAATGTCTCCATGCCTTTAGATATCCATTAATCATATCAAATAGCAAGGAAAATGTACGTTAGGCTTGCAAAGAAGATTAGTTGTAATTTCCTGGCAGTGAGTTTTTCATTTCTGGACAAGGGCAAATACCAGTTGGTGGATTCAATTACAATGTTACGTGTTAATCAGATAAATGTGTAGCTTCACGAGGATTGACCCCAATCACATCACTTGCTACAGCGAGTTAGAATTGACTTGTATTCGCCTAAGGCTAATAAAAGAGGTGAAGGAACTAATCGCTGTACTAATCTGGCGATTAAAGAGAAACTGGGTGATTGACTAATGAGTTGATTAATGCACGACACACGAGAAGAGTAAAGGTACTCTAGGTGAAACTGATGGGACTTGCCGTTAAAGAATAAGGAGTACCAGAACAGATTGATAATGACCTGTCCCTACCTCTAAATTGGCCGGGTTGAATCAATCCACACCATTGAAAAATTAGGGTTAGGGTTAGGGTTTTCTGATATATATATATATATCCGGAATGCAAATTTCAATTGTTAACATTAGAAAGCTTGTTACGGAATGCTAATATCGGATGTTACATTGTTAACGATGCCATATTCTTAATTAAGTCAATCCTTTATCAGACCCTTTACTAAAAATTTAATAACAATAATGTTATTCTTCAATTCATGTCAATTATGCCTATTAACACTTTGATATTCGCAGGAAAGAACCCTAAACATAACTCCATCTCATGTTATAATCATTTTACCATGAAAGTAGCCATTTTGATTCTTATTGGAATATAAAAGGTAGTGGCATTCATATACACAGAGAACGTATTCAACAAACAAGGTTGCAATATAGTGAATGTAATTTAATAATTTGACGAATGTTGTAGTCATCCACAATTTTTTAGGCAATAAATTATTGGTTCTCATCATTTTTGGATTCAATTCAGGGATTTTGTAAAAGTGAAGGTGGAACATGCAGACAAGAGAACAATTTATTGTAAATATATACAATATTAAGATAGAGGGTTTCAATTTTTTACACTATTTATATTAAATTAACTTCATTTAAATGGTTAAAATTATATATTATATGTATATTAATTATAATATATTAATTCAATCTCAATAACGAAGAATGTATTAATTTAATAATTAAAAATTATATAACAATTCGCGTAAAAAAATATAGTGTCGATAAAATCTAAACCACGTCCAACATTTTTTAGAATGATTTGACGAGTTTAATTTATGATAAAATAACAACTAACCACAAGTTTTGAGTTCTTGATAATAACCTACCGTTAGTTTGAATTTTCTTTGTGTGTTTCTATTTTTATTTTTCTTGTATTTTTGGATTTCAATTATATAAAAGGTTCGAGTTGTATACATACAGACATTTAGCATTATGTCTTGGCTAGTAAACAAGAAGATCACCATGTGTGAGAGCTTGAAACTCCGGCAGCTTTTTATTTTTTTTTTCACCTTTCGACATCGTCCAACGAAGATTTGAACTTACTAATTTATACTTATGACCATCGATAACAAAGACAAGGAATCATTATAACAGCTAAGATGTAATCAGGTAATGTTTAATTTATACTTATGACCATGTTAATGAAGGGCTTAAAATTTGACAAGTATTATGCACGTCTTTCTCTTCAAATGATTTTAAAATAACTTTTAACTCTTTGAATAACAATCCCAAACTCTCCTCTAGGACTTGAAAAAATCCAAAGGTCAATTAGGTTACCACATGAACATTTTGATTTACACTCCTGAATAGGTATACATGACATATCAATCAATTATTAATTGGATTATAATTTTTTTTAATTTTTTTATATTTAATTTAATTAAATATTGACGCATAATATAATTAATAAATAAATATTTTGAATTATATTTTAAATTTTTTAATTTATATTATTAAATGTAAAATAAATTTATAAATTTTATTAAAATATAATTTTAATCATTTAATAATGATTTTGTTTTGTATCAACGTTTTATAAAAAATCAATGATTAAAAAAAAAGATTGGGTTCTAATCCATTCCAATTACCCTACTCATCATTTGACATTATATTCTCTCCAATTTTCCTTCTTGGTATTTTGCTCCTTCCCTTTAAAACCTCATAGAAATTATTAAATAAAGCTCAGAAGCACTTTTCAGATTTTCAAAGGCTTCAAAAAAAGGTCATCCACAAACATAAATATATGGGAAAATATTTCTCTGTCTAGCTAGCAATAGCATGCCCAAACAAACAAAACCCAGCTATCTCATCACAAGTTGTGGTTGAGATCCAGTTTCTCCACACTCCACTTACACTTGAAATTGCATACAAACAAAATCGTAACGAAGCCATTAACACCGATTGTCCCCTCTCTTCTTCTCCGTTCAAAATCACCGGAAATAGAAAGAAAGAAGGAAAAATCCCACTTCTGCTAACCCTTTAACCTATACTTAGCCTACTTGTTTATGCAATATTGTATCAGCACCACATAATATATCTACATATATAGAGGGTATAGTATATACCCTGCAATTTCAAGTTTCAAGTTTTAAGTTTTTCTCTCCACGCAAGCTTCGACTTTTTGGATTAATGCTGGCTGTGTCACCTTTGAGGAACACGAACAAAGATGATAACCAAGGACAGATGGAGATATTTTCTATCGACACACAAGAGTTTCCTGATTTCTCTGATACAAATCTGCTTGGCAGCATCGATTTCGATGATATTTTGGTGGGCATCAACGATGGTGATCTGTTACCGGATTTGGAGATGGACCCCGAAATACTTGCAGATTTCTCCGTCAGTGGTGGCGAGGAATCGGAGGTGAACACATCGGTATCGATTGAAAAAGTAGAGGATAATTTGAATAAAGAGGAGGAAGACAAGGTGTCTGGTTCTGGAACAGCTTTAGGTTTAGGTTCAAGCTTGAGTAAAGGAGACGAGCCTGCAAGCTTGAACAGGTCGGGCAAAGATAGCGATAAGGGAAAAAAATCATCAGCCCAAACGAAGAATAGCAATAATCAAGGGAAGCGAAAAGTGAAGGTAAATAAATTGAGCTTGATAATGGGGTATTATTATTATTATTGTTGCTTTACAAGCTTCTCTTGCTTATGAGCAAATAATGATGTATATGAATCTGTTCTTTCTCTCTCGTGGAGTAATTCACAAACTTCTCGAGGTTGCGAAGAGATCACGAGAGTCCTGGGATCCGTTTGTGAATTGCCTGTAATAATGGCACTTAAAGGGTCAAATCAAAATTTTGGTGGAGAGAGGGAAAGAGAACAGTTGGATGAAACTTTTGAGAACAGTTATGTTTTATTGATTTGTTTAACGGCACAATGAAGAAGATAATTTCTTGAACCGTGTGTAGGTGGATTGGACGCCAGAACTGCACAGGCGATTCGTGCAAGCAGTGGAGCAGCTGGGGGTGGATAAGGCAGTGCCTTCGAGGATTTTAGAGCTAATGGGAATTGATTGTCTAACTCGCCACAACATTGCTAGCCATCTTCAAGTACAACCTCTTTTCTCCTTTGCTGGTTTAAATTCCCGAGAACAACTCCATTTTCATATAGTATAGGGCTCTATCTAGCTTTCTCTTTATTATTTTTATTAGCTAATGGTGGTTTTTTTTTTTCACCTCAAAAAAATGAAGAAAACACTATTTAAGGCCATGAATTGGTTTTATTCCTTTCTTCTGCATGGACGGAAACTGCTAATGCAGCCTCTTTTCAAGATCGATGTCGGAATTAGCTGTTAACAGAATTCCTTATTTCAGCCCTTCCATTTTTCTTTCGGAAGCGAACATGTTTACTCGGATGAAAATGATGTTAAATTTGTATATGATGGACTTAATCGAAATTTGGTATCTTCGGATAATTAAAAAAGAATGAATTTCAAGATCCTTTCTTCAATTTCTTTTCCTTTTTCCAAGAAAACAAATAATAATAATGATTGCACAATTTTTTTTTTCTAATGCTGGAAAATTTAATGTTGTCCGACTTCGTTGAGTTTAAAGAAGCAAATTTGTGGATGTTATGCAGAAATATCGATCGCATCGGAAACATTTGTTAGCTAGAGAAGCGGAGGCGGCAAGCTGGAGTCAGAGACGGCAAATGTATGGAGCAGCAACGGGCGGTGGAGGGAAGAGAGACACGAACCCTTGGGTTGCACCCACCATGGTTTTCCCTCCCATGACGCCCATGCATCCTCACTTTAGACCTTTACATGTATGGGGTCATCCCACCATGGACCAATCTGTAATGCACATGTGGCCTAAACATTTAGCCCATTCGCCGCCGCCGCCGCCACCAGCAACAGTATCGCCTTCATGGGCTCAACCACGTCCTCGACATCCTCCACCAGACCTTTCGTTTTGGCACCCCCAACACCAACAACGGGTGAGCTAGACCTCTTTCTTCCTTTCATTGAAAATGTTAATTAAAAAAAAATTAAGACACTAATAATCTTTCTCTTTACACATTTTTGGTTCTCTGAACTGAAGTAGCATATTCCTTTTTGGGTGTAGGTTCCAAACGGATTAACTCCAGGGACACCTTGCTTTCCACAGCCACTGGCAACGACGGTAACTTATCACTCCTTGCTTTTTTTTTTTGGAGGCTTTCACCGTGTCTGTATCTTGTGTCGTGTGTTTTTGGAGCCATCTAAAGCTGTTGTTATTCTGTTTGCTTATCTCATTACTTCTTCTAGTACTAAATGTAATGTTGCGAATTAAAGAGTCTTTTTGCTAACTATGAAGAGATTTCCTACTCCGCCGGTCCCCGGAATCCCACACCGTCATGCAATATACAAACTAGAACCACCTGGTATTGGCATTCCAACTCCACAGTCAGGCCCTCATCCTCTCATCGACTTCCTTCCGGTGAGCACCTCTCTATCTACACTTTCTTATGTTCCTACAATTATCAGCAAAAATTAAGCAATGATTACCATATTGTTCATTAATTAGTAATAACAACTAAAGAGTGACTTTAAGTTTGAGTTTCATATATTTGAATTAGGGAATTTTTAATTAAAAGAGAGACACGGATAAACATCTTGATTTTGTCCTTGCAGGAAGTCATGTAGCAAGTGTGGTTTTCTTAGTCTTTAGATACATTAGAACAATTCATTTCAAGTTTCTTTAACTAGTGGTAAAAAAAATATATATAAACGGTTGTATATATTGCAGTCGAATGAGAGCATAGATGCAGCTATTGGAGATGCTTTATTAAAGCCATGGCTGCCACTTCCTCTTGGCCTGAAACCTCCATCCGTTGATAGTGTGATGGTGGAATTGGAACGAAAAGGAGTCCAGAAAATACCCCACTTGTGCTTGAGCTAGCCCTTGGAACTATATCCTCGGGGGAAGAAGATGGTTGTTCAATGTTTTCCCAAGACCACAAAAACCAAAAAATTCGACGACATTTCCGGCAGTTTATGTACATTAAGCATCTAATCTGCGAGTTCTAATTTTCTTCTACCATTTGTAGCTCTTCAGTACTAAATAATAGTACTGTATGCTTCCCTTGTTGACACTGTTTTCTAGCAAATTTACCCAACATTGAGCCATAATAACGCCATTAGCTTTTTGTAACTGTCTTATGAATATGAGATAATATAATAACTTGAGGACGTCCATGCATTTCCTTGCTTTTATACAGTTCATTTTTTACTTTCCCCGCCTTGCATGAAGACTTCTCTCATAAAATCTTATTTTCTCGTCAACAGTTGCTTATGACATCAATTTTATATTCGTTCATCTAAGGCATCAGTTGTGATATATGATGGCATTATATAGCTGGTATATAGATTGCATAACTTCTTGATTAAAAGAGAAAACTGATTACATTAATGAGAATTCATGTCGTACATTGCATTGATAAACATAAATTCTACTAAACAACACAATATTTGTCATTTTATGTGAACTTATAGATTGATTCTTTAAGCATATGAGATATTTGTCCATTATAGTTCGGCCAGCTCTTCAAGGAGAGAAAACTTAATTGGGGAATAAAGTTTTGTAAAGTTCATATATGAATAAAGTAGCAATGCTTCCTCTCTCCAGTGTGAAGTTCTGTGTATATCATTCATTTCCTTCTGCTCTTAAGGTACTATGAATCCTGAAAGCTAGCTAGCGTCCTTCTGTTGTTTCAGAAAGAAATCACAGATTCTTCCCTTAAAAACAAGAAATGATTTTGTTCGTATTTGTTTCCTTGACATCTAAAGGCTGATTCCTTAGCCATGTGTTGTTATTTCAAGCAATAGACTCAAGATTCACTGAATCAACCATTTAGTTTCCTGTCTGTTCACGTGTAAAATTTAACAATAATTTAACTGACAATCAACAGCACTCGGGATGTGATGAGTGATTACGGTGTTGAAACATAAGCAATTACTGTGTTGGCAGGAAAACTTGCCTGAATTGTAGTATAGAGAAATTTAGAAATGGACATGCAATAAAAGAGAGACGGTCCCCCGGGGAGTCCGTATGGAGACAAACAGAGTCTGCGACGAATCCGAGGCAGCCACGTATGGACCACAGAGCGGAGACACGTTTGGGGGTCAACCGGTTTATATGTCTGATTGGGTGCGAGCAGGCCTACATTAAAGAAGGGCAATAATTCCACGAATTACGAGGATTTTTCATTTTTCTCCTCATAATATTGCAAAGATTTTATGAAAATTGGTAACCAAAAGTATACCGTACGAGAGGGGCTCATCTGTGCAAGGATGTAGCGTGCAATCCAACGCTTGAGGTCACAGGACATGACGTGGCTGACCCACCGTTTTCCAGCAACGTGATCGATGTGACTTTTGACATTGACACTATAGCTATGTACAAAACAACCCACTACCTCTTAAATACAAAATCCATAATGATTCATGCCCTTTAAAATATGTCCGGCTGTCGAGAAAACAGGACGATGCTGGTTGTACTAATAAACGAATTTCCACGTGCATTCGTATATAAAATATTTGGGCCTCGAGAAAGAATGTCCTAAACTTGCTCTCACTCTCCGACCACAAACCCAGTCTTGGCCCATCTGAAAAACACAGAAACCAGACCAAAGCTTTATGCGGCAAGCCCTGGAATCTTGGAAGTTTGAGGACTACCCGGCCCGACAACAATGAGCTAGTCCTGTCCCACGTTTATGGAGGAGTTTCAATCTAAAGCCATATTCACACTCTTTATTCTTTTCTCCCCGATCATCACGCAGACAGACTCCAGAATTCCTTCAAAATTACTTAAACAAATCAACGATTGTAGCATCATGCATGCCTTTAATTAATCGTCATTGATGTATCCCTCGCAAACTCACATGTCCTTTTACCATGGGGCCATTAGAAGTTTAGAACCTAAGGCTCCATGATGTCCATTGATTCACTTGTTAAAAGCTTTTATGCACTTGCCAAGACTGACCATCATGTTGTCGGTTTTGTCAGCTCTGTATTTTTGTGGGAATTTTGAATGATTTTGATTGGTATTTGATAATGTATGCGAAATTATTTGACATCTAAATTTCTATACTTCGTTATCTACCACATGAAGTTTCTTAATTTGACAAGCTTTTCCCGAATAATTGCTCGTATGAATTTAAAGAAGACGAAAGGAACTGCTAGCTAGCATGGTCCAATAAACGAAAAATGTGGGTTGTCTTGGTTGCTCAAGGAAGTCCAAATTCTTGGCATTGATGCCGAGTCATAAAGCCATAATTTACCGGCATTGAAGATGATTTGGTGAGGGCAGCAAAGAGCGAAGCGATAATGGGGTATGGCCTCTCGTCTTTCTTTCGTTTACGTTTTTTTTTTTTTTTTTTTTTTTTCTGGTAGATGCTTAACTAACTCAACTTCTATGGAGTCCCAATTTGATTGCACATTGCCACTTTTGAAAGCAAAAGAGATGGATGTGTCTCCGTTTTAGCGTTTACAAATTAAAGAAATTGGCACCTTTTTTGACAGAGTTCTAGCTTCTTGTTTTGGACCAACGGAAGATTATTAGGCGCCTTACTTGTTAGACATTGTTATGTAAAGCACATGCAGCATGCAACAAAGTCATTATTTTCTGCCCCACACATGATTCCTTTCCTTAATCTGCGGCATAATTGCCCGGCCATTAAAGACAGAAAGAGTGCCTGAGCTAGTCTCTTTATAGTCACAACTTGGGGGCAAAAGAATTCGAGCACCAATACACACACCATTTCCCTTTGCTTGATTGATTTTCCTTATGGCTTTCTTGGTAAAAACCCTCTCCTGCTTCTTCCTCCTTGTGCTCATCTCCTCTCCCCAAATTCAAGCTAGGAACAGCAAGTTCTTTGACAAGTTCATCCACATTAGTGCCAAGAATAAGGTAATTCCCGAGTCCCAAATTTCTCAGGCACCCACATCTGCCCCAGCATTAGCTCCAGAGACAGTGCCTACGATAGCAGCAGAGCCGGCAGCGTCACCAGTAGAGGCACCAGAGGCAGTGCCTACGATCGCAGCAGGGCCAGTAGCTGCACCTGCAGAGGCACCGGCGTCGTTTTATGCCGAGAGTGGGAATGGCTATGGCCTTTATGGTCATGGCTCTGGCCAATTCCCTCCTACGAAGGAGACCTTTCCCAGCACAGCTAATGAAAATGATCTCTTCAATGAAGAACTGAGTGCCGAAAACCACGAGACTGGCTATCGAAACGGTAACTATAAGCAAAATGTCTACGCCAGCAACAGCAACTACAACAACAATGGCTTCAACAGCAACTACAACAACAATGGCTACAACAGCAACTACAATTACAATGGCCACTCCAGTAGCTACAATACCAATGGCTATGTAACTGAGAAGCAAGGGATGAGTGACACAAGATTTATGCAGAACTATCAAAACAACTACAAGTACACCAAGGGCAGCAACTACAATAACTATGAGTACACCAATGGCAACTACGACAACAATGTCTATGCCAGAAATTACAATAACAATGGCTACACCGCCAACAACAACAACAATGGCTACTCCAGCAGCTACAATACAGAGAGCTATGAGACTGAGAAGAAAGGGATGAGTGACACAAGATTTTTGGAGAATGGTAAGTACTACCATGATGTTAAGAATGAGAAAAATTATTTCCCCACCGGGTTTCAATCAGAAAGGGGAGCCAATATAAATGAAGGTTACTACGGAAATACCCAGAATGCAAATGAGCTCGACGCCATTGAAGAATTTGAGAACGAGCAAGAGTACCAGGAGAGCCCAGAGAAATACGTGCCCTAGGTATTAGTCAATAGTCATGATTGTAGAAACAAAAAGCGAACGAAAGAGGAAAAAGCTTCGAATGTTACAGGAAACAAAATTAAATTACATGAATGTTTTTGTCATTTCATTTGTATTTCCACAACTTTTTTTATGCTCTGCAAATCGGAAAGGACTGTAGTTTTGCCTTTTGGCTGAAATTCCTGGAATTTGAATGCACTAAATTGGTAGTAATTTTCAGAGCCATATTAATGGAGATCCTGAAACAGAAATGCTTATTTTACAAAGTGATATCAAAACAGAAATGCTTATTTTACAAAGTGATATCAACAGCAGCATAGGACTATTGGTCAAGTAAAGCAATCAACATTATAGCTTCAGCTAGACATGGTATTACTAATTGTAAATCCGACAATCAAACCCACGAATATTTAATCGAAGGATGTGATTAATTATACGATTTCATGCTCAGTCCCAAAGCGATTCTGCTAATTAATTGATACATACAACTATCACATTGTTCTTAAAACTTAATTATGCTATTCATCCTAACAATGGATGCACTGCATTTATTTTATTTTTCATCGTATCTAAAATTCAAACTACCCTTTTAGAATCATCCTTCATTATTCAACTATAAATTACAAAATTGAATTTGCTTCCACGTTAATCCTCACCCCATTTTCAAGTAATCACTCTGTTACTTTTCTTTGTGACAATTAATACTAAATTAAATACACAAAAAAATTTTAAAAAATTATTTTGGTTGAGTTTAGGCTTCTTTTGATAATATAGTAATTTTTTTGGGCCTCATGTAATGCTGACTAACTTGAGCCAGTTCAATTTTGTTAACTGGGTCTTGAGCCCATTTTTGTTTGGGTTTTGTTGACCAAGGGTTCAGCATACTTAAGCTTCTAAAAAAAAAAAATTAAAAAAAGAACTATAGTTTTTGCGGAAGCAGCGCTGAACTGTGAAAGGCGGAGGGAGAGAGAACTGGCACCTTGCTTGTGCTAGAGGAAATTGAAGTCGGCCTCAGTTGTGAAACGATTATCTTCATCTACTAGTCTCTATTTCTGTGCTATTCTGATATTCGATAATCTAATCCTGAATCCAAACACTAGTGATATGTCAAACTAGGGTTTTTCTCGTTGCCAAATTTTGTTCCACTCTAGGGTTTAGTCTGTTCTTTACTAAGCATGGCTCCGGATCCAAACAGCGCCAGCGGCAGCGGCAGCGGAGCCAAAGATGAGTCTACGGTCAAGGTTCCTCCCAAGAAGAAGGACGATAAGAAGGACGAGGATCTGGTGAGTTTTTTTTGTGCTTCATTCTTTTTTTGGTTACTGAGAAATTATAAGAAAGTTCTTTGTGTTATGTTAATGCTAATGTGGTTGCTGAGAAGTCGGAAAGCGAATAAATTTTGTATATTGATGTTTTATGTTGTTTATCAGCTTTTAATTAAGTCAACTAGTTGTGTAAATTGGAATGAATAAATTTGATTACGAACACCGTGTTTTATTCATTTGCTAAATAGATAAATCGAAATGAGAAATTTATTCCATGTGACATACATGAATGGATGCCACGAAATGCGCATTGCTTATTTCTATGTTGTTTTAGTGTTAGTGATAATACAAAACTCGTCTCAATACATTGAGAGGTATTTTGTTTATGATATAGATAAATTGTCTTTGCAGTCAGAGGAGGATTTAGCATTGAAGCAGCAATTGGAGTTGTACGTGGAAAGGGTTCAGGATTCTGATCCTGGATTGCAGAAGGTTGCTCTTGAGAGTATGAGGTAATTTCTGAGTTCATAATTTTTAGTGGTCTAATAAGGAGAGCATGAACTCCTAAGCCTTCTCTAAACGTTATTAAGTGGGTAATTTTATTGAAATTCAATGTACTTTTATGCCACTTATCTAGGTTTTAACTTCAGTTTACCATATTAGAAGATCTCTTCTTCTTGTTTGCATTTTGAGTGACTGTGTATTGACTGATTAGTTAGTTACTATTCTTATAAGTGAAACCACTGGGTTGGCTTCAGATTGAATTTAAGTAGCAATGCTTCTGAATCAAGTATCAATATCATAGTGTGGCTTGACCTTGCATAACCATTTTATTATAGGCAGGAAATTCGAACCTCAACAAGCTCCATGACTTCAGTCCCAAAGCCATTAAAGTTTCTTCGGCCTCATTATGGAACACTAAAAGCATATTATGAAACAATGGTGGATTCAGATCTGAAGGTACAATCTATCTTATTGCACTGACTCCATCTGTTGTAGTTTATGTGAATTATTTTATTTTGAATGCAGAAATACCTGGCAGATATACTTTCAGTTTTGGCCCTGACAATGTCAGCTGACGGAGAACGGGTATGGCTTATTAGTTTAAAATTTTAAGTTATATTTTATCTTTTGTCTTAATTGATTAAATGTGTTTGGGGCATGCATAAAAGTATCATAACTATGATCTCCTAGTTTGGTGTTGTTCAACTAGGTGTTTATGTGCTGTATGGATGCTCATGCATATCATTGGAGTAGGATGTTTACTCATTATGTGATTGCATATGTTTGCTGTCATTTTTTGCTTGTGAATATCTCCTCCCATACAGGATTATACAATATAATTGTCTTATTTGACAACCTTTTCAGGAGAGCTTGAAGTACAGACTGTTGGGTTCTGAAGGTGATATTGGTTCATGGGGCCATGAATATGTGAGGTGAGTTCTCATCTGATTTGAGATGTATTGAGCATCGTACTGGAGTAGCATGTTGGCACCAGTGCTTCATTGGTTAGCTATCAACAAATTTTATTGTTTATAACATGATTTAGGTTCTGAATAACGTTTGCCATGAGTAGGGTATTACGTTAATTTTCTTATTCGAAACTAGTAGAATATAGTTCTATATGAAGATAGGTAGTTTTGTTCCGTTGTGAATTCAATTTTTTTAAGTCACAATTAGGTTCTTGTGATAAATAGAAAGTTGGGTTTCATGTACATTTGTTTCAGATGCTTGTATTTTTTCATTAACTTATGCAAGCACGGCTTGTTATTAAGAAATCATAGAATTATCTTTTATGAGAACTGTTTATTTTAACCTTAGAGGCACACATTTATTGTAGCTAACTATGCAGTGTGATACAGGATGTGTTTGGACGTTGTCCAACAACATGCTATATTCTCGATTTGATTAGATGATCCAGGAATGATCCATATGCCTTTTTCTGTAACATGCTGTATTCTTGATGTCATTAAATGATCCATAAGAAGTTGGTTGATTGTTGCAAAGATTTGTACATACACTCTTTGTTATCGTTTGATTGTTCTGCCCACTCTACTAATATGGTTTTACATTTTTGTTCCTGAATGGTCTGGTTTTGCATGATTCTTTGTTCTTCATACTAAGGGGACAATTTTTTTTTGCCCCTTTGAAGTAATTTTAATTTCCCTTTTTTCTATGGACTTTTACCCGTTTTCTTAGTGTACTAGTTTTTGGTTAGTAGATCACTTTCTTGGAAGATACTTCTTTCTCACTGGTGTTCTATTTGTTTGAATTAGGAACTTGGCTGGAGAAATTGCACAAGAGTATGCAAAGCGACAGGTTGGAATTCTTAATTCTTTCTTGGTGTATTATTTGGTGTTTTAAGAACATAGTTCAAGCATTTGAAATACTTTATTTCAAGTTTTTTAACTTCTGTAATGGTCTTATGTTATCCAGTCGGCACGTTATCTTGATCTTAGGCTTCTGATTCATAATATCAAATAATTACTTGTTTATGTTTAATCAATTGTACAGATGAATTCTCATTTGTTTTTAAATATTTCTTGTTTGCAGGTGTGCATGCTATAATAGATTATTCAATTAAGATGTTTGTTCTGCATGATTCTTCCATTTAGATTGCAGTAACTTATAATTATAGTGAATTCTCAATTCTAATTATGTCTCTTTTTCCCCCATGTGCCATCAGGGTGATGAAGGCCCAATTGATGATTTAATGGAACTTGTACAAGAAATTGTTGCCTTTCACATGCAGGTATGTTCTAATTCAAGTTTTTGTGGGTCCCTTGGGGTAACATTGATAAAGCAGCAGTATGTTGTTGTGAAATCACTGGAAACCAAGTTACAAACTATAAAACCAAACTACAACATAGGTCTGAGCAACATCTATAGGGGATTTGTAATTAATTGGTTCTGATTTTTTTTTTTTTTTGTATTGGACTGCAGCACAATGCTGAACCTGAAGCTGTTGATCTGTTGATGGAGGTACTGTGCTATAGTCTGTACATTTATTCCCCTTTTTCGGTACTTTATTTGATTATTCATGAGATGAATTCAGTATAATTGGTGTGTTGTTAACACTAGGTTGAAGACCTTGATCTGTTGATCGAGCATGTAGATGCTACAAATTTCAAGAGGACTTGTCTATATCTCACCAGTGCAGCAAAGTAAGATTTTTGGTGTATAAATTCTAAATGTATGATGACCTATAAATGGGCATTAAATCAATTTCAGAAAGTTATCAAAATGGCTTCTCTCTTCAAGGACTCATTTCTATTCATGCATAAGGATTGTGATCCGATCAAACTTTTACAAGATTTCATAATTGTCATGTGTTCGTGATAAATGGCTACCTGCTCTGTGTTTATATTATTGTTTTTTTCTGTTCTCTTTCTTTCCTCCTGATCTTGACCGTCTCTGATGTTGACATTTCATGTTCTAATCTATTGCAGATACCTACCTGGACCAGATGACATGTTAGTTCTTGATATTGCATATATGATCTATCTCAAATTTGAAGAATTTCCAAATGCACTTCAGATTGCACTGTTCCTTGATAACCTGCAGGTTTGCACCTGATCTTTTTTAATATTTCAACTTTGAGAAATCCTTTTCCCTGGATTTAGGGATTGAGATTTGTGCATTCATATCTGTGTGACAAATCAGATTAGATGCATGTTCATTATAACTTTCTTTTGATTTGTATATGTCTTGACAGTATGTGAAGCAGATCTTTACTTCTTGCGATGATCTCTTGCAAAAGAAGCAATTCTGTTACATCCTTGCTCGACATGTAAGTCTGATAATCTTACATGTGTACACACACTTCATTGGCATTGTCTTCCCCTCTCTCCTCCACACAACCAGCCCCCCTCCCCCAAGACTCCCCTTGGAATGCGGAAAGTTCTTGCAGTGAATTTTACTTTTGGTGTGGAATAGATTGTTCAATTTTGGTGCATTTGGTAAGGGAAGTGATGAGTGAGGCAGTGATAATTCCACTGTTCCTTGGTTAAATATATATTTGTTGCTGTATCCTAATTTTTGGTTAATTAATAGTATGAATTTAGACTAGGAAGTTGATGATAAAGTTCTAATTTGCTTGATGTTATCTTTCTCACCCAGGGTATTATGTTGGAGCTTGATGATGAAATGGTTCTTGATGGCGATGACAGATATGCACTGCAGGATATCATCAACAATGTGAAATTAAGTGAAGGTTATCTTACCCTTGCGCGTGATATAGAGGTCATGGAGCCAAAATCTCCTGAAGATATTTACAAGGTTTGTTAGAGTTGGATACGATATGATTTTTTCTTTTGCTCCAGAGATTATGACCTGAAAGTTGTGTCTAAACTAAAATGTTTTCCGACACTATATGATAACTGGTTAGTAATCTAAAATTAAAAAGTGGCTTAGTTCTGGTGCATGTTGAAGACTTGTAGGGTACCTGAGTTATACCTGATATGCGCCATTTGTGATTAAGATTGATGTGTTCCATTGTCATTGATTTTCTTGACCAGTTTGATGATTCGCTTGCCTGGATTTTGCTAGGCTCATTTGCTAGACGGCCGGGCTAGTGCTGGTGCAAGTGTTGATTCAGCCAGGCAGAACTTGGCTGCTACATTTGTGAATGCATTTGTAAATGCAGGTTTTGGACAGGTAATATCTGTAATTAGGTTTTTGAAATTCTAATATTTATCTAGGTTATTAATGGAAAATGGTTTTAGGATGTGGGTTATGTTGATATCAGTTGTTATTTCATGTGGCAGGATAAGATAATGACAGTTCCATCAGATGCTTCAGGTGGTGGTTCTTCAGGGAACTGGCTTTTTAAGAATAAAGAACATGGGAAGATGAGTGCGGCCGCAAGTCTGGTATGCAGACCTTTTAGTATGCTGTTTATCTTTTATGATATCAACTTCTGAGTAAGATTTGCATTGTCATTCCTTATTCTAGGGTATGATTTTACTGTGGGATGTCGATTCTGGGCTTGCTCAAATTGATAAGTATTTCCATAGCAGTGATAATCACATTATTGCTGGTGCACTACTAGGAGTTGGGATTGTGAATTGCGGAATTAGGAATGATTGTGATCCTGTGAGTGAACTCCTTTTTACTTTTTGGGTCTTTGATGTGGTGCACAGGTGGCTTATTAATTGTTTATCTTACTCAATTTCTTTCCTTAGGCATTGGCACTTTTAGGTGATTATGTCGGCAAAGAAGATCCATCTGTCAGAATTGGTGCTATAATGGGTCTGGGAATTGCATATGCCGGTACTCAGAATGAGCAGGTGTGTGATCAGGTGTGATTTCTTCCTTGCTGAACATGGACTACTCCTTTTACAATTCTTGATTCAATAATGATAGGTTACGTTCACAAGCTGGTCCAACGAATTGGTCCACGATTTTTGCTTCTCAGTGAATTTGATTATTTGAATTGGTTGGAGTTTTTCTGACACTCTCGTTTGATGCATGATGATATAATTTGTTCCAGATACTAACTCATGTTTGATCATTTGATCAATATGTATTAAGCTGTCTGCAGCTGTTTGATTGTGATATATTTACATCAAGAAAGCTAACTCACCTACTGTAATTTGACAGCTACGGCATAAATTAACTACCATACTTAATGATGCAAAAGCACCCCTTGACGTGATTGCTTTCACCGCTATCTCATTGGGTTTGATATATGTGGGTTCCTGCAATGAAGAGGTAGCACAGGCAATTATATTTGCTTTGATGGACCGAAGTGAGTCAGAACTGGGGGAGCCTTTGACTCGACTTATACCTCTTGGTCTTGGTCTTCTTTACCTTGGAAAGCAGGTAAACTACTGGTGCTGGTCTGCTTTTGTGGAATCTGTTACAATATTGTACTCTATCCATTGTTTCCGCATACCCATTTTTTTTCTTGTGATATTCTGGATGGCTTTTTGCAATTGTTTTGGCCAAAGATACTGTCCACTGAGAACATGGGTCATTACAATTTCTTTAAATGTTCTGACTGTTCTTTGAATTCCTTGCATCTAACAGGAAAGTGTGGAGGCTACAGCAGAAGTCTCGAAGACATTCAATGAAAAGATCAGGAAATATTGTGATATGACATTGCTTTCTTGTGCATATGCTGGAACTGGGAATGTCCTCAAGGTTTCTATCAAGGCCATTTACTCTATTTCTAATGTGCTTTTACATTGGATGTCTGACTCCCTCTCCTTGCAGGTTCAAAACCTGCTGGGTCATTGTTCACAACATCTTGAGAAGGGTGAAGCCCACCAAGGACCTGCTGTACTGGGAATTGCTATGGTAGCTATGGCTGAAGAATTGGGTACTGAGATGGCAATTCGATCATTGGAGCACCTTTTGCAGTATGGAGAGCAGAATATTCGTCGTGCTGTCCCATTGGCACTTGGTCTCCTTTGTATATCAAACCCAAAGGTACTAAATTCATTAGGTCTAGGTGAGCAGAGTTGAGTCAGTCCATTGTAATAGAATGCTCTAGTCACCATAGTCTTTTCCTAGAGAAGAAATTTGCTAATATAAACAGACTTAATAATAACTGTTGGAATTAATGAATTGGGGTTGGATAAGGAGCTCTGTAACACATGCAATCAACTCAAATGTATGAGAGGAGCTCTTGAAACAAGACAAAGGACTGAAGTGCCTTTTGGGTTTCTTGTTAACTGTCCATTCTGCTTGGAGTATACAGCCCTGAAATGTGAGGAAACCCTAGAACAATGTGAGCTGTTTGGATATAATTGAACTTAGAAATTTGAATTTGTTACGGAGGAATTGAAGTGAGAGAGTTTTATAGCATGTTGATTTTCTCTTTATCTGCCTTTTTACTTCTCACTTTGTTGGTTGTTTCTGTCAGGTTAATGTTATGGACACTTTAAGCAGGCTAAGCCATGATACTGACTCTGAAGTAGCAATGGTAGGATGTTACAATCAAATTTATATATCAACCAGTTTAGTTATTTCATCTGCTAAACTATATGTGCTTATTTTATTGTTTAAATGCCCTAGGCTGCAGTTATATCCTTAGGGTTGATAGGGGCGGGAACTAACAATGCTCGAATAGCCGGCATGCTTCGCAATCTCTCTAGCTACTACTACAAAGATGCCAACCTTCTGTTCTGTGTAATGTTTTATTTATTTTGTGTCTTAAAGCTCGCTTATTTTCCATGGGGATTTACTTGGTGATTGATCACTGTGTCTGTGCTTCTTGCAGGTGCGAATTGCACAGGGTCTAGTACATATGGGAAAGGGCCTTTTAACTCTAAATCCATACCATTCTGATCGCTTTTTGCTATCACTGTAAGTTATCTTCTTCCTGATACATTGTAGACTATCTGAACCGATTACCATTTTAATTGGATGAGTACTTAAAGTGCAGTTGAATTGTACTCCCTGCTTCTTTTCCTCTGTTACTTAACAATTAATACGAGTATTTTCCGTTCCATACAGGACTGCCCTTGCTGGTATAGTTACCACACTGTTTGCATGTCTTGATATGAAAGCAATCATTGTGGGGAAATATCATTATGTTCTGTACTTTCTTGTTTTGGCAATGCAGGTTAGTTTGTGCACAAGTCTTGTCTTTTAGCCTGTTGCTTGCTTTTATGCTAGTCTTGCTGACATTCTCACTTTTATGTTTTCCCATTGTAACAGCCAAGAATGTTAATGACTGTGGATGAGGATCTCAAACCTCTTTCTGTACCTGTTCGGGTGGGTCAGGCAGTAGACGTTGTGGGCCAGGCAGGTCGACCAAAGACCATCACTGGTTTCCAGACCCACTCAACCCCAGTTCTTCTGGCTGGTGGTGATAGAGCGGAGTTGGCTACGGAGAAGTCAGATTTTTTCCTTTATACTTGTTTGACCTTTTACCAGTAGTTTACTTGGCACTAATGGTTGCTTTTTATGCAGGTATATCCCCCTTTCACCAATTCTTGAAGGCTTTGTTATCTTAAAAGAGAACCCGCACTATGGAGAGGAGTCCTAGTTTTGTCACTCAAGTGGCAGTGGAGTTGGTTGGTCAAGTGTGTCTCAACGTCCTAGCTTTTTTGGGTTTCAAGTTCGAAGAAGATTCCCTTGGGACTTGGCAACTAATATTGGTTCCTCACAGATGTGACAGGTTACATTTTTAACTTAATTTATTTGCAGGTTGCGGCCAGCAAGAGTGGTTTGGGAAGATTATAGACCACCTTTTAGATAACACGTGAGAGCAAAAATATGCTGAAACTGTTGCTCTATGTGCTTTTTGAGTTAATTATGTTTTGTATTTGTAAGGATTTGAACTAAATTTGATGAGTGTAAATTGGATATGTTCGCTTATGCCCACTGCAATTTAATACGAAGTAGCGAGCCTTGTCGGGTTACATTCAGTGTTTTTAACTCATTTTAAGCGCCATTCTCAATGATTATTTTTGACGTTAATTTCCTCTAACGGTGTATGGTTTATTTTATTAATTCTTTTGCTAATGCTTGCCTCGAGTCAACAGCCTCGTAAATTCTAACTCACTAATAGGAAATGGTTAGCGGCCTCTTTTTGTCGGAAGGTTTGTCATATGTTGAAGTGCTAGCAATTTGTTTTGATCGGTCAAAGTATGTGTCCCTAAAGAGAGCCAATGCCATTGCCGTCAATGGCAGTAAGTAATAACTCAAGTGACAACATTCTTGTTTATGTATGCATGTTGGAGAAATTGAAAACAAGTTACCGTAACAAAGAGAGAGAGAGAGAGATTGAAACTGTTTAGCCGTTTGATCCATTGCCGTAGTTTTACCTACACTAAGTACAACTATGACGTAGAAGCTGGTCTTTTGAATGGTCAGCGGTCTAAGAAGTGGAAATAAGCATGTCTCCATGACCTGTTCAAAAACAAAGTGCCAAGAAATCCCCAGAATGCTAAAACGAATCCAAGCGCCATGCTGACATAAAATCCCCGAGTGATGATCTCATCCTCCTTATGCTGCATAGGAGTGGCCTTGGGTTGAGCTGGTTCATCCCCTGGACACTTGTTTGGAAGCGGGGCCCCACATAATTCAAGATTTCCCGCGTATGAAGAGGCATCAAATCTCTGTAGTTCTGTGTTTGAAGGAATTTTTCCTGACAAGTTGTTGTTTGACAAGTCCAATACACCAAGATAATTCAGCAGTGAAAAATTTGCAGGTATTCCACCAGTAAGCTGATTGTTTGAGAAGTCAAGCGCATCTAGCAAATTTAACTGACCAATTTTTGGTGTGATTGTTCCAGTTAAAGCATTTCTTGATAAGTTCAAGGATATTAATCCTTCAAGATTTGTGATTTCCTCGGGAATTTCTCCATGTAACTTGTTGCTTGAAAGATCAATGCTCTTTACAAGTCCCAAGGTTTTTTTGTACTCTTGATCTCTTCCTTTCCATACTAATATTGCTATATCATCGTAGTTGGCTTCAAAACCATCCAGCGTGGCACTACGGTAATAAACATATATATGAGTAATGGTAACATCTGAACTCCCTTTTTCAACCATTGCAGTTAGATTGTTAATACACTTAGGTATCGTTCCTGAAATATTGTTCAGAGAGAAGTCCAGTAATTGAATCTCCGTTAGTTGACATAGGCTTGGAGGTATGCTTCCATGGAATTGATTGTACCGCAAACTAAGAATAGCCAAGTGTGGTAGGCTATCCCCTATCCATATTGGTATTGTACCAGAAAATCCATTATCTCCCACATCAAGAATTTTTAGCTCATTGCAACTCTTCAATAAAAGAGGAAGTTCTCCAGTAAAGCTGTTATTGCGCAAATTGAATGATTCCATTAAGCATTGAAAACCCATCAAATCTGGAACTTTTCCAGAAAAATCATTGTTTGCCAAATTTAGAACAGCTAAAGCTTTCCACTTCAACCAACAATCAGGGAGCTCTCCTGATAGTAGGTTATCTGAGAGGTCAAGATAGCTAAAATACTCCCCAGAAATTGAACACAAGGAAGATATTGGCCCTGAAAACTTATTTTTGGAGAGATTCAATGATGTTATATTGGAAGGAACTCGAGGTATTGCACCTTCAAAATGATTGGAACTAAGATCAATTCCAGGATATCCAGAATACTTCAATGATAAATCTGGCACTGTGCCTTCCATATGGTTGTAAGAGATGTTTAAATTATATAGATTGGGAGAAAGGTCCCAGAACCAAGTGGGAACAATATCTGAAATTCCAGCATTAGAGATATCAAGAAAATAGTAACTCCTTTGACTTTGGAGCCATTTTGGAAAATGAGGTCCCAATTTGCAATTCATCAAACCTATGTACTCAAGTTGGAAAGGAGGAGACCAATTGGAACTGAAATTTAGAGATAGAGAGCAAAAGGAAAAGTCCATATACTTCAATTCGGAGAGATTTGACATGTGAGCTTCAGTGATCGTACCTTCCAGAGAGTTTCCAAGAAGATCCAAAAATTCCAGCTTTGAAAGCCGTCCAAGGCCTTCACTCACTGTTCCATTTAATTGGTTGCCACTGACATCTAGACGTGTCAAGAATGGAAAGACTGAAAGATCAGGTAATGACCCCCAAAGTTGATTGCCATCCAAATTCAGTAGGAGAAGAGGTGAAGGTTGTCCAAATCTTTCCGGAAAAGAACCATCCAACTTGTTGTCGAAAAGATGTAATTCTTGTAAGGAGGAAAACTCTGTGATATCAGGCAACGAACCAGTAAGCATGTTCCCAGCTAACTTTAAAATCTCCAATGTCTTTCTGGAGCAACCAGACAAATTGAGGAAAAGCTCTGGAAGCTCACCAGTAAGATTGTTGTAAAACAGATTTAATGTTTTCAAACTACACAAATCCCCAACGGACTTTGGCATTGCAGTAATTTGATTAGAAGAAAGGTTAAAATGCTCAAGATAAGGCATGTTTCGGAAAGCATAATCCGGAATGGGACCTTGTAACTGATTACTCGAAAGATCAAGAGCACGAAGGTTGCTACTGATATTGAACAGCCAATGGTATGATGAACTAGAAAGACCACAAAAAGAAAGATCAATGAAGGCAAGAGATGTTGAAGGATTCATGGAGGAAAGAGATTGATGATTGACTGTTGGAAGAGGAGACCATTCTAAGTACAAGTCTGAGAGCGAAGGAAGCCCTGTAATCACTTGCAACCAATCACTGGCTTCGCTAAGGTCGACAGTATCCAGATGAAGCTGTGTTAAATTATAGAGATGGGAAAGCCACTTCATTTTGCTGACATACAAGTTATTATATCCAATGTTCAAATATTGTAAGGTTGTGAGATTTCCAAGCTGATAAGGGATTCCACCACTGAAATTTGCGAGGGAGAGGTCAAGGAATCTTAATTTGGAAAAGAAGCCAATGAACATTGGAATTGGATTTCCAACAAAATTATTGAAGCTCAGGTCTAGATAATTTAGGTGCTGCAATTCAAGCAATGAAGAACTGATGTTACCTCTCAAAGGCCGGTTAGGACATACGGGGTCGACTTCGTACTTGAGATTGAGCATGATTACATGACCTGTTCGATTACTACATTGAACACCTCTCCATTTGCAGCAATCTTTTCTGCCTTCATCGTTTCCCCAAGAAGAGAGATAGCCGCAATCATCTACAAGACCTTGTTTGAAATTGAGAAGAGCTTGTTTCTCCTTCTCTATGCATTTTGTGCCAGCTTCTGCAACTCCTGAATTGGCTCCAAAAGCAATTCTCATGTAGACTAAAAGAACAATAAGCACATTGAAGAGTTGAACAGAACTTCCCCTCATTATCATCTTCATTATTGTATCACTCAAGATTGTGGGCAAGGTGTGAAAAGCTTTCAAAGTTATTTCTAGTGCTCAGATTATCAGCGTCTACCCTTGATTCACTTTAATATTCCCGGAAAAAGATAAGATACTTCCCGACGAAGGTCTTATTTGCTCCCATTTAAAAATCCCATCATGTAAAATTTTCAACACGTCGCGTCAACTTCTTGAATAAAATAGACCTTAAAACTTCAATGAAGGTTCCTTCCTGTGAGCTCGAAGTCTTGATTCTTGTGAAAACATTGACCAAGAAATAATAATATATCCTTCCACTGTTCTCAGGACTTTTGAAGAACATATTCTTCATCGTCATATCAGACTAAAGTTTACAACTTCGTGGAAAATTTTCCTCGATGATGATAATTTATTAATTTATGAAGGGCATGGAACTCACAAACCAGGAGCCCGATTATTAAAATATAGAATGGGATACCAACTTCAGTTTGAATGTTCAGTTTTCAAACAAAACACCTCTCAACTTTATCTTACACCAGATAGCATTCATACCAGGAATTTCAAGTAATCGGTATGAATAATTTAAACCCCTTTCTCAACACCTGCCAAATATAATAAAGGAGGCACATTCCATGGGCAGATGGGCAGATTCCTTTTTCCAGAGTGGAGCACTTGAAAATTAGCACAAAGAGGTCTATAATACTTTGATTTAATGGCATATTAACTGACATTTGGTCTATAATTGAACAAATGTGATTGAGGATTGTTTCAAGGCTGTCAGGTTTATTCATAATCCATTTAAAGAGAAATGACCAACAGTCGTAAGATAAACCAGTAACAAAGTAATTGCATAAGGTTACAAACTGATTAGAAACACTTCCGTAATCTAATTAAATTGAAACTAGTGGTCGTGACCGTATGGCTGAGACGCAAGGCTGCCTATTTCGGAGCCAGATTGTTAAAGGAAAAACGGAAATCCCAAGTTCCTAAACAATTTTATTACAACCTTTTGCTGAAGATTGTTCTCGGTGCCTCTAACCACACTTAACCTTCCCCGGTAATACGTGAATGAAAGGAAGGGATGACATCTGCAGCAGGTTCTGGGAAGATTATATTATCAGGACAATCAATAGTTTGCAAAAGCAAGAAAGCAGAGTTTCACGCACATACCCTCTGTAAATGAAAGCAATTTTTAGCAACTACTTATGGGAAATTAGGAATTAGGAGAGAGAGATGTTTCCTGTCAGAAGCTTAGCTTCGCCTTAATTCGGCCAAATTCTCTGCTGATCAGGATGTAGATATTATCTTTTACATCGCTTAAAAATGAAAAATAGGCACGTCTCCAGGACCTATGCAGCGGTAAAGTACCACAAACTGCCCAAAAGCCTTCGAGGAATTCAAGAACCATGCTTACATAAAAGTCAGCAGTTATGGATTCATCCTCATTGTCATATGCACCATTAAGGCAGGAACTTGAGCTGGTTCTTCCCCTGGCCATTTATTCAGAAGAGAAGATCCACAAAGTCCAGGATTTCCCATATATGCAGAAGCATCAAAAAGCTGTAGTTCAGTGCTAGATGGGATTTTTCCTGTCGAGTTATTTTTCGACAAGATTAAGAAGCCAAGAGCATTTGACCGAGAAAAGCTTTCATGAGTTCCACCGTTAAGCAGGTTCTTCTGCAAGTCAAATGAATTCAACAAAATTAACTGACCAACCTTTGGAGGGATTGATCCAGGAAAACAATTTCTTGAAAGGTTCAAGGAAATTAATCCTTCCAGACCTGTAATTTCTTCAGGAATGTCTCCAGATAATTTGTCGCTCGGAAGATCAATGCTCTTTACAAGTCCCAAGGTATTCTTGTACTTAGATTCTAATCCTTTTCCAAACCAGTGATACATCATTTTGATAGTTGGCTGCATCACCATTCATACTACTTGGATTCTAGTGCTCTTTAAAATTCCTTGAGAAAAAATATAGTAACAAAAACAATTGAACTTTAACAGAAGTTTAGGACCTAGTTAATACAAATTAATAACTTATATATCTATTTGCAAAGAAATAACAAGTTAAGGACCAAAATGTTATTATTCTTCACTGTAATAGGTTGGTGGGCCTTTTTATAGTTAGGTCTTTGGGTTTTAATAAGATATGGTCTTAACTTTGTTAGGCCCATAGATTTGTTTTATGTAGTCCATGGGCTTTTCATTTTAACTGGTCAAATAAGCTTCATTTGAATTAGCGCGCGGGCTTTCAAGACAGGTCTCATAGGGTTTTAGTCACCGTCTTCCTGATCGACAACAAATTCTTTAGGGTTTTGCTGTCTCACTGCAACACTCACTGTATCGGCTTTCTAATTGTAAAGGTATAGAGAAAATTCTATGTTTAGTAGTCAAGAATTTTCAAATTAAATCCTAATAACTGAGAAGAAAAGATGAAGGTTAAAGTACTATCGCGTTCCACAGATGAATTCACTCGAGAGAGAAGCCAAGATCTCCAGGTAGCTCAGAATTTGGTATTTGTTTCTTTCTTATTCCTATCTAATGAAAATAACTAATTCTGATTTGAAATTCAATAATTAATCAGAGAGTGTATCATAATTACGACCCGAATCTTAGACCGCAGGAGAAGGCAGTGGAGTATGTGAGGGCTCTTACTGCTGCCAAATTGGAGAAGGTAAAAAGGTTAATTTTTTGATTGGATTCTTTGATTTTTGGTTGAGAATTTAAAGTAATTAACTGGGTAATTTTTTTCCCAAAAAATATTCACTCGGGTATTTTGTTTAGATTTTTGCAAAGCCGTTTATTGGTGCAATGGATGGTCATAGAGATGGGGTATCGTGTATGGCCAAAAATCCAAATTATTTGAAGGGATTATTTTCTGGTTCCATGGATGGAGGTAAATTTTTTTGTTATTCTATACTTATGAACTGTGCAACGCTTTACATGTTTTAGTGTCTTTTATGATATCTGCAATTATATCGTCTGTCTTGCAAAGATTATAGAAAAAAATAGGAAAGATAAGAATTTGCCTCAGTTAATTCGTCAGTTTCCAAAACATTGGATAATTGGAAGTTTTATGCATCTTTGCCTAAGTGAATTATATGATGAATAATACAGAAAATTCAGCTTGGCTTATAATTCTAATAAATTGAAGTTTTCTAATTCCTGCCCTTTTTTTTCAGACATTTGTCTTTGGGATATGGCTAACAGGTAAAACTCATGTCTGTGTAAATTTGTATACTCGAACTTCTATAGATTCTAGGATCTCAGTTCTTAGAATTGGAAGGTGGAAAAACATACCGTGCATACTTATGGTATATTCAACTGATTGTGGGAGGAATGCTACATCCTTTATCTATTTATTTTGTGTTTTAAATTTGTGGAAGATAATTCTTTGCATCTATTTGACTGAATTTAACTTTTCATGTTGGAAATTTGAGATGAAAAAGACATATGTATTGTGTGAAAGTGTATTGCAAGTTTCATTTTTTAATTATATCTTCTTAGGTTTATATACATATATATATATATATGCATGCATGCATGCATGTATGTATTGTTAAAGCTTTACTTGGTCCATATCTGATTTAAATTTATCTTCTGATTTCATGAATGAATAAACAGGAGAACGGTTTGTCGGTATCCTGGTCACCAAGGTACTGTATGTGGTTTAACAGTAACAACTGATGGACGCATTCTGGTATCATGTGGAGCTGATTGCACGTAAGGCACAAATTCTATATTTTAATTTCTCTCTCCCCCTGTAGCTACTGATTAGAAACCATAAATATAGGCAAAACTTCTATTATTAACCTGGAGGGTTGAAAATCATAGGTGAGCAGACTGTCAACTGTATACAACTTCTATTCTTAAGCTCAAACTTAAACTTATATATCTTTTGTGAAGATTTATCTGTATTTTTCCTCATTTCTAAAAATTCTACTGTTTTCCCTCAGTGTCAGGCTCTGGAATGTTCCTGTTGCTACTCTTACAGATTCAGATGACTCATCTGATAATTCATCCGAGGTAGTGCTTTCTTAATGTATGCACTTGATAATGCTGCATTAATTTTCATGTTCACTTCTACCTTTCTGAACAAATTGTAATCCTATTTGCAGCCATTGGCCGTTTTTGTTTGGAAGAATGCATTCTGGTAAGGATAAAATCTTCTCAAGCATATTTTTACTGGGAAGAATTGTCTTAGGTCCTTCGTCACTATTTTCTCTGAGCCCCTTTATTTTTTAACTTTTCCAGGGCTGTCGATCACCAGTGGGGTGGTGATCTGTTTGCCACTGCTGGTGCTCAGGTCGATTTATGGAATCATAATAGGTTTTTATCTCAGCTTGTCTATGATTACTTTTAACTATGTAAAAATCAAAACATTTTATCACAATCTACATCCTGTAATCAGGTCACAGCCAGTCAATAGTTTTCAGTGGGGAACAGACACCGTTATGTCTGTTCAATTTAATCCTGGAGAACCAAATGTTTTTGCCACAACAGCTAGGTATGATTAGATATAATTGATGCATGAATCATTGTTTGCTTGATGATTCATTTGATACATGGAATAATCTCATCTTTCATTTCATAGTTGCTCTATGTTTTTGTGCGGGGGAAGATAATTGAGATTAACAGTCTCTTTATTTTTTATCTCTTCTTAAGATGATAAGCAGCAACATTGGTGAAGGATGTGGGAATAATGCACCTAGTTTTTGTGTTACTTGGCATGAGACATTTTGAATGAAAGAACCTGATTGGCAAAAGATGTAGAGGACATGTTTTCTTATGGAAGGAGCCTATCCAACTATGAAACTGATTCTTCTTCAACAATGAAGTAAAGATTTGTATTTGGTCTCACATTTATAAGATGAGAACTACCTAATATTTGAAACTGTTGGAGTACTACTCCTAACTTGGATATGTTGTCTACTTTTTTCAAGAGATTTTTTCAACTAATTTTGATATTGAAAGTGTCCCATTCAAATATAAGCACAGATGCTGCGTCAACAAATGAAAGTGAGATGTAATATATACAGATATACTTAGGTCTGTTTTCTGACCTATGTTCCTGGGCTCCATATTCAATGTGCATTGATCTTTTTCCTTTAAGCCCCAAATTCAGCTTTTGTTATTGGCTTTTGGAATGTATGTGGAATAATATTGCACGACAAATGATTTATGGGTATTATGTGTGATTGTTAGCAATCAGTTTACTTAGTGATATCCTATCTTTGTATTAGCAATGCATGCCATTATCTTTTGTTCTTGATCAGTTCCACTTGTTTCTTTTAAATAATTTTATTGTAATATGTTGTCCAACTGGTGTATGGTTTTTGCCTTTTTACTTTTTTTCTTTCTTCATATTTGGTAGTGATCGAAGCATAACTCTATATGATTTGCGCATGTCGTCCCCAGCTAGGAAAGTCATCATGAGGGTAATAATGACACTCCATTGCTCTGTATGTTGACGCATGGATGCAATCAATATTTCACATTTTCACAATTAATAGTTTTGAGAAATATTATAATGTTGCGCAGTGCTGTAACTTAGATTTGTAGATGGTTGGAATTTGTTGCATTACTTGATGACTTCTTATGTGAAAGAAATTAATTGTGATAAATTAAGATAACTCTCTTGGGTCATTGTGCTCTGTAAGCAAACCTATTAGTGTGGTGTAGGAGTAGGCAGCAGATACCGTTGGACTGTTTTTGATATGAGAAAATATGTGGTGTTTCTTCGTTGGGAAAATAATTTATTAAAGAAATTATAAAGGTGCAAAGGCTGCACAGAGGATTCATGTAACAATCCTTTGGCCATTTGGCCCAAGAATGATTAACACAAGGAGGATTTAAGAAGTATATGAAAGAAAAGATTGAGAAAGAAAACTGAGCCCCTTCTGAGGGAGGAAAAGATAATTATGTACATGAGATCCAATGTGGGTTATAAGTAGTGTATTGTTTAATATGGTAGGTTTTTCCAGTGTTTACTTTATTGTTTTAGTATTCATATGGCTTCTAACTGATGGCTATCTGTATCTTGAATTTTTTTTGAAAAATATGTTTGCCCTTCATGTATTCTGACTTGTATCTTCTTGTGACAGATAGAACCAATTCTATTTCCTGGAACCCAATGGAGCCAATGAACTTCACGGCTGTAAGCACAGAAAACTGAAGTTTATTATGTTTGAACTAAGAGTTTATTATACAAGGGTTTAGTTTCAAATTGTTACCAAGCATCATTGTTGGGACTCTTATATGTTCAGGATTGTGAGCATAATTTAGTCTAAATGATTAATTGCAATTAAAGTCCTTCCCTTCCTTTATACTGAGAAGAAATCCATGACAAAAAACTTTATGAAGAGCATCCGGTGTAGCTATGGTGGCTGCTACTTTATAACAATTACTACTTAATTCGCCGTAATTGGGCCTCTTGAGACTACCGATGAAACTCTAAAATGGTCCATTTGATGTCATTATTATTATTGTTATTATTATTCTTACAAGTTCATTTTATGTCATCATATTGCATTGAATTTAATTTTCTGATCCACTTATTTTTGGATTGCATGTCATTTTGTCTGATTGTCAACTTGATAATGGTATCTGGTCATACGATGTAGGATCTGTTACTGTTTGAACTTTTTGCTGGTGTAGATATCATATTCTTTGTTCTTCTCATGAGGTAACTAGTTACTTTCCATGATGACACAGGCAAATGAGGATTGCAATTGCTATAGCTATGATGTTAGAAAGCTGGATGAAGCAAAGTGTGTACACATGGGTCATGAATCTGCAGTGTAAGACCTGATATGTGTACTTCATAGCTAATTATTATTTTGGTGATCATTATGGAAATTTATCTGAGTTAATTTCTTTTCCAGGATGGATATTGATTATTCGCCTACTGGTCGGGAATTTGTTACTGGATCTTATGATCGGACAGTGAGTTTTCTTGCACTTGCTTGTGTTTCATCTTTTACCATGTTTGATTGATGCGGACGATGACAGCTTTAATGCTTACTCAAACTTCTTTACAGATTAGAATTTTCCAGTATAATGGTGGCCGAAGCCGGGAAATCTATCATACAAAAAGAATGCAAAGGTTCTGCCAACTTTAATTGTCCAACTCATTTTCTCCTTATTGATTATCTAATTTATTTAATATTTATGATTAACTTCCGTGAGCCAATCTTTTGCCTTTTTTTGTTTGGACCTGTTACCTGAAGCAACGTCTGCTGTTGTATGCCAAATTTATGTTGTTTCTGAGCAATTCTTGTCTAAGTTATACTTTTCTTACAAATAAGTACGCATTTTCTGATGCAGTTTTTCTATTTTCCTGTGTCCAGGGTGTTTTGCGTCAAGTTCAGCTGTGATGCAAGTTATGTTATATCAGGAAGTGATGATACCAACCTTAGGCTTTGGAAGGCTAAAGCATCAGAACAATTGGGAGTCGTGAGTGTCTTTCTTTCCCACATTTTGTTGGGTATTGAATTCCCTTAGTATTATATTCTGTAAATATTAAAAAATGTACATAATATTTCTTTGAAAAGAAAGTGTTATCAATTCCCTGGACATTGGTCATTCCACTCCATTTTTAGCTAATCTGTGTCTCGTAATTTTTAATTTGCTTCATGGCTTCCTAACATAAACCTTGTTGCACTATCTCATAATCCAGCTCCACCCAAGGGAACAAAGAAAGCATGAGTATCATGAGGCTGTCAAGAATCGGTATAAGCATCTTCCTGAGGTCAAGCGTATTTTGAGGTAAGACAGGAGTTTTAATGAAGCTATTAAGAAATTCAGTTTTACTATTTAAGAATTGTATTTGTTTTCCTCAAGCCGTGTTTCTTTTTACAAGATCCTGTCAAAAAATCCAATGCTGTACTTGGATTGAAATCACTCCTGCACAATTGCCTGCCACACAAACTGGCATCTGATCAATTTTCTCCACTTACTGATACACCTTCAATTTACATAGATAGAGCTCTTCAACAGTTACTCTTCAGTTAAACTAAGTAAGGACAACTGAAGTATAAGTATATGCTTTACTCATGTTCTTGCCATGTATGATGCTTGTGCAGGCATAAACACTTGCCGAAACCAATATACAAGGCAGCTGCTCTCCGACGCACTATGATAGAAGCCGAGAGAAGAAAAGCAGAAAGAAGGAGAGCTCACAGTGCCCCGGGAAGCATTGTGACTGAGCCATTGCGTAAAAGAAGAATCATTAAAGAAGTTGAATGAGTTATATGGCGCGTCGGTAATCTGTCTGCGGAAAGCTAAATCTCTGAATGGATCATCTATTATCCATATTACTCACTGGCTCAAATGGCTGGCCTTCTATTGCATTGCTGGCTGAATTGAGTGATCCCCCAGTTGTAATCCCTTGATGTGCAAATTTAAAGCGAATACGTATCAATTTTGTTGATATTTTGCTAAATATAATGTTATATATCACAATTCAGTTCACTTTCAACCAAGTGCAAAATTCAGATTGTCTTAGTATTTTAGCCTTGCGAGAAAAATCACTCGCCCAGGTTGCCAAGATTATACGTTTGGCAGCATTAATAGAATGGGCATTGCAGTACTGACAAAATGACAAACCGAGTACTCTGTATCGTATCCTTCCACCAGTAAATTCAGCCGAGTTTAAAGATCGCCCAATTGAGTATTTACCCTTTTTCGTCCAATCATATCGCCGGTAGAAGTTGATAAAACGCCATATTGACTAAATTCAGAGGATTTGGACGGAGCCTGCATGATCAATCATAAGGGATGTTCTATAATTTCAGTACCTTAAAGACATTTCGAAGAAACAACTTGCTTCCTCAACTGAACAAAAATGCACTGATATCAGTAGCCCTGGAGGGATTTTGTCAACAATTACTATAATTGTACTGCACTCATTTACCTTTTGAGTACGCATTTTGAATCCGCGACTCTGCTTGCTTAGAACTATCATCCATGAATAGTGATTTCAGCAGACCTTTCGGAGCCTTCCACTCACTTTACCTTGTTGAGACAATAAGCAGAAGCTTTTGACGTACATCTCTAGTCATCTCCATAGACAAAACATTGACATTAATTGAAGGACGAGAGCAAGGATTTGAAGTCCATCTTTTCACATACAACAGTCAAATATAAGATTTAGACACCTTTGTTTGAAAAATCTTCATATAGCACCTGTCTGAATAGCACGAAAGTTGCCTTAAAGTAAAGACTATGTTTTGTCCGCACAGCACGTTGATCGGCTGATGTTAAAAGTAAGCATCTTTTAGAAAGAAAAATCGGTTGCTTTATAGTTGTTGATTGGTCCTCCCATATTTGGGCAGCACTGCTTTTCATGCAGATAATAGAATGCCAACAAAAAACACCATACATAACCACAACAATAACTATCATTAAGGTTGTCGCTTTCGATCTTCATCCTCATCATCATCATCAGAGTCACCACTTTCACGGAAACGTGGATTCTTCTCCTGTTGAAAAGAGAAATTTAACACTATAAATAAAAAAAGAACATTTTGTTCAAAGTATCATTTTTATATTGTATACTTTTTAGACAATGTATAAATCAAATACCAAACCCATTTCCAATCGTGATGTGAGCAGGATTCAAACCGTAAGAGATCTTATCAATTGTTCAAACTACCATGTGAAGAAGCATGAACATGATATCCTTACTTTCCCTATAACCATCCAAAACATCAGTACTAATATGCTGAAACTGACGCATACTCTTCATTCTTTTCAATTTCACTCTCCAATATTTATGACTAAACTTATTCTGCTCCCATCTGAGCCCCATTACCATCCGTATGGGGGCCTAAGCAACATGAGAATGGAGAAGAGCATAAAACAGAAGAAAAGGGCAATTTAGCATTTAACATTTACCGGTCTTGAGTCGTGATCGGAATTTCTCCTAGATTCATAATCTGAACTTCTCTTTGAGGTCTCATGTGCATTATGATCATCTTCTCGATGTCGCTTCCGATGATAATCTGTTTTCACAAAAGGAGTCAGCAATCAAATAAAGCTTGTGTAAAAATTTAAGACAGATCAAACAGGATAATGGTTCAAACATGTGTAAAAGAATTGGGATACTAGGCAATCAAAGAACTACCCCTGCCATGCCGATGAGCACCCCCGTGGCCATGACTTCCACCATGTCTACCATCTGCAAAACATTTTAGTTTTTTGTGGACAAATTAAAGTAATCCCTCACTGGTTACATCAATAATAATGTTTAGTCTGCAAAAAAACAATTAGACTGTCTTAGGTTGGGCCAAGCAACATCCATAAGGTCGAAATTAGGTCAATATTTCTAGGTCTGTAATAAGTTCAGGCAAGACAATATCTTGCCAAGTTCAAACCTGTGTAGCACTAGCAGGATAGGTTTTTGGCCCATATTTAAGGTACATTGATAGCTATTCCAATTTGATAAACAAATGGCTCTCAAAACTTACAACGAGGTGGCATCATCGGTTGGAAAGAGCTCAGTGAACTGGTGCCATAATCTACAAGCTGTCTTTGTGCTTCCAACTCTCTCTGAACTAATTTTCCATAACCTCCTCTGCGTATAACATGTTAAGGAAACTGAAAACTGAAAGAGCATTTGAACTTTTCAACTAACAACATGAATACCGAGGAAGGAATGACCTTCACACATACTTTCAGAGAACTTCAGAGGAACAGAATAAATGACAGAGAAACACTCCAAAAAGATGTACCATAAACAAATTCAGTGAAAATAGAACAAAGTATATGGAGAAATAACAACCCCACATTTAAAAATAGACATAAACATATTGGCCTGAATGGTCCATTAGCACATTTAAAACAACAATGTCATGGCCCTGACTCACCAATCTCAAAATAGATGATTGACAGATTTATACTGAAACTGGTAAAATTCTATGTTCCATGAAAAATTATCTGATGATCGACAGATATATCAACCACATAAGACAGAAAAATGCAATTTAAAGACATAAAAAAGGATATCAGGATCATAGTCTGTACGGTATTCATCCCGCACCTGCACACATACAAGAATAAACAAACAACAAATTAAAAATCGTCAACAAGTGTAGAGTTCAGGCATTAATTAGTGGCTGGCAACATCTCTCACCTGCCCACCACTTCGACCACGGCCCCATTGCCTTCCTTCCTGAAATCCCCAATCAAAATCCACTCGAATAGGCCGATCATCAAGAATTGTCCCACTTATGTATTTGACAGCATCCTCAGTATCTTCTCTGGAGTAGAATCTGGCAGGCGCCATTATATCATTGTGTAAGGAACTACTTTAAATTACAGACATCCAAAACCCTACTCAAAAGAGAGGGAACTGGTCTATAGCTGCTGCATTTCCGTCACTAAATCACTGTTAAATAGTGTTTCATGAAAGCTAATTCCATAGAAAATAAATTTATAAAACTAGAAGCCCAAGTAAACAACAAAATTCGATGAAAAATTACCATTTAAATTGGAAAATTACTAACTTACGCATCCTGATGATATATTGCAATGCAAAAGAAAACATTTCAATAAAATAACAAGAAAGAGAAACTCAAAGAAGAAGACAATAATTAAATAACCCAGAAAAAATAAATGAATTTCTGACATATTTTGAAAGAGAATTGTGAAGAAGAGGCGGACGAAAAAGACTTACAAGACAAAACAAAAGCCACAAGGTGTTTTCGAGTTCTTGTCCAGGCCCATGATTATCTTCTTAATTTCTCCAGCTCGTGAAAACAGTTCATAAATTTGCTCTTCAGTCGTATAAAACGACATGTTTCCGACATAAGCAGTAGTCGAAGACAGCAGCGCATGTTCAAATTCTTCTTGTGTCCCAGGAAACCTTCTGTCACGATAAGCAGAAAGCTTCGCTTGATCCTAGATAAAAATAATAATAAAAATTAAAACTATTATTGCTTAAGAAACCTAAATGAAGTACTTTAAGGAAAATATTTAGTGCGAAGGAAGACTTAAAAGTCAAAGAAATTTATACTGATATTACCTTGAACAGAGAAGCCATGTCCCTCAGCCCGAAGGAACTGCAGAGTATCTGTAACACAGAAGAACTAGGATCGGGTCCGACTTGGGTCCGGTTCTGTCCGTTTAACTAAAAGAGCCTGTTTGGTAATACTGAAGTTCGTAACCCCGTTCGTAATTACACTATTCTTCGCCCCTAGTAACATTTTCACTTTTGATTCAAATAATTATTTTTATAAATCTTTAATTAATTATTTAAACAAGTAAATAATTATTTTTATAAATCTTTCATTAATTATTTAAACAAGTATGACTTAAAATTTTCTTTATTATTTACCATCTTATTTTTACCTTTAATTTTATTTTAATTTTCACATTAGTGTCCTCGCGCCTTAACCAATGAAGAATAGTAGCCTACTCCTCGTGTAGGCTCTACTACCCGGAAAGCCAATCACTCCGCAGGGTTTAGGCTTAGCCCCCAACCTTTGTGCACACCTCTGCAGCTGCAACGGAACTTCAGAAACACGATTTCAATTCGATCCCGCTTACTTTTGATTCTAATATCAAACTATGGCCTCATTCGCCGCCGCCGGATCCATTTTTCGGCCTAGCTCCGGTCGCAACGCCGCGGCTCGAATCGCCTCCCAAGCCAAAACCAAAGCTACTGGCTCTTCGTTTGGTGTTTCTGCGAAGAAACCCCTCTCCCTTGGAACTCCCAGGTCAGCGCCATTGCTTATCATTTGATAACAAGGTGTTTTTTTAATCTTTTAATAACGTATTGTAACTATTTGACGATGAAGGAATCCTGTTCAATTGAGCTTCTGCGTGGAATCGATGCAGCCGTATCATTCCGCCACTGCTTCGTCTTTGATGACTTCTATGCTCACAATCTCTTGCGGAAGTTATGGCTGGCTTGCGGAAGGTGATGTCACTTAACTCCTCCACAAGATTATTGCGTTTAATATGCTTGTATGTTTGCATTGCGTTGATGGCGTATTGTGCTCATGGTTTGAGAAATGAATGGAGGGGATTGCTTTTTTTAGATACATGAATGAGATTAACTGATGGGCTTTTACAAAGGGTGTCATATTGTGTGCGGCTTTTGATAATATATAGATAAAAGGTGGTTTTTTACCGTTACTTATGGATTTTTGCTGAGAGTTACATTAAGAAGATTGCTTGTTTATACTTTGTAGATTGCCTAACCAGTGGGTTTTTCATTCTTGAATTAGGTATCTAGCAACGTTTATAGGACAACTCTTGAATGATCTTCTTTTCTTCCTTTTAATTTTCTGGTAAGTTAGTAGCTGCTAATTGTTGGCTTAAACAAAGCCATAATTGCATCCTTTGTAGAAAATGAATTGGCATGCAAGTATATAACAGCTGTTTAAATCACAAGATGAGGGTTTATTACTTGCATGGATGTTTTTGTGATCTCTTCATTTCCTTTCCTTTTCCTTTTTCATGGATTAAAATGCTAGGCCATCTTGCTGATATTGGCGGTCTATGTTCATGTCCTACCTTATCTCTATTTTGATTTTTTCACTATCAAATTGAAAATAGGTCCATTTGCCATTCTTTCTATTATATTGATAAAAAAAAATGGGCTCTCTCTTCTCCTATTGTAGGCCGAAACAAGACTAGATGAAGTTCAAGAAGCAAAGATGGAATTACTTGGATTTGATTATTTTTCAAGCATTTAAGCTACTAGGGACAGCATTGTTTGTAGACAAGGAAGTACAGTTGCTATTTCAATGTAATTCACATCTTTTAATAGAAAATTAATGGAAAATGGATGTCCTAGAAGCTTGTTTACTGGATGCATTAATAAGTTTAATTCAATGAGCTATGAATGTGTTTTCTCAAAAAATGAATTTTCTGTTGCATGTAATGTGATTAGCTTTCCTCATATTGATTGATGCCCATGACATGTTTTAGAGCATCCAATTTGCAAATAGGAACACACAAAAATTGATTTTCCACATTTACTCTATGTTTTGGTAGGAGAGAATGAAAAGGAAAAAAGGGAGGGGAAGAATAGGCAGGAAGACAAAAATGGAAGAGGATTCGTCCTTTCTCCCATTCATTGGGTTGAGCGGACAGGAGGTGGAACAAAAGAAGAGTGCTGTCTCTTTGTACTTCTGTATTTTCTCTGGGAAAGAAAGGGAATATGAGCTATTATCTCCCTTTAAAGGACCTATTATTAATGTCCCTCTTCCGTTCATATGGAAATACTGAATTTTGAGGGTTTGGACCAATATTACCTACTTCTCTATTTCTACTCAATCCTCATCTTTCTTAACCAAATGGGGGAATGGACATTCTTCCATCATTTTCCTTTTCTTCCTACTTCCTTTAGTCCCTTCTTCCTTTCCTCCTATGAATTAAGTGTCCAAGTCAAAATGACAACGGCCGAGATCTTTGTATTGCCTTCAGGACTTGTCTATGGATTTCAAGAATAATGTTTGTATTATTTGTCCCTGGTTATGCTGAATTGTGTTTGGCTTTCTCCTTTGAAATATAAGTTCTGATTTTCTTTTGCCAAATAAATGTTATGCTTTTATCTGGCTGTATTGATGTGATATTTTGTAAGATTAGCTTACTGTACATGCAATCATGAGTATATTGCTTGATTGACATGCATTTGTAGTAGGATAGGATCATCATAAGATAGCACACTAATAAATTTTATTCAATCAGCTTGCAATGATGATATGTGATGAATGTTCAGAGGTATCAAGCCAGTCAATGTAAAATATTCTGCATCTAAGACTGATCGCTGATGGATTAGAAGTTTTGAATGGGCCGCAGAAGGGACGTGTTGGACTTTTATATTTCCAAATCTAGATGAACTAGTAGTCTTTGTCTTTCCTGTTGGAGATTTCTTTCATTCATTGTCAGAGAACAAGTAGTTCATAGATATTAAAATCAAAATTGTATTGCAAATTATTGAATCTAGTTTTCCATTCACTTTTTAATTAAATTTTAATATTATACTTGTATACTGGGTCTGACCAGCTAGCAATAAAGATGCACGATGCATGTTGAATGGGCTTGCCAGAAGTTTTGTTTTATTCCTAAGTTTCATACCTGTTTAATTAGAAATTTTGACTTAGATGTTTACTGGAAATTTTCTGGACAAAGTTGTTTTTATTTGAATTTTATGCTAGGTTAGCTATTCTCTTGACCCTAAGATTCACATATTAGCCAAGCCCGTCCTTTAAATATTTTATTTGTCTTTCCTTCCAATCTCCAGACTGTTTGTTCATCGGGAATTTGAAAATTCGGTAATGATCATCTGTAGTAGTTCCTCTCAGTGTTATGCCACCCATGCCTAACACTGATATTGGCAGCTGACTTTAAATGGATAGGTACTTACGTTCAAGCATTTATGCCCTTTTGACACAGTTCAGGTAGTTTCACTGTCCTAAACATCTGCAAACCAAATCTTTGGAGTCTCCCAATGGTACAGTGGTTTTTTGGCAGGCAAGAGTCCCACCCGCTCTCTTAAACCTACCACTTTGCATTTACCTTCCCGATGAGTTTGGCTTCGCTATCAAGGAATCCAGAAACTATTGATGGTTGTAGACATTTTTCAGCAGTAAACCACACATTGATTGACTGACTAGAGACAAAGCGAAGTCTTAAATTTAGGTGTTAAAAAACTTCGTGGTGGTATTTTTGAAACGATCTTTTGTGTTTCCTGCTGGTCAGTACAATTTTCTTTTTTCATTTTAACTTTCGGGATCCCGTGTGCGGGAAGGATGCGTACTTTCTTGACATCGAAGTTGCTCACTCAGACGCATGGATATTATGCCCATGTGCAACTTCTCTTCGTTATTGATAACATCATCTTCTGTTTGTTTAGGGCTGTAATCTAGTTATAGTCAGACCTAGTGTATTAGATGTATTCTCATTTTCCTGTCCAAATCACGTCTGGCTCATCTGTAATCAATCAGTAGAATTTTGAAGTTTACGGGCGTTAGCCCTTTCTATTTCCTCAAAGTTATTTCCTGGATATGCTTATGTGATTTTTATTTGCAGTCAGTCACTTATCGTCTCAGCTTAGATATTTCCTCAAATGATCACTTCACGAAACAGCCTTAACACATGAATGATCTGTAGGGAGCTGGGGCCAATGCTTGGTTGGTTTTAAGCTGTACAAAGAATTCATCTATCTATCTTTTATGGCCGTACGTTTGGTTTTGTTTTGTAAGTTGGGCAGGTTGATTAAGTTAAAACAAAATGACATGAATACCTGAAAAAAAAAGAAGAAAGGGTCATCTCTCAAAAACATTGTTACAGTTTTGAGGGATGTTTAACAACAGCCCCCTTTTAGGCATTATGGCTCTTGTTGCGGTGAATTTTGGAGTCTATCAATACAATGACGATTGTTGGAAAATTGTGTAATGAAGTTCGAATTGTAGGGAGTCGGGCGCAATTTTGATCTCTTTAAAAAGCACGATGCAATCTTCTTAAATGAATTTAATGTGACAACGGACCAAACATGCTAAGAAAGCAAACAAATCAGATCAATGTATGCACCACTTCTGATAACTAAAATCTCGTGATACCAAAAATAAACAAGAAAATTTGTCATGCTCAGCCGCTACTACTGAAAATGTCTCGGTTTGGTTGGTTACAATTCCCATAACCGAATTAAAAAAAAAATGCAACCCCCGTTCCTGAAATCTGTCCCAACCAACTCTCCTTCCAGATCTATTAAATTCAAAGGTGAGCCTCACGTTCAATCCCATTACCAGTCTCTTGAAATTTACAAATGCATTAAAACAGGTTTATATACATGTCTAAGTAGAAAATTAAATCTTTGGAAATTGGACACCCGCAGACAGAAGACTGACGCATATCGTATTATCCACAAAACAGTACATAAGAGAAAGTAGAACAAAAATCTGATCACTTTGAATGTGCAATAGCAATCAAAAGAAAGCAATAATTGATCTGTTTCAAACCCAATCAGACAATTAATTACTTGCGTCTTTCACGTAAATAACAAGGTTGGAAAAACATGTCAGCAAGATCTTTGTAGCCAATTCATAAAAACTGAACCCCAGTTTACAAAGAAAGGGAACAAAAATCAAACCTTCAGAGACACTATCCTATAAATATTCACTTTCAAATGATACCACTCACTCCACATTAACAAGCTCATACTCCACTAAAGAGAGATTATTATTCTCTTTAACGACAAAGTCAGCAGGTTCAGTGACTTCAATGCGTCCCCATTTGTCAACAGCTAGCCTCATTGACCCCTTGAACATGTCAATCTTGGCATTACGCAGATTCACAGTGGCTCCAGGCGACATCATGTCAACTGCATTAAATAAAGCAATGAAGACCATAACTTAAAACGCAACAGCAGGTTAACACACATGAAACCACACTTTACTGATCTGAATGCTACAGGGCACTTGAGCCCGTTAAGAGCTCCCTTTTCCAAACTGGGTGTAGAACAAATTCATAACATAAATAAATGAAAGATGAGCAGAGAACAATATTATCATCACCATATTTGAACCAAAAACTCAACATTTTTTATATCACAAAATCAAGTCTAGGAAAAACCGTCGGAATCAACAACAGTAAACTGGCATAACATGCTCTCACCAGGTCATGCCACTCGAGGCATCCCATGTAGTTAAATATACTTAACATATTGATAGAATAACTCGTGTAAACCAGCCAAAAAATGCAGAAAAAATTGTACCTTTTTTGACGAATATTATTATTCCCTGCATCCCAAACATATCATCAACATTTCAAACCTCATAATACTAATAAACAGAATAATTGTCCATCAGCATTCAACGTCACAGAATTAACATTTATGACTCTTTAACACTTTCCCTGATAAAAATTTGAATTTTCAAGTTCTTTTCTGCCCGAACAATCAGATTTATCAATGAACTTTCATATCCCGCAAATTCCAAATAACAAAGGCAATAAAAGTTAAGAACTTTAAAGGCCTAATTATTTAACATAAGAAAAAGCATCACCGTAGAACATACTTACCTTGGTCGTTGCGGGCGGTGAAGTAGATGGTTCCGGTCTCGTCACCGACCAGGCACTCGGCGATGCGAGGGGGGTGAGAAGGCTGATTGAGGGTGGTCAATGACCTTCCGCTACGTGGCTTGTTGACTTGAACGGGCTTCGACGAAACCACCTTGACGGTCAGCGTATGGCCAGAGGTGCCTGGCTTCAGCTGATCAACCTTAATGAAAACTGGCTTTCTCTTCGCTGTCGCACCTGGCGTCGCCATCGTTTCAAAAACTTTAATTCAAGGTTTAGGTGTTGTGAAGGAATGAGAATTGAAGAGACCGGGAGGAGGCAGCACCATATGAAGGGTGGGTCGCGGATAGGGTTTTTCTATTTGGGCCTTTGCTATGTCGTTTCGGAGAAAAAGAAAGGGCTTCATTGGTTCGGGGAAAGCGTTATTGTACTCGCAGCACGTGTCTATGCTTCATTGGACGATAAGGTACAAGCGTTGGACAATGCATGTGTCTGAAGATTTTAACGATGGGCGTGTTTGTTTTTATGAAATAAAGTGGAAAGAAAAAGGAAAAAAAAAAAAGTAATTTAAATTATTTTATTTGCTTTTCACAAAAAGTGACTTGGAAAAAAATAAAGAAAAAAGCAATCATATTTCTTCAAGGTTAAGGAATTTAAATTCTTTTAATATTGGAGAGGAATTCAAATTTTAAGTATTAAAAAGAAGAGATTTTATGATTTTATCTTTATTAAAAAATTTATTTTTAATTTCACTCTCGTATAATTTAATTATGTAAATATTTATTCTTGTTGTAAATTTATTTTATTTTTAAAAATTAAATTATTTATTTTTAATAATAATTCATTAAATATGTTAGCGTTTTAATATTAAAATTTTTAAGAATAAAATAATTATATCTTAATATAAAATTAGTAGGTAATAAAATTAGAGGTAATCATTTGTAATAATTAAATTATAATAAAAATAAAATTAAAAGATTATTTTATAATTAAAAATATCTACATTATTAAAATTTAAATATTTATTTAATAAATTATTTATTAAAATTTTAGAATTTAGTTACAATTTAAAATTTAAAATTAATTTAATTTTTAAATTATTTTGTATTTTAATATAAAAATATTTTTGTTCAAATAAAATATAATTAAAACTATTCTCTTAGTTATCCGTTCACTAATTAAATAAAAGAATGCCACTCTATTCTCTTTTCTTTTCTTTTTCTTTTTCTTTTATTTATTCTTTTTTTTATCTTATTTCTTTCTTTTCTTGAAAACAAACACGGTGTTAAATTTTCGAGATCTTCCTTCTGAAAAATAAAAATAAGAAAAAGATTTTGGTTATTAATACTAATTGAAAAGAAAATTACGATATTAACCTTTTGTGCATGTTTTTCTCTGGCTTTAATTCTACATGATATTCATAAACATGGATTTTTCCTCTAATCTATGAACCTAGGATTTTATCCTTTTCAATTAAAAGAAAAGAATATTTCAGATTCATTGTAATTTATGGCAAAACTTGTGTTGTAGATTTTGGAATCATAACAAGAACAGGGTAAATTTCGCCTTGGTCCTGGGGGTTGCTTGCACCTTTTGTTTTCTTATTCAAACAAGATAAAATTCCGAGTGGGAATTGCTGCATGGTTGCATTGACATCAAAACTGTCTAATCCCTCCCTTTCGATGATGACTAGATTTCACATGGGAACAAAGCTGAAAAGAGAGAGATGAACAAGAAAGAAACAGAAAAGATACAAGCCCTTTTATTAGTAATTATATAAATATGATCATGGATGAGTCATTTTTAGGTTAACCATTTAGTGTTAGCTTTTGCGGAGTACAATAATGCCTTCATCTGTCTATTGGTGGAGATACAAGCAACTTTTTATTGGTGTTGGAATTGCTACTTCTGGCTATCCTGTAATTCTGCCACCACCAGTGCCTGCTGATGTTGCTGCTCTTGTTCCCCTTCTGGTTTTGGCACTAGATGTCGCCGGCAGCAACGGACTATTACCAAGGAGATAAATGCTGCAAAGAACAGCACAACGAGCGCTTAAGAAACTTGCAAAAATGTGCTTGTCAGTAAGACAATGAGTTGGTTCTATGGATAACGTGGTGGTATCCGAAAGCTTTTTATTGAATGATAAAAGTTATAATTGAATTGCAATTTCTTTCCGCTGACTTCTATAGACTCGTACGAATACAATCCACTCTTAAATGTTGTTGATAATCGAAAGTATGGACTACAGACTAGTGATACCACCTGAATATTACCTGTGAAAATACGGGTTTTTACAGTAGACAGATTCCAAAAGGCCATGGCTGCTGATGTTGCCACAACTTTCTTGTGAGAACAAGCAACCCATGCTTCCAGCAACCTATATTTTGTGTTCTCAACTGCAATAACCAAAATTATCTTCCTTCAATAAAAAGTGAATAGAGAGATGACCCAACTGCATTTGAAGTACAAGGCTGAGTACTATGTGAACCTTTTTGGTTTATCTGATTAGCGTAGCAAGAGTACAGTTTTGGAACAGTGAAGCTGATGAAAAAACCTGTTCAAATTCACAACAATGAACGACGTTTATGCATCAGAAACTAAACAAGAGACCAATTCATAAATCGAATAGGTAGGAATAATGTAGTTATCATACCAATTGCACAGAGCCTCCACATTGTTATAAGATGGCCATACTCAGCTCCTAGAAGAAAAAATGGAACCACCTGCAACCAGAAGTATGAGAAACCTGATATAAGAAACATATCCGAAACGGTAAATTCTTTAGAGACGTGACCAAAGGGATATTTGTTGTTACTTTGAGGGTCATTGATGGCTCTCCTGAGAAAAGCTCTCTTATCTTTGAAATTACAAGGTTACAAGCTGGAAGCATTAATCTACCAAATCGCAAAATGTCCTCTTCTTTCAGCTTAAACTCGCGCCTCTTTTCACCATTATTTCTGTAAATTTACCAAAACTAAAACTCAGAAGGAACAAGGATTAATAAGAGCTTAAATGGGATAACAAATTGAATTTGTACCTTTGCAAGATTGAATTTGAGAAGAATGATGCACCCAAGAATAGAAGCCCGATTTGGGAAATAGCCGAAAAGATGCTTAAAACATGAAACAAGAAGATTTAGATCTCTTAATCATAACCCAAAAATAAATCAAATCAGAGAACATGAGATACCAACCTAAAGCTCACTCCTTTAGCAAATCCAGAAGACAAGAAGCATAGACACCCCAAACCAAACCAAAGGCTAGACTTCGCAGCATCTCTCCACATAATCAAATCGGAAAGCATCTGCCTGATTCCATCAAGATTCCCTTCACCGCCATCAACCATTTCTATACTCAAAAAATCACCATCAAGCTAATCACAAATCAATCCATAAAACCCGAATTAATAATAATAAAGTTGACAGAATCGAACCAATCGACAGACAAAGAATCATTAGCATTTACGTGGAGAAAAACTCGGAGAAGGAACACAATGGACCAAACTAAGCTTCTCTTTCTTGGACCGCACGCTATGCCTCCTTTTCCTCAGTTTCCCTATCTCATCCACCAATCCAATATCCCTCTCATCTCTTACCTCCATCTCTGATCTTCTCCTGATCCTTCGATTATTTCTCGGGGAGGCACATCCCAACATGCCCATTTGAGCTCCTTTTGTTTTGAATCTCCTGCGAGACCCAGTTAGCTCCAAACCCACCTCCTCGGCCATTTCAACGCGATCCGCCAAACGAGTTCTTGATTTTCTCACTGGAGAAGGTGACAGTAGCAGAAATTCTGGAAGGGGAAGATAAGGAGACAGTGATGGCGTTTTCTTCGGAGAGGGAGAGACGAGGTCTAGAGACAGACTTAGGGGTTCTTCAGAGTTAATTCTTGCAAGGCGTGATGCTGATTTAGTTTGAGAGCGAGGGTTTGAATCCATAGATTTGAGTTGATTTCTGTGAAATATTTGTGACAAAGTTTCTGTTTTGGACAAATTTTCAGAGAATTCTTTCGTTCTTGTAAACGGGTTTTGATTTGGGATTGAATTCGTGAGAAAATTTGTAGGCTTCGAATCGATTGGAAGAAATATGAGAGAGGTTTTGTGAGGCTGATGAAAATGGCAGGAGCCGTTAGATAAGAAAGGGGTTTTTCTTCTTGCTTTTTATGTTTGAATTTTTGATGGCGGGGACGGTAGGACCATGAGCTCTAACGGTAAGAAAATTAAGGGCCCGTTAGGTTTTGTATTTAGTTTGTTGACCTCGTAACTTGTACTATGGGCTTAGTAATGGCATATTTTTGGATGCTCTTGAGTAAGTACCACATGGACTAAAGCTCACAAATCTGGCTTTTGGCTCCGTTTAGAAGCACTTTTGGAAAAGCATGAACTTATTTATCTGTTATGTTTAATACTGCAATAATACTTTTTTGGGTCTAGAAAAATAATGTCAAATATTTTTATTAGGGAAATTTCATCAAATGGTCTAAATTTTCCACTGAAGTAAAATTTTCTTTTATTGAACAAGCCCACATACAGTTGATCTCGTAATATGTGCTAAAGCCAATGATGAGAAGAATACTTAGCACATGAGCATGATAATTCTTAGCTAGGAAGAAAAGCATTTCTTCTGTTTCAGGGAGAAAAAGATGACCTATAAGCCTACGTGATTTCATTGTTCTCGTTTGGTATGAGTCCCGGCAGAAGGATTTAATCCTTACAAGCCCCATCTTGGAGAGGTTCTGGATCAAGGGCAAAGCTTATGCGAAGCCAATTCTTCAGTAACCCCTGTAAGTTATGAACAAGTCGGTTTTGATCATTACACTATCAGAACAAAAATTCTATACAATTCTCATCTCCGATAAAAGACAACTAAAATATAGCTGATTGAAAGAAAAGAAATGAATCATTGGTTGATCAGCAAGTTACTCGCAAACATCAGTCAAAAAGCATTTGGATTGGTGCAGTAGATTAGTAGCGAGTTCACGTTGGATCAATCTTAGGACGATATTCCTGTAGGGTATGGTGGCTTTGAATTTTCTAAGTTGGGCTTTCAAGCGAATTCTTGAAAATTCTATAGAAGTTAGTAGATGAAGCTAAAATGAGTTGGATTTTGAATGTTTGCTTGTACTTAAAAGACAATATTTTTTTTTTTTTTATTAACTCTATCATTGACACAAGCACGAAAATTTCTTAGTCCTTTAATTTGAAAATAAGATTTCTTAGTCCATGTCTTTGGTTAAGCTTTGTGACAATTATATACCGGATGAAGCAGGTATAACAAATACAACTCATGCAATAAAATAGGATAATCGGAACGCATACGTTATTAAACAAAACTTGAAGGACATCAATGGTCATGCGATTTTCAGAAAAAAATGAATTTAATAAACCATTTGTAAGAAAAAGTATTCCCTCAGTGTGTTCGTTTTCACTTGGACATTGACGCCATCGTATTCTATATCAACACCACTCGGTTCATGCCTCTTCGACCACCCAAAAAATGGAAAACGGTTCAGTGAGGAAACAGAGTTTTCTGGGTATGTCTAAGTCTAGCCAACCGCTCAGCTTTACTGAATCCACCATCACCATTCGAGGAGTCCTCTTATGGTTAAGAGAAAATCTAAACGAAAACGATCCTAGATCCACCATTCATCTCGGCCATGGCGACCCCTCTGCGTTTCCCTGCTTTCGGACTACCACTGTAGCCGAAGATGCCGTCGTTGACGCTCTCAGGACCGCCAACTACAACTGCTATTCCACCACCGTCGGTATTTTCCCAGCCAGAAGGTAACACATGCATAACTAGTGTCCAAACTGAGCTACGTTAAGAGTCTCAAGGGTCCTAGTCCTCTCCGTGTTCCACCAAATATAAATTTTATTGGTTTATTTTCTTTTCAAATATTATTCATTTGAATTATTATTAGAAAATACAAACATTTACAAGGGGGAAGCAATCATCTTCGTCCTTTCAAAAGCTCGAACCAAAATTGTCTACGCAGAGAGTTTGCTTAGGAAAAAAAAAAAAAGAGAAATGCAGGATGTCGAAAGAATGACGACATATACACAATGTCAAAATGCAATAAATACATACGGTTACTGTCAAGAAGACCCTTATTTCTGAAAATTATCAAGAAGACTGCTAGTTTATTTTCTTTTTATCAAGTACACCTCTGCCAGTGCCATTCCATCAGAGTTGAAAATGAAAGCTCACTTACTTTGACTGCTGCAATTATTTGGTGATTGCTTCGCTTGAAATTAACTATGTTGTACTTCATGCATTTCAGAGTACATAATAAATTATAGATTACATGCCGTGAAACTCTTACAGGGCCATAGCAGATTACCTGAATCGTGACCTCCCATACAAGTTATCGCCAGACGATGTTTATCTAACCCTTGGATGCAGCCAAGCAATCGAAGTATTATTAGCAGTTCTCGCTCGTCCTGCTGCTAATATTTTGATTCCAAGACCGGGCTACCCGTTTTATGAAATTCATGCGGCACGCAGTAACCACCTTGAAGCTCGCCATTTTAATCTTCTTCCTGAAAAGGGTTGGGAAGTTGATCTCGACGCAGTTGAAGCTCTTGCAGATGAGAATACTGTTGCCATTGTTATCATAAACCCTGGAAATCCTTGTGGAAATGTCTACAGTTACCAACATCTGCACAAGGCATGCATATACCTATACTAATTTTCTTTCTTATTCCTCCATTATTTTTCTTCTTCTTTGTTCTTCTGTTTGTTTGAATAAATTTTATTTGAATGAGTTGGTTTTGTTGAAATTAGATTGCAGAGACAGCAAGAAAGCTTGGGATTGTTGTCATTGCTGATGAAGTGTATGATCATCTCGCATTTGGGAGTACTCCTTATGTACCCATGGGAGTATTTGGGTCAATTGTGCCTGTCCTTACTCTTGGATCTATATCAAAGAGATGGATAGTTCCTGGTTGGCGGCTTGGTTGGCTTGTGACATGTGATCCCAGTGGCATCCTTCAAAAATTAGGGGTTGGTTCAAATTTCTGTAGCTCTCTATTTCGCACTCAACAATTATTCTAAGTCATCAATTCTTTTGTTTTCTACTTAATTATCAGATTGTTGATTCCATTAAGCGCTGTCTTGAAATCTCCTCTCGTCCTGTAACCTTCATTCAGGTTTGCGATTGCGATGAATCTTTTTTTTTTTTTTCAATTCCTGGAAGGTATTTCTTTTTGTGAAAGTATCCTGAATAACTACGTGGTTTACCTACTAGGGAGCTGTTCCTGGCATACTTGAGAAAACAAATGGGGAATTCTTTTCGATCATAATTGGCATATTAAGAGAGTCTGCAGACATAAGCTATGATAGAATTCAGGAGATTCCTTTCATAACCTGTCCAGTGAAACCACAAGGGGCCATGTTTGTCATGGTAATTGAGTTCATCAGTTCGTATGTATTCATATTATCTGTGCTTCAAAATATTAACGTATATGCTTAGTAATGAACTCGTATTGCAGGTGAAGCTGAACGTCTCATTGTTTGAAGACATTACTGATGACATGGACTTCTGTCTCAAACTTGCTAAAGAGGAATCAGTCATTGTTTTACCAGGTAAGACACAAGAATGTTAAACCTTATGACTTAGAATGAAGGACTTTTGGATGAAGCGTGTGGAATGCTAATTTTGATGCTGACAACGACAAATGTTGCAGGCATAGCTGTGGGAATGAAAAACTGGCTCCGGATAGCTTTCGCTGCCGATTCTGCAACTCTTGAAAATGGCCTCGAAAGAATAAAAGCCTTTTGTCACAGGCATGCCAAGAGGCAATAAATCTTTATAAAACTATGAGGTTTCTGTCTGTGTTACTTGTGTGTTTCCGGTCGATGTCTACTAAGCAATAATGGATGTTCAGTGTATGATGCCTGAAGAATTTGGCTCAATATTCGTCCTCTGTGTCCCCCCTCAACAATTAAAATGCTCCAAATTGTTCAGACATTACGTGGAATTTTGTGTTCATAGATCGCTTAATTGAATGATTGAATATTGGTTAGGTGCTCTATTCATTTGACAAGACTCAAACGTGGTAAGACATCAAATGAACTATGTGAAAGCATATCTAATTCTTAAAGAATCTCTCATTTCTGTTTGTTTCCAGTTAAACGATTCATAAAATCTGGTTCCTTATCTACCCCCTTTGTCAAACTCTTCCCAACAGACCAGAATAGACGGAAAACGGGTCTTTGCAGAAATGGGGTCTGTCGTAACCACCCAGATTTTAAGTCCTGCTTCATCCATTAATTTCCATTCCAGGAGTCCCCATCCCATGTCCCAAGAGCACTCACCATTCCTCCAATTCAGCCCGCAAACAAAAACAGCTCAGAACGACTCGGTATCTTTGTATTTTAAAGTTTACCAGCCGGCTTGTTAGCCCACGATCTAGACTCTGCCCATATGGCGGTCCTTACTGGGCCGGGTTGGACCGCATACGAAATTTTCATGTTTGGATCCTCCTAGGCCTTAAGAATATTATGAATATTGGTTCAATGAATGTTGTGTTATTTTAAGTTTTATAGAAGTAATTGCTTCATAATTCTTATTTTCCATGTGTGTGGACTGTTGCGAAAGTTTGATTTTACATATTTGCCCTCGGCCGTCTTCGACTCCAGAAAACCACGTGATGTTACGAAATTTTTTTTTCTTTTTTTTAAAAAAAAGGAATCACTTGCTGTTTGATTGGATCCCCAAGATTCCGAAAAAGGATGTCAACGTAACTTGGCTTTATATATCAACTTGGCCTCGAGTTACCACTTGCACTTTGCCACTCAATTCAACTGTTTCTTTCCATCTCGCCATCAGAAATGGAAAATGGAGCCGCAAAGAAATGGGGTTTTCAAGCAAACCAAGATCTGCACGCAGCTGCTGCCATTACAGTTCGAGGTGTCCTCGAGACTTTATTCAAGAAGCTCAACAAAGACGACCCAAGACCCGTCATTCCTCTCGGCCATGGCGACCCGTCTGCTTTTCCCTGCTTTCGTACTGCCACTGCTGCCGTAGATTCCATCATTGATGCTGTACGGTCCGCTAAGTACAATAGTTATGCACCCACTGTTGGGATTCTCCCCGCAAGAAGGTAAACTAATTCACATAGTTTGTGTTTATAAGTGGTAAACCAATCACATAGTTTTTGTATGTATTTGGATGATGTTTTTCTTTCACCCACTAGCCTAAGACTTGAAAAAAAAGGTTGTGTTAGGAGTTGACCCCTTTACGCATGGTTCCAAGTATAAGGGTTCAACTACTGGGCCAAATCATGTTTTTACAGTACTCAATTTCATGATAAACCAAAAGCTGGTGAAGGTGGAAAAATTAATAGTAGAAGATTCAATTAGAGTTTCAAGCAAGACGGCATCTTGAGTTTTCATTGCATTGTTTAAGGTGATAACTTGGAGATTTGTGTTTTACTGAGGAAAAGACGAAGGTCCAACGCTATCATTGATGAAAAATAAAGTATATAGTCAGAGAGAAATAGTGGCCACTGGAAAGATGACATTTTTATTAGAATTGAACCCGAAATCTAGTTGTTTGGTTACTCAAATGGGAATTGGTTTTGTCTTTGTATTTTTTATTATCTAAATAGAACAGTATATGTGTGATGTGCTTTTTTCTCTGTGTGCAGTCTCTTTTTCAAGACCTAGAAAATTCCATCCATAATAGATTGATACATTTTCTTTTTCCATTCTCGTGTTTGGTCTTCTGTTATTATGAATGTATCAGTTTTGACAAGCAAAAAGATTAAAAGTTTGTAGAAAGTGAAGCATTTAATAACTTGACCCTGTAGTTATTGTTGAACGTTGGAGATTGGGATCAGGAATCAAAACTGGGTACTATGTACTTTTCCAAGTAAATTTTTTTATTATTCTTATTTGATGAAGTGAAAGGCATCCATATGAGATAATAGAGTCACTGGAGTACCTGTTACTATTTCCATTCATCAGAGAATCGATAGACTGGATGGCGCATAATGCCATTGTTAATATGGAAGGTGTAACAGGTATGAGAAGAGAAGCGAAAGTTTGTGATCAAACCAATATCAAATTGCATATGAGATACCTGTAATCCTGGTGGTTAAGCACGCTATCATAAAAAAATGGAATAAATTGCACAATCTGTTCACTTCTATATATTTTTTCGGGCTCATGTCTAGTGTTTTAACTTTGACAGGGCTATTGCAGACTATCTTAATCATGACCTTCCATACAAGCTATCACCAGATGACGTTTATCTTACCCTTGGATGCACACAAGCAATTGAAGTCATATTAACAGTTCTGGCTCGCTCAGGTGCCAATATATTGCTTCCAAGACCAGGCTTCTCATTCTACGAAGCTCGTGCACAACATGTCCATCTTGAAGCCCGACATTTTGATCTTCTTCCAGAAAAGGGTTGGGAGGTTGATCTTGATGGAGTGGAAGCTCTGGCAGATGAGAATACTGCTGCCATGGTTATCATTAACCCTGGCAATCCTTGTGGAAATGTATATACCTACCAACATTTGCAGAGGGTAAGCTAAACTATTTTTCTTTCTTTTCCCTTTATTTCTTCTTTGATTGTTTTTCTTTGTTTTTATCCCAATGTATCATAATTGAACTACTTCATTATTGATAGCTTCTATTTGGTAACATGACATCATAGAGAATGATGATATAGAATTCAGAAAAAATCATTAGCTCATATGTTGAACTAGCCTCTTTTTTTTTCATCATCTACATGTATACGTGTAGGTTATAAATTTTATTTTAGTTTACTATTTCTCTCAAAGTGCTTAGCCTTGTGATTACAAAATTTTAAATCTGTTATTCCTGGTTAATTAGTGGTTCTAAAGCTTCTGCAACAATGTTGGTGTTTGTAATCTGTTGAATATTAGATTGCAGAGACGGCAAGAAAGCTGGGGATTATGGTAATTGCTGATGAGGTTTATGACCATCTTGCATTTGGAAATAATCCTTTTGTACCAATGGGAGTGTTTGGGTCAATTGTGCCTGTCCTTACCCTTGGATCTATATCAAAGAGATGGATAGTTCCTGGTTGGCGGCTCGGTTGGATGGTGACGAATGATCCCAATGGCATCCTTCTAAATTCGGGGGTTGGTTTCTCTCTCTCTCTCTCTCTCTCCCTAGTTGTGTGAACCACAACAATGACCTGATATGTTTCTGTTCTGTATTTATCAGATTGTTGAATCCATTAAGAGCTGTCTCAATATCTCCTCTGATCCTGCAACCTTTATTCAGGTTTGTGATTCGTGATACTTTTTATGAAGAAAGTAGTTGTACTGAAACAGAACAATATTTTTCAATTTTGAGTGTCTGCAGGATCTACAAAGATTCATCTCGAACTTCTATGAACATTCATCCTAAATAATTTTGGTCCTATTTACCTGAAAGGTTCACTGAAAGAGTCTATTACGAACATAGAAAATACCAATATCGGGAATATATATCTTTGCATTTCTACTATAGTACCTAGGTATATATAGACAGCTCATATGGCTTGAACTCCTAAAATGCTCACAAGTCTTCTCATGGGACATCTTAAAATGTTGTACAATAACTTCCTGCTTATTAATTGAATTTGATAGAATTGTTAAATTATTATATATATATATATATATATTTACATATATGAACTCTTTCAAGAGTTTCTTAGACATGTCATAAGCAAGACTGATGATTCTCGAATTTAATTTGCTTAGATTTTGTGTGTGCAAAGGACACTGAGTCGAATTTTTCACAGCTGATTCTCTTGATTTTCCATTTTAGAATCTAACCATGTCCTTGACGTGTCAGGGAGCAATTCCTCAAATCCTTGAGAAAACAAAAGATGATTTCTTTTCCAATATCATTGAAATACTGAGAGAGGCTGCGGACTTGTGCTATGATCGAATTAAGGAGATCCCTTGCATAACTTGCCCAAGCAAACCAGAGGGGTCCATGTTTACAATGGTAAGAGCATCATATATTGATTGTATCATTGTACTTCAGAAAATGAATGGATATATCTATTGTAGGTGAAGCTGAACCTATCTCTGTTGGAAGGAATTAATAGTGAGGTGGAATTCTGTCTCAAGCTTGCTAAAGAGGAATCGGTGATTGTTTTACCAGGTAAGATTCATAAAATCTTGAGTTTAGCCGTAAGATACTTCCTCACTTCTCTACGCCTTTTTGAATTTGATTACGTAATCGAAATGGATAAATCTGAGGAAATCGGACTGTGTAAATAGTATTGAATAAGTGGAAACTGTTTAATAGTTTTGTTATGGTTAATTAAGAATTGTGGACTGGAGGCCTCAACTGTTTGAGGGTTTGTCTTTATACGTCGCTGTACGCAATTATGGACGAACTGATGTTCTAATCCTTTGATGCTGAAAATAACAAATATTGCAGGGATAGCTGTGGGATGTGAAAATTGGCTCCGGATAACCTTTGCCATTGAACCTTCAGCTCTTGAAGAAGGCCTTGGGAGGATAAAAGCCTTTTATCACAGGCATGCCAAGAAGCAGTAAGATCAGTTACATGCAGTTATGAGGGCCGAGTATGGCGATCAACAATGGCGCGTTGATCTCTTGCTCCTTTCCATTTATTAGAATTACTGGTTACATATAAAATAAAAATCCCATCTTTTCTGTGTGAAATAAAATCAAAGACATAAGAAGGGATTTGAATGTTATAGGCTACTGCGCGTTGCATCAGTAGGCTATTGCTTGTACTCCGTATGTTAGCATAATTTCTGCAGAGCAGGAAGTGTCCAAATTCCATGTGGTCGACTCTGTTCAGTTCCAGATTTTATCAAATGAAACACCTATAATAATGTTGCAATTGCTTATCCTTTTTCTTTTCTTCATTTTCTGTCAAAGGACAATCAAAAAATTGCCTTTATTTGTGGCTATCGTCAAAGATGACCAACCCTATTGGCGTTTAATTTATCCCACAACCTCGCAAAAACGTCTGGATGTTTTAACAGCAGAATTTATACATACAAAGTTCATCTTGGAATCATCTACCGAAATGGTCTGGAGCCCACTTGTTTATACTTCCTTAATTGGACATCTTGAATCATTTGCTTTCGTTAAGTCGTAGAATTTCCTGGCCAGGCTGAGGATGTAAAGTTGTTGAATGAGATGCAACGGCAGGGGTTGCTGTTGGGCTGAAAAATTGGCCACTGAGCCCCGTGTCTCCTGCTGAAGGCCTTTCCTCAAAGGCACGCCAAGAACTATCGCTCTCAGGCACCATAGACCGATTCCACCATCTATCCACAATCGCAGTCTACAAATGCCACGTGTCGATAGATTCCGCTTTCTTGGCTGCTTTTTAGCTCGAACCTGAGTTCGCCATTATTTCGGCTAGGTTACAATCTTTTTACTAACTTTGTTAACCGGCCTCACGTGCTCTATGAGCTCGTTCTTATCAATCTCCAATCACGAAGAGAGTACTAAATTAGGTACCTTACACGCGCATTAAATGAGAGTAAGAGTAATTACAACTCGACGCCCGAAAATCTGTCACTGTACAAAAGACACAGTTGCAATTAGGTGGTTGCACCGAAAAAATTGACAGGAACTTGCATTAAGGACGCGTCAAGCGCAAGATAATGATGCGTGTCGCTTTTTGAATGGTTGTCACTTCCACACTGTTTTAACTGTCGGTCCTAAAGAGCGATTCCATGGGTTAACTGACAGATGTTAAAATTTTGTCGTCAGCTAATCCTGTATATCATAAATTCTATGTCCACTCTGTCACAAGTAGCGTGCAAAACACTTTCCGTCAAGTTAACCGCATCTTAGGTTAGTGGTATGCATGCATTGGAAAGGAGCGTGAAGATCATGTACAGACTCAAGGGTGTATTAACGACACCATTAAGCAAAAGCCGGCAAGCACCAAGATTCAAGAGTAGCTCGCCTCTTGTCTAGATATTCCAGCGTGCCACGCATCACAAGACAACGTCATCATTTGTCTCCCCTCTCAACTCGCTTGGGCGGCGCCTCAGTCAAATCCCGCATTGACCGCACCCCTTTAATACTCTACCCCTCTGAATAAAAACCACACAACCCAACCCTCTTTCTCCAAAACAAAACTTCGCTTGATTATACCAAACCAAACCAAACAATGGCACCCAAAGAGATAACAGTTAATGGCCAAAGAGGAAGCAACGAGAACAACAGATATGTTAGCAAGCAAGAGATACATTACAGAGGAGTAAGGAAGAGACCCTGGGGCCGGTATGCAGCGGAGATAAGAGACCCCAGCAAGAAGAGTCGTATCTGGCTGGGCACTTTCGATACGGCTAAGGAAGCCGCCAGAGCATATGATGCAGCTGCGCGCGAGTTTCGCGGCACCAAGGCCAAAATAAACTTTCCTTTACCCAACGAAATTGCAATCATCAACAACAGTAATAATAGTAACCAGCAAAGCCTGAGCCAGAGCAGTACTGTGGAGTCCTCTAGCCGACCGCCGGTGGAGCTCGACGAGGAACGTGAATTCACGCGCCATATTGACGGTGTTAGTGGTGGAAACAGAGTCGTGAGTCGGTTTCCGTTCATGTATCAGCAGCCAAGTGTTGTGGCGCTGAGTGGCGATAGGATGGGGTGTGTGACCCACGCGCCTTCTGTTTTGTTTCTTAACGGGTTCGGGAGATCTGGTACGATGGGTCCGGTTTATCCGGTACGGTTTGATAGCGTTGGAGTTGGATTTAACGGTGGGGCACAGAGTGAGGCAGCTTCCTCGTCAGTTGCAGCCGTTGATTGTAAACCAAGAAGATCTCTCAATCTTGATCTTAACCTGGCCCCACCAGTTGTCGATGCTTAAGTTAACAGCTGTTTGTTTTTTTTTAATAACATTTTACGGTGACGGATTATTAGGTTTTATTAGTTCTTTCAACTGCTAGTCTTTTCTTTACGTTTGAGATTGAAAACAAAGAAAGTGATGAGCTGATCGTTTAAACGGTTCATCCTAAAAATGTAAGTTAGCTTTTTCTTTTTGCACGTACGAGAAATTGTTAAAAGGGCATGTCACTCGTAGCCACTAATGCAATGCTTTGTTTCTGTTAATAATAATTTTCTTACTTTCTTTCTCTATATATTGGGTTATACTTGTACAGTGTAATGCCGTGACCACGAAAAAGAGAGACAAGAATAGTAATGCCCTGTAAATCATTAAAGCTTGTGAAACTAAAAAAAAAAAATGGTATCTAAGTAGAATTTAATCTAATAAACAATTAGTATTTGTGCCAAACTCTACGGCTACAAAACCAGATCTGGTGGACTAGCGAGAGCGCATAACGAGCGTTTCTTTCAACAAGGTTAGTGGAAGTAGGGCCCCGCACTTTCCGTCTTGACGGGATACATGTCTGTGATCGTGGAGATCGGCACGGGTAATTTCGCCATTGTATTCTTTTTTTTTTTTTTTTTTAATGTAATGAAATGAGTGATTTACTAGGTAAGGAGCAGGAAGCGTAGAGGGGCGTCATAAGAGACACAGGTGGGCAATGGGGTCCCACAATCTTTTTTTTTTTTTAATTAATCTGAAAGCATAGCCGTCTCTGCCGCCTTCGGTGGGATCCGCTTTCAGCGTCGGCGATTTTTTTTGAAAGACTATCGTCCTCTCTCCTCTTTTATTTTAATTTTTAAAAAAATTTAATCATCCGGTTTGTGTTTTGTTTGATTTATGGCACGGTTACCTCACGCGCGCGCGGAGATTAAAAAAATCTCGTCACTGATGACACCCAACTATCGCAGAAACACGTGAAGTGGCGGTAGTTATGCGTACGGCGCTGAGAGACCGCTAGGAATGTGTGAGGTGTCAAAAAGTTGAAAAAGCTTCGCCGCCAGTGTTGGTTTAGGTGTTAGGTCAAACGTCACTTTTTTGGTTTGTTGTGAAGTAGTCCCCACCCAATCGGCGGTGAAGCTTCAGTGTTGTAATTGCTCAGCACGTGTCTACAGCTGTCGTGGTTGCCGTCAACTGAGTGAATCTTCGGTGTGGGCGGCTGCCGCCACGCCGCTCCTTCTCAATTCCAGGTGCGTGCTCTTTCGGGCACAACTGCCCATCGTATATTTGCGACTAGAACCGGTGTGTGTTTCTGTACACCACGCGTACAACGAAATGTGGACGAATTCAATCCGTATATTTTTAACAATGACAGGAACTCTAAGGAAATAATTAAACCTGAATACTTTGAATCATGCAGTTTAATTGCAGCAAGATTCAAATGTATAACGCATTAGTTTCACACTATGAAGTTGAGTCTCGTAGGCTGGAAGCTGGCCCAGCAGGTTCCCGATCCCAACGTTTCACGGAGCCAAACCAGCCCAATCCTATGAGGAGTAACTAAGTTGGATTTAATCCAAATGGGCCGTTTCCTCTTACGAATCTTGCGTTCTCAAGTACAGAAAACTACTGTATTTATGTTAAACGGTTGTGATCTGGACAGTGGATCGTGGTCCGTACTAATCAGCTTTCATTGTGGGACCCAAATCAAATGCCCCCAGAAGACTAAGCGAAATTTCCTTCATGTAAAACGGTCAAACAGTGGCAACGCTCCACCGGATTTTTTCCCTTTCCCTTCGATTGAAATAAGAAGAGAAGAGCACAAGACGCCAAGATTAACGACCAAGCCCGGGAAGAAGAAGAGCATGGACCAAGGTCAAAGGTATGATCACTCTCTTTGATCGGAGATCATATTTCTATCTTTCTTTTTTTCCTTTGTTGATATCTGAATAAATGTTTCAATCAATATTTACGTAAAATGACTTACTTATTTTAAATCTCCATCTTATATCGATCTAATTTAGTAAACCGTACTCTTTGGATCCGTCAGTTGAATGGTGAAGAATCAAGGTAGTAAGATATGGTTTACCAGTTTGATTAGTTTTAGTTTTAAGGTATTTGAATGGTTGATCGGGAATTTCTGGATTCTAAGTGCTTGTTAGTTCAAGAATTAGCTTGTATCCTGGACGGCAATTTTGATGCAACTTCTTGCTGTTTTATTTGATTTTGTGTGGAATAAATGAATTGCTTGTTTTATTCTGGAAGTGGCAATGAGTGTTTATAGTTCACTCGCTATACTTTTGGTGAAGATTTGATTACTATGTTTATGTCATCTAAGACAACATATTTTCAGCTCAATTTCAGCCCAGTTGAGGTTACAGCAGCTCTATTGGTTCAGTCGAGTTTTGGACATTGCTGTGCTATTGTTGATTTCTTGTTATTTGTGATGGGAGGAAGCAGAAATACACATTGATGTAATTGTTGTTGATTTATTGTGTTCTAGGCGTGTTGAGTCTCTGGCAACAGGGGTTCATGTGTGTCTTAATTTATTTCCTAATTTTCTTCGTTCATGCTATGAAGATCTGAACTTAATTTCTTTCTCAGGGCTACTTAGTGTTGTTGAGCACCATGCTGCATTTGGAAAGATTGTCTTAACTATGCTCATTTGCTTTTAATTCAAAATGAAGCGGTTCGTTTACATCAATGACGACGATGCATCGCTAGATCTTTATTGTGACAACTGCTTATCTAACAGGAAATATACGTTGCTGAACTTCCTTCCCAAAAATTTATCTGAGCAGTTCAGGTGACTTTTCATCCTGTTTATGTTGTCGGTTCTCATTTTGCATCAGAATTTGTTGAGTAAAATAATCACCCCTCCATTAGTACCCCAACTCTTATTCAAAAAGAAAAAACATGGATTTATAAACTCTGTTAACAGTATGTGGATCTCATTTTGTTCTGCACCAAACTTCGATGCTTATAAAGCAATTGGTCATTTATTTCAATTTTTTTGTGTTCATTGTGTTACGCGCTGCATGACTTTGTTACTAGTAGTAGAAATATTCTCTGATGCAATTCATGGGAAGTTAGTGTTACTTCTCAGTCTCCTTCTACATCACCATTTTTCATCTTCTTATTTTGTTCGCCTATTCTCAAAACAGTGTAACTGTCCAAAAGATACAAAAATCAAGGTTAAAGATGCTGTCCCAAAAGCAAATTAAACCAAAAACTCCTACCAATTAAGAATAATGAAGAAGAATTAGTTGTTTTGAAAACCCTTTGTTACTGAGGTCCAAAGGGATCTGCTATGTATTCCTTGGACATCTATTTTCTTTCTTTCTTTATTTTATTGTCTCTCAACCTGCCCTGCTGATTGTTTTGGTTTTAACTTTTCAGCCGTTTCTTGAATCAGTACTTCTTGCTGATTGCTTGCCTCCAGCTGTGGTCACTTATCACTCCAGTGAATCCTGCCAGTACATGGGGTCCACTAATTTTTATATTTGCAGTCTCAGCCTCAAAAGAAGCTTGGGATGATTACAATAGATACCTCTCAGACAAGAAAGCAAATGAGAAAGAAGTTTGGGTTGTTAAGCAAGGCATCAAAAAACATGTACAGAAACCTCTCATACTCTTCTCTTGCATTAGTTATTCAAGCTGTTTAATTTTTGAATTTGGTACCTAGTTCACTTATATTAGCTCGTAATCATCAAGGACTTGTGCAGTGTTTGTATTTATATATGTTTTCTTTGGCATTTTGTGGTTAAGTTTGGTTTATTGTAGGTTTAGTTTAGTTTGTTCATAAGAGGCATGTGACAATTAAAACTTGTAACATCAGGACTGCCTTTGTGCTTTTTATCTGTTGGTACAAATATATATTGACTGTGTAATTCAAAATACACGCACAACAGATGCACAAATATTTTTCTGAATGCTGCTGGCTGTTGAAGTGCCTTTTTATCTTTTAGAAGAAGGTTTCTTGTTACAAAGCTCCAAATATCCAAAAAGGAAAGAACTACAATGATCAATAGGACAAATATAAAGAAGAGGATGTTGACTTCTATGTTTTAAACTGCAATTTTGTATCTTCCACATTAATGCCTATGTCAGCATGCAAAGATGAGTCCACTTTCCTTTCTTCCACTGACTCAAATTTCTTGTATTCCAAGTGACTGTGTGTCAATGTTTACCTCCTAATATTCGTGAGATCTAAGAGGCAGCTTGCTTTGCTTGATCTTGAACATAGCATTAAGAATAAGAAACAATACTGTTTTGTTTCCGCCACTACATTGTGTCAACTCCTCATCTAAACCTCCATTGCTGTCCAGTTCTGATCATTGAAATTGCCCAAAATGTTGATGATCTCTTGATCTCCATTGATATTATCATAAAATTCTATCCTCCTTTTATATAAGAAGAATTAGATAGAAACAGCTGTAACATTCAGATTAGACTGTCCCATGCTATTCTTCTTAGTAACTCTCTATTAAGATTAGGAGATGGAGTTCAGGGACTGGACCAACTAACAATTGTAAACCTAGAGATGACTTGGAGGGTTCTCCTGGGACATAAATCAACCAGAAATTGATCCCCTTTGATCTGTTCAGTTATAAATGTATGTTTCGAGGTTATTTGTGGAAGTAGGCAGCTTGTTCACTCTTGTGCAACTCGCTTTTCTGTTAATCCTTTTTCTATTAATTTTTTGACTTTTTTACTGTTTCTTTATCCTAGAATTTGCAGAACTAATTCTGTGTCCCTTTCTATTTCATTGGTGATTTCATTTGCAGATACAATCACAGGACATACGTGTTGGCAATATAGTTTGGCTTCGTGAGAATGATGAAGTCCCATGTGATCTTGTTTTAATTGGTACTTCTGATCCACAAGGTGTTTGCTATGTAGAGGTAAGTAAAGGTGGCAGTCACTATAAGTTTTGTAGTTTTGTAACCTTTAGTCTGATGAAAAAGATTTGACCTCCAACCATATTGCAAAATATTATGCAAGCAATGTGAATTTTACGTGTGGGTCTCCTTGTAATGCATAGATTATTGTCATCATACTACTTGCTCGGTGGACTTTGGGTGAAGCTAAGCATACTCTGAGGTCAATACAAATTACGTGCATTGTCATAATTTTGATAAAATCCAGCCCAAAATTTATCAAGGCTCCGGGCAGTTATGAGTAGCTCAGCCCAATTTTGCTTTCTGACAGTTAAAAGTTCTGTTTACTTTAAAATTTTTATTTATTAACAGTAATTTCTCCCCAATGCACATATATAACTCAGTTTAATCAAACAGAATGCTGATATTTGATACTGTGAATGCTAACCTTGTTTTTTTAGTGGACCCTAATACTGTAACATGTTTTGCAGACTGCAGCCATAGATGGTGAAACTGATCTGAAGACGAGGGTCATACCTACTGCTTGCATGGGAATAGATTTTGGATTGTTGCACAAAATCAAGGCAAAATATTTATCTTTTCCTGGATTGTTGGCATTTACCCATCTTAACCCATTGCATTCATTGTTTCTTTTGTCATGATCAGGGGGTTATTGAGTGTCCCAGTCCAGATAAGGACATTAGAAGATTTGATGCAAATCTACGGCTGTTTCCACCTTTTATTGATAATGATGTGTGTCCTTTGACCATAAAAAACACGATTCTTCAGTCATGCTGCTTACGGAATACAGACTGGGCATGTGGAGTAGCTGTCTACACAGGCAAGTTCCTATTTAATCGAAATGTCAAGGCCATAACTAAGCTTTATTACTTAGTTTTTTCTTTATGAGCCCATTACAATTTTTAGTAATTTTGTGCTTATAAAGGGTATTTATTGAATAACCAAAAATTTTTGAGATTTTACAAGGCTAAAAATGGTTGAGCTTGAATAATTAAGAAGCCAAACATAATCACCTTATGCATGCATCCTTTAGTGAAGTTGTGATGCAGAATTGGAATCTAAGATATGACTTCAATCTGTCATGTTGATGGTCTTGATGTCAATTGCAGCAAATATTGAATTCTGTATTCAATTTTTCTAGGCAATGAGACCAAGCTGGGTATGAGTAGGGGTATACCAGAACCAAAGCTTACAGCTGTTGATGCCATGATCGACAAGTTGACGGGGGCTATTTTTCTTTTCCAAATTGTGGTTGTCATTGTTCTTGGCACAGCTGGGAATGTATGGAAGGACACAGAAGCAAGAAAGGTTAGTAATAATTTGTGATCTTCCGTTTCTTGAGTGGTCTAATGGATGGAAAGGATTAATATAATTCCTTTCTTTAGCATGTAAAAGATGTTGTCATTGTTCCAATCGTTCTGTTGGGGTAACTTACCTTGTGACAGCCAATGGTTCCCTTTTTGACAAATATATCAGAAACACCAAAGGAGGAGGTGCATCCCTCATAGACTTTGAATGGACAGGAGAGCTCAATAGTCCATGACTAAAAAATACAAGTTAGAGCCTAGAATCTAAAATATCAAAGAGCAACACCAAGAACCCAGTAAACAAAAATTTGCCCCAAGAGTGTTTTAATATATCAGTTGTCTACAATATTTTTCTCCATGAACTCCAAAGCAATCACACTGATAAATTTACATGGTAAAAGACTTTTGTCCCTCCTTTAGAAAAAGAAGCCTGTGGTTTTCTTCTTATTAACTAGAATTACTTGTCATCTTTGTTAGGATATAATTTTCTTTAAAGGCTTTCCATTTGATTTCCTTCCTATTGTGTTGTTGACTTTTGATGACATAGCCACTTTTCTGGTATGCTTCTTTTGCAGCAATGGTATGTTCTATACCCAGAGGAAAGCCCATGGTATGAACCATTGATCATCCCGTTACGTTTTGAGCTTCTTTGTTCCATCATGATACCTATATCCCTCAAGGTAATCTGCTGGGTATTTTGCTAATAATTTTAGTTTTTGAGAGTCTTTGTTTACATGGTTATGGTTTCACATGATTGTCTTTTATCTTTTGATGTTACACTGGGTTTGTTTAGAAAGGCCAGTATGCATTTCTAGACATGGTAGTATCTAACCAATAGGATGGAGCATAGTCCAGTTGGCATATGAAAGAGATTATTAAGCTAGATCACAAACTAATATCACTTGCACAATCACACAATAAAAACACAACTCCGAAGTGAGTCTTGATGTATTGAAAGGTTGAAGTTCCTCGTAGCTCTATGTTGTGGACTTCTGCAATATGCAATTTATAAGGCTGGGAGAAGCTGTAAAGTAGCATGTTAGAAATTTTGTAATTTCATGCATGATTGCAAATACCTATACTGTTGCTAGATAAAACTAGTTTCAATGAAGTTTTTATTTTTTTATTTTACTTAAACTATTTATGAGAATAGCACAATTCTACCTCAAAATAGTTTTTTGATGAATGTTTATTATGTTACATAACTATTTATGTGCATAACATAATACTTTTTGCTAAATGTTAGAAATGCCATTTTTCTGTCACTGAATAGTGGTGGAGGGCTCCAGGATTTAAAGCTCATAATTTGAGCCAATAAAGAATATGCTTGTGCTAAATGTCAGAATTATCAATTTCTTGCTTTTGAAGCTCTGTAATGTATTACCTTTGTTACTTATATTATGGTGCATGACTTCAGAGATTTGGAAAATTCTATATCTAGTCTAGTGTTGAACTAATTCAAGCTTCTATGTGGCAGGTATCTTTGGATCTTGTGAAGAGTTTATATGCAAAGTTTATTGATTGGGACAATGAGATGATTGACCCTCATACTGGTACCCCTTCACATGCAACAAAGTAAGATAAATGGTTGGAGAGCCTTCATTTGTGCTGATTAAAAAATCACTCCATTCTGCATGTAGTCTTAAAGGTGTTTGTTATGTATGGCAGCACAGCAATAAGTGAGGACTTGGCACAAGTTGAGTACATTTTGACTGATAAAACTGGTACCCTAACTGAAAACAAAATGATCTTTCGAAGATGTTGTATAAATGGCATTTTCTATGGGAATGAGAGTGGGGATGCCTTGAAAGGTTTGTTCTCATCACTGTTATTAATATTTTGTTTTCTTTTGTGAGACTATTCTACATTGTTGGTACCCTTTTGTCATTCTTTAAGTTTTTCATTTTCAATTATGATTTCTTTGATTATATGCCATGTTCCAAGGTGAAGTCTGGTTCAGGAGAAACTATGTTGATTGTTGGCTGTTTATAAATTAGTCACCTTCATGTTTAGTTAACTTGTGGCTGTTGTCTGTGCAATTCTATGCCCAAAAAGTTGAAGGTTGCTTCAGGAAAAAAAAAAAAGAAAAAGCATTATTATTAATTTGGTTTTTTAAGCATAGTAGAAAAGGCTAGATTCCATCCTTGGAAAAATATATTGGTCAGGTTTCTTGATTTCAGATTAACAACCACTTCTTCTTTTTTGGGGTTTTATGGCTTAAAGCCATAAATTTATTTGGTAGAAACTTGATGGATGGTTTTATCTGGCCGAAAGCTATTTTCTGTTGCCACATATTTTAGCATATGTTCCAATGCTGTAGCCTATTGTCATGCTCTAGTGTTTCATCAGAACTCCATCATCATTAATTCTATCTGTTAGCTGTCCTCAGATATAATTTAGAATGTATGAAAGAGAATCTATTAGAAACTGGTCCCATAGATTGGTGGCTTGAATTTTTCACTCATAAGAGTTATGTGTAGATGTGATTTTCTTATTGTTAATGTTTATGTTTGTTCAGCTTAGTTTGACTTGCTCAAGTGCTTCATTGTTGCTCTGTTATCATTCTATTGACTTCCTTGTTTTAAATACTTGCGACTGTACAAATTAGAAGTGAGAAAATTAAGTTTCCCAGACTGTCAAGTTGAATTTGTGGACCTGTAAGACATTGACAAATACACTAAAGTTTCTCAGTGCACATGTACGTGTTTGTTAGTGTAATTTGTTTTGCCTGGTGCATTCCATGGTCAACGCATATCTGATTTCCTTATTTAATGCTACTTGATTATTACTTTGAGGATCTCTATTAGTGAGACATGTATAAGGTTTTTTTCTGAATATTTTATCCTTGACACAGATGCAGGGCTTCTCAATGCTATTGCTAGTGGTTCTCCTGATGTTATCCAGTTTCTTACAGTCATGGCAGTTTGTAATACTGTTGTACCTGTAAAAAGGTAATAATAGCTTTTATTTGGTAGAAATAGCTGGATCTGAGATCCTCCCTCTAGTTCAAGCCATATCATGTGTTTCCTTTGGAGATCTTTTAGACATGCAGTCTAACATCTTTTCAAAAACCTTCCTGTCTGTAGCAAAACTGGAGCTATCTTGTACAAGGCTCAATCTCAGGATGAGGAAGCTCTTGTTCATGCTGCTGCTCGGTTGCATATGATTTTTGTCAACAAGAATGAGAATATATTTGGTATAAGTCCTTTGCTTTTGGCTGCTATGAAGAGATGAAACTGTTGGTGGAGATGATGACGTAGTTTCTTTTTTGGGTACTTTTACAGAGATCAGGTTTAATGGTTCAGTAATACATTACGTAGTGCTGGAAACTTTGGAGTTCACTTCTGATAGGAAAAGAATGTCTGTAGTGTTGAAAGATTGCCAGAATGGAAATATTATCCTTTTGTCTAAAGGTGCAGATGAAGCGATTCTTCCTTATGCTAATGCTGGTAAGCCTATTTTTTAATCTCTTTCCCTATCTTTCTCTCATTTTTTTTGGACTGTCAATTCATTTCCATTTGGGCAAAAGGGAAAAAGTATGAACTTTCTTTGAACAAATGATGTTTATCTAGTCAGACGAAACATACTATATTGGTTCATAATCAGAAAATCATCAATAAATCATACAATTAACTGCAGATTTTCATCTGTGGTATGTGTTGGGCTATTGCTTGATGATAGAAGGCAGGAAGAAATAAAAGGGGGTGGAGCAGAATAGTTGATGGAGATTTAAGTTGGAGTTGCTTTTGGTAACATGCAAGTGATGAGTAGTAATTTTTAAATTATAGCCAAATCTTGATTTTGAAATTTAAGTTATGCACATTATTAGAACATGTTGATTGATCAAATCATTATTAAAAAGCTGTAAGACACGGACAACCATAGTTTGGATCCTCTCTCTATTCATGGACTGCGCCCTGCTTTTGGAGAATTAATTGAACTCATAACAATAATTAATCTGGATATCAGAAACGTATGGAAAGTGTCTTTGATCTTGATCTTGCTGAATCACTTAGATATTTTATATCCATTTTTGGTGTGAAAATTCTTAAGGTGGCTTGTAATGTCAATGGTCTACCTCAAGAATTTTCTGCTACTCATCAATCTTGTCATGTATTGATAATACCAAAATTTACTTCAGGGCAACAAACAAGGACTTTTATTGAAGCTGTAGAACAGTACTCTCAATTGGGGCTTCGTACATTATGCCTGGCTTGGCGTGAATTAGAAGAAGATGAATATCGAGAGTGGTCTTTGATGTTTAAAGAGGCTAGTAGCATGTTGGTTGATAGGGAGGTAAAGGGTACAATCCTATAATCTTGTCTATTGCAATTATTTACTTTTCCATTCAGCCTACGCTTGGTAATCAACAAACTGAGTTCTTCTAGTTATTTTCTGCAGTGGAGAATAGCTGAGGTCTGTCAGCAATTAGAACATGATCTCAAAGTGCTTGGAGTTACTGCAATAGAAGATCGTCTACAGGTGAACGTTGCCACAGCTGTGGCATTGAAAATGATTCTGTCTAATCTATATAATACTTCCTGGTAACATTTAGATAAAGCAAATCTGTTGACTTTTTTGTTTTAATAATTTTTCAGGATGGGGTGCCTGAAACAATTGAGACACTTAGAAAAGCAGGAATTAATTTTTGGATGCTAACAGGAGACAAGCAGAATACTGCAATACAGATAGCTCTTTCCTGCAATTTCATTTCCCCTGGTACATTGAAATTATTTTACTTTTATCGCTTTGTGTTGTTTCATGCCTCAAATTGCTCAGCAGTTGTTATTGCATTCCAGGGTTTTTTTTTTTTTTTGGGTGTAATTGTATTATATGACATGTATTAACCTTGGATGAAGTTTGCCAAACATGTCTCCAAATGAGGTGTTTCTCATATTAAGCGAATTTGTGTCACTAATTTTATCCTCTACCTCCAACTCCTTGACAGAGCCAAAGGGTCAGCTTCTGTTGATTGATGGCAAAACTGAAGATGAAGTATGTAGAAGTTTGGAGAGAGTTCTGCTGACAATGAGAATAACAACTTCAGAACCTAAGGTATTGCTTAAAACCCCTTGTTTATTGCAGGTTCAGATTTCATGATTGTTCTTTCTTCATCTACATTTTGAAAGCTACATTCTCAAATTTTAAGTCTCATCGACTACTAATTTCTGTATTTGTGTTTCAGTGTATTGAATTTAATTGTTGCTTCCTGTATGAACTGTATCTGCTGAAAGTGGGTGTGAGGAGGCATTATATCTTTGGTATTCCTGTCTCATGATTGTTGGGTTTTATGGGTCCATGCAACTCCTTTCATATGATAGGACAAGATTAAGCATGGAAATATTTCATTTCCACAAATGTGTCACTTTGTTCATACGTATGTCCTCTTGTGTATGCATATAGCTGGTATGTCACTGGTACCTTTGAGAAATTAAGCACAAGAAATTTTGGTGCCATATAAGGTTAGATTAGTTAAACCTCGGATTAGGGAACCCATCAATGAAGATGAGGTGGGCATATTCCTTCCGTGAAGTCAAATAATTCTTCTCACATGTTGATTTCTCTATTGCAAGTTGATTAGGTCTTTCACAGCAGATCATTGTGTTGAATGCACCGAAAATAGGAGGAAAAATGCCAATATCTATTGTTGCAGTGCTCAACCAAGCCTTTTTAAAGCAGAAACTAGAAATCTACATCTTGTTAGCCAAAAAAAAAAAAAGTTATCTAAATCCTAACAGAATAAGATAACTCAACATATGAAAACCAAATCTGACTCGAACAGCAACTAATCATTTAATTCCAAATATAAAAATTTTGCCTAAAATAAATAACCAATATGTGCCTAACAATATATATTTAATATTTTCCCATTTTCTTTGTATTTTCCCTTCCTTTTCATAGGATGTGGCATTTGTTGTCGATGGTTGGGCTCTTGAAATTGCTCTTAAGCATCACCGACAAGCTTTTATTGAATTAGCAATATTGTCAAGGACTGCTATATGTTGTCGCGTGACGCCGTCCCAAAAAGCACAGGTTGTTCTCATCTGCTTTTAAGTTTGTTTTGTTTATACTTCTCCGACCTTTACCTATTTCAGTTCTTTAGTTTGTTTGTCACCTTTACCTTGAGATGTTCAAGAATTGAATGTGTTGAGTGGCACATCACGAAATGCAATTAGATTTAACAAGCAAAAAATGAGATTAAGACTATAATCTCTCTCTCTCTCTCTCTCTCTCTCTCTCTCTCTCTCTGTGTCATTTTTTTTCCTTAATTATGATACGGAAATGATAATGCCGAAAATAAAAGGTTTCAACTTTGAGTAAAGACTAAGACTATGGTTATGGTAAAAGAAGCTAGGAGTTTTTCCTTGTTTTGTGAAAGTTGCTCATCTTGTGCATTTGTCTATATTTTTCCACTGATACATCTGATAAAAGCTTGTGAAGGGGATCGATGAGCTCTAATATTTGTAATGTCAAATATTAGAGAATCATTAAGATTAAATGGGATGCAGGTCTCCTGTTTTTTGTTTTTTGAACAAAAGAAGTTTTAGATTATTATTATTACTTTTTTTTGGTGTGATTTTCTATTTCTATCACCAACAGCTGAAGTTACAACTTTACAGTAAAAACTAATGAATTCTGTTGTTTTCTCCCAATAGAATGATAGATCGATTGAAATATTCTTCTGTCAAGAAAGGATTATTATTTGATGCATGTAAAACTTTTTGCAGCTTGTGGAGCTCTTGAAATCATGTGACTACAGAACATTAGCCATTGGAGATGGAGGGAATGATGTGAGAATGATACAGAAAGCTGATATAGGGGTTGGCATTAGTGGCAGAGAAGGACTGCAGGCAGCAAGGGCAGCTGACTATAGCATTGGAAGTAAGCCTTTTTTTTTTTTTTTGTGTGTGCATATGCACGTTTGCACATGCAGAAGGGTTCTTTTTCATGGAGAATAAAGAATTTGTTTTGCCTTGCTTTAAATTTCATGAGATTTTCAGAATGTTTCCTTGATTGCAGAGTTCAGGTTTTTAATAAGATTAATACTTGTGCACGGGCGGTATTCATACAATCGTACAGCATTTTTATCCCAGTATTCATTCTATAAATCCCTTCTCATTTGTTTCATCCAAATCTTGTGAGTTCCGATGCTTAATGCTCTTTGTTTTTTTTTCTTTTCCTTGATTCTCCTTGGAGAAATGAGGTTCTTGATTCTTTTCTGATATACTGATGGTAGACCACATTCAGTTTCTCTTTTATTTCAGGGGTATCTGGAACTAGTCTTTTCAATTCTGTTAGCTTGATGGCTCATAATGTATTCTATACTAGTCTTCCTGTTCTAGTGAATACTCTTGACAAAGATCTTAGTGAAGGAACTGTGATGGAGCATCCGCAAATTTTATTCTACTGCCAGGCAGGAAGGTATGCCGTTTTCTTGTTATTTCATTACTTTTATAGTTGTAACAAGATTTTTTTTTTCCTAGTGCTTGTTTTATGGGATAAAATTGAATTTGCTGTCTCGTGCATTTTACTTATCTTGTGATTGCTCTTGAAACAGGCTTCTTAATCCTAGCACATTTGCTGGATGGTTTGGCCGGTCCCTGTTCCATGTGAGTGCTGCATTAAGTTTTAACTGACTTTTAGCCCCAGATATACAATTCTAGATGTCTCTGTTGATTTGGTTTAGTGGTATAGATGAATACGAATTAATTTTGACTCATATGATTGGGAAAAATTGAAACATCTTAAGGAGAAAAATGATCTTATTGGACATTGGACGTTGCTTAGATCATGAAATAGAAAATTGAGAATCCCAAGTTAATGGTTAAAACACTATCATTGAAAATTTTTAGATTCAGGATCTGATCATCTTGGTGCTTCTCTTATTTCTTAAGAAAGCCACTTAATTTCCCAATTAATGCAACTTTTGTAGTTTGTAATATGTCCTTGTCCCTTTGACCGTTTCACCCTGGTGTGATGGCAGGCAATTGTTGTATTTGTAATCAGCATACATGCATATGCATATGAAAAAAGTGAAATGGAGGAGGTTTCAATGGTAGCACTCTCTGGACATATATGGTTGCAGGCATTTGTGGTGGCGCTGGAGACCAAGTAAGCTTCCGTACAAAATTATGTGTTGCCAATTAATTATTTTTAGTAAACAAGGCCTTATCTATACTGGCTTTGCCAACTTCTATCAATTTCATTTAAGTTCCATGAGTTATGCAGTTCCTTTACGGTGTTCCAACATCTTGCAATATGGGGAAATTTAGTGGTCTTCTACATCATCAACTTGATCTTCAGTGCTATACCATCATCTGGGATGTACACAATCATGTTCCGGTTGTGCAGGCAACCATCTTATTGGATAACTGTTTTTGTGAGTTCTGTTTACCTTTGATTGACTTATAATCTCTTACTTTATCACTCTGACCAGGTAACTGTTAACAATAACCGTAAAATTAAGTTATAGAAAGTGCCTTCTATCTAGGCAGGCCCAAAAAAAAGGAAATGATGGTATAGCACTGAAGATCAAGTTGATGATGTAGAAGACCACTAAATTTCCCCATATTGCAAGATGTTGGAACACCGTAAAGGAACTGCATAACTCATGGAACTTAAATGAAATTGATAGAAGTTGGCAAAGCCAGTATAGATAAGGCCTTGTTTACTAAAAAT